>CM019172.2:1996972-2310881 GCA_009739505.2 Apolygus lucorum
TCCTCCAGGACAAAAGGGCGGTGTACATTATAAATAATGTGAGTAGGGTAAAAATGGGCATTCTGGCGCAGTTCTCTAGACCCCAACTACCCTCAACTTTCCCACCCCCCCCCCCCTCGCCCACCGGCTCGACCGCTCCACCCTCCCCGCCGCACCCCCCCTACTCCTCCCGCCCCCGTACTCCTCCCGACCCGTACTCCTCCTGCCCCCGTACTCCTCCCGCCCCCGTACTCCTCCCGCCCTCTTACTCCTCCTGCCCCCGTACTCCTCCCGCCCTCTTACTCCTCCTGCCCCCGTACTCCTCCCGCCACTTACTCCTCCTGCCCCCTTTACTCCTCCCGCCTCTTACGCATTCCCCTGACCCTTAACACCCCCTATCTCCTTCCGCCCCCTTCAGACTCTTTCCTACCACCCCTCCCCCTCCACCCATCCATCTCACAGGCGCCAGGCGCCTCTGCATGTTTTTGCATGCAGGGCGCGCTCCTGCCGGCGCCTACGGCATGTTCTTGCATGCATGGCGTCCCTAAAATTCATAGGGGACCATCTTCCTAATTCGTAGGGGACCATCCTTCCAATTCTTAGGGGACCATCATTAAATGTGTGTATTTCTTTTTTTTTTCTGTTTGTACATGCACTCCATTGTTACTGTATCAGCCAAGAGGGGTGGGCAGTGTAGTATCAGCAGTTTTTTTTTCCCCTGTTTGTACATGCACTCCATTGTTACTGTATCAGCCAAGAGGGGTGGGCAGTACAGTATCAGCCAAGTGTGTATGTGTGTGTCTTTTTACCTGTTTGTACATGCACTCCATTGTTACTGTATCAGCCAAGAGGGGTGGGCAGTACAGTATCAGCCAAGTGTGTGTGTCTTTTTACCTGTTTGTACATGCACTCCATTGTTACTGTATCAGCCAAGAGGGATGGGTAGTACAGTATCCAATTCTTAGGGGACCATCTTCCCCATTTTTAGGGGATCACCCTATCAATTCGTAGGGGACCATCTTCTCAATTCGTAGGGGACCACCCCCCCCCCCTCATACCTACCATTGTACCCCTTGACTCACCCTAATGACACACTCATTATCTCTTTTCCTGTTTGAACATGCACTCCATTGTTACTGTATCAGCTGGGCAGTACAGTGTCAGACGAATGTGTATGTGTGTGTATTTTTCCCCGTTTGTACATGCATTCCATTGTTACTGTATCAGCCAAGAGGGGTGGCCAGTATAGTATCAGCCAAGTGTGTGTGTGTGGCACATAGCATCATCTTATGAGTGTGTACAATAATGTGACCACTACAACACCGATTCATTCGTAAAAATGTTGACCCTCTTAGTCGTTGGATTTACACCCAACTTAAGCTCTATCACCACGTCAAGGTGGGGTCAACAATCGATAGAGATTGGGTTTTCCCAATTTTATTCAGTATTTACACAATTAATTTCTCTTCTTATTATAAACACTTTTTTTTATTTTTTTTTTTAAATTTTACAATATTAATCTAATTACCTACCTATTCTAAACAGAATTTTTTTTTTTTGATTTTTTTTTTCATTTTACGAATTATACATAATAAAATTACTATAATGGTCACCATACAACTTTGGTGACAACTACCCAGTCTTCTCGCCGACCCTGAAATCCGAAGGGATTTTCACCACAATCTCAGAGAGGGTTACTCGACATTGTCAGGGTATTATGAAGGTGTTAAATCCTTGTCTGTATCGTCCTGACAGCAGACTACACTCCTTGTCAATGACCAAAAACCCGTAATGGTTAACTTCCCAACATGTTGAACACATATCGTTGAACTTTTCAAATGTCATGTCTGCATTTACATGGTCCTCGTATATCTTTCTCATGTTCAAAGTGTCTTGTCTGAACACAATGATCAATTTGGCACAGTCGCGAATCAAATGTTTGGGTATACGACAATAACTTTGGGATAGATAGAAACTATCAACGTGATTATGTCTTCCAGTACTGAAGAACATTCTCATCCTATCTTGTTTGTCACAGGCAACGTCATCGAAAATCATTATTGAGTTAGGCTTTGTCTCGGAAGGTAAGGGAACGTCATCACTATTTCCGTACGTATAAAAGCCTATTTCTGGTAGTGCGCTCAAAATATTTGTCAGTTGAATGTAATTTGGTTGATTGAGAGTTTTGGAGAATAGGTAAATGTTTTCAAATTTTAATCCTCGTTCAGAATATAATAGGTTCATCATCAAGTTGGTTTTTCCACCATTTGAAGTAGCACACATTATACACCTTATGCCATTAGCCAAGAGCGGGCTATGCCTCGTTCTATTCTCTCTGACGTCATCACCTAGAGTCATCACACTGTAGATTGGGAAAGATAGGTCTTGCTTCTCCAATCGAAGTTTATGATGAAATTGATCCTTCTTCTTCTTCTCGTTATCGCTGTGCATTGAACTTGATGCATCGTCGTTGAAACGTTGATCCACTATCTCCTCCTTCCTCTTCCACATCCTCCATCTCTCACGCATGTCTTTTTGTTTTTCTGGAGTCATATCGCTGATAATTCTTCTACGGCGACGTCTCTCCATGTACACTCATTGAAAATTGGATATCGACTGAGGTCGCGGGCTTGTCTGCCACACCTTATATAGACGGGGGCCTAGTGACTACTTGTGACAAAATGGCGTCAAGAATGATTTTTTTTTTTTAATGTTGGCAGGACAACAGCAGAAAAATGAAACGAAGTGGTAGGAATATGGCAGGAAGTGGCAGGAAAATGGAAGGAAGTGGCAGGAAAATGGCAAGAAGTGGCAGGAATAAGGCAAGAAGTGGCAGGAATATGGCAGGAAGTGGCAGGAAAGTGGCAGGAGAGTGGCAGGAAGTGGCAGGAAAATGGCAGGAAGTGGCAGGAAAGTGGCAGGAAGTGGCAGGAAAATGGCAGGAAGTGACAGGAAAATGGCAGGAAGTGGCAGGAAAGTGGCAGGAAGTGGCAGGAAAATGGCAGGAAGTGGCAGGAAGTGGCAGGAAAATGGCAGGAAGTGGCAGGAAGAGGCAGGAAAATGGCAGGAAGTGGCAGGAAAGTGGCAGGAAGTGGCAGGAAAATGGCAGGAAAATGGCAGGAAGTGGCAGGAAAGTGGCAGGAAGTGGCAGGAAAATGGCAGGAAAATGGCAGTAAAGTGGCAGGAAGTGGCAGGAAAGTGGCAGGAAGTGGCAGGAAAATGGCAGGAAAATGGCAGGAAGTGGCAGGAAGTGGCAGGAAAGTGACAGTAAGTGGCAGGAAGTGGCAGGAAAGTGGCAGGAAGTGGCAGGAAAATGGCAGGAAGTGGCAGGAAAGTGGCAGGAAGTGGCAAGAAAGTGGCAGGAGTATGGCAAGAAGTGGCAGGAATATGGCAGGAAGTGGCAGGAAAGTGGCAGGAAAGTGGCAGGAAGTTCCCAATTTTCTGCCACTTCCTGCCATATTCCTGCCACTTCCTGCCATTTTCCTGCCACTTTCCTGCCACTTCCTGCCACTTCCTGCCACTTTCCTGCCACTTCCTGCCACTTTCCTGCACTTCCTGCCACTTCCTGCCATATTCCTGCCACTTCTTGCCATATTCCTGCCACTTCTTGCCATATTCCTGCCACTTTCTTGCCACTTCCTGCCATTTTCCTGCCACTTCCTGCCACTTTCCTGCCACTTCCTGCCACTTCCTGCCATTTTCCTGCCATTTTCCTGCCACTTCCTGCCACTTTCCTGCCACTTCCTGCCACTTTACTGCCATTTTCCTGCCATTTTCCTGCCACTTCCTGCCACTTTCCTGCCACTTCCTGCCATTTTCCTGCCATTTTCCTGCCACTTCCTGCCACTTTCCTGCCACTTCCTGCCATTTTCCTGCCTCTTCCTGCCACTTCCTGCCACTTTCCTGCCACTTCCTGCCACTTCCTGCCATTTTCCTGCCACTTCCTGCCACTTTCCTGCCACTTCCTGCCATTTTCCTGTCACTTCCTGCCACTTTCCTGCCACTTCCTGCCATATTCCTGCCACTTCTTGCCTTATTCCTGCCACTTCTTGCCATTTTCCTGCCACTTCCTTCCATTTTCCTGCCACTTCCTGCCATATTCCTACCACTTCGTTTCATTTTTCTGCTGTTGTCCTGCCAACATTTAAAAAAAAAATCATTCTTGACGCCATTTTGTCACAAGTAGTCACTAGGCCCCCGTCTATATAAGGTGTGGCAGACAAGCCCGCGACCTCAGTCGATATCCAATTTTCAATGAGTGTACATGGAGAGACGTCGCCGTAGAAGAATTATCAGCGATATGACTCCAGAAAAACAAAAAGACATGCGTGAGAGATGGAGGATGTGGAAGAGGAAGGAGGAGATAGTGGATCAACGTTTCAACGACGATGCATCAAGTTCAATGCACAGCGATAACGAGAAGAAGAAGAAGGATCAATTTCATCATAAACTTCGATTGGAGAAGCAAGACCTATCTTTCCCAATCTACAGTGTGATGACTCTAGGTGATGACGTCAGAGAGAATAGAATGAGGCATAGCCCGCTCTTGGCTAATGGCATAAGGTGTATAATGTGTGCTACTTCAAATGGTGGAAAAACCAACTTGATGATGAACCTATTATATTCTGAACGAGGATTAAAATTTGAAAACATTTACCTATTCTCCAAAACTCTCAATCAACCAAATTACATTCAACTGACAAATATTTTGAGCGCACTACCAGAAATAGGCTTTTATACGTACGGAAATAGTGATGACGTTCCCTTACCTTCCGAGACAAAGCCTAACTCAATAATGATTTTCGATGACGTTGCCTGTGACAAACAAGATAGGATGAGAATGTTCTTCAGTACTGGAAGACATAATCACGTTGATAGTTTCTATCTATCCCAAAGTTATTGTCGTATACCCAAACATTTGATTCGCGACTGTGCCAAATTGATCATTGTGTTCAGACAAGACACTTTGAACATGAGAAAGATATACGAGGACCATGTAAATGCAGACATGACATTTGAAAAGTTCAACGATATGTGTTCAACATGTTGGGAAGTTAACCATTACGGGTTTTTGGTCATTGACAAGGAGTGTAGTCTGCTGTCAGGACGATACAGACAAGGATTTAACACCTTCATAATACCCTGACAATGTCGAGTAACCCTCTCTGAGATTGTGGTGAAAATCCCTTCGGATTTCAGGGTCGGCGAGAAGACTGGGTAGTTGTCACCAAAGTTGTATGGTGACCATTATAGTAATTTTATTATGTATAATTCGTAAAATGAAAAAAAAAAATCAAAAAAAAAAAATTCTGTTTAGAATAGGTAGGTAATTAGATTAATATTGTAAAATTTAAAAAAAAAAATAAAAAAAAGTGTTTATAATAAGAAGAGAAATTAATTGTGTAAATACTGAATAAAATTGGGAAAACCCAATCTCTATCGATTGTTGACCCCACCTTGACGTGGTGATAGAGCTTAAGTTGGGTGTAAATCCAACGACTAAGAGGGTCAACATTTTTACGAATGAATCGGTGTTGTAGTGGTCACATTATTGTACACACTCATAAGATGATGCTATGTGCCACACACACACACTTGGCTGATACTATACTGGCCACCCCTCTTGGCTGATACAGTAACAATGGAATGCATGTACAAACGGGGAAAAATACACACACATACACATTCGTCTGACACTGTACTGCCCAGCTGATACAGTAACAATGGAGTGCATGTTCAAACAGGAAAAGAGATAATGAGTGTGTCATTAGGGTGAGTCAAGGGGTACAATGGTAGGTATGAGGGGGGGGGGGTGGTCCCCTACGAATTGAGAAGATGGTCCCCTACGAATTGATAGGGTGATCCCCTAAAAATGGGGAAGATGGTCCCCTAAGAATTGGATACTGTACTACCCATCCCTCTTGGCTGATACAGTAACAATGGAGTGCATGTACAAACAGGTAAAAAGACACACACACTTGGCTGATACTGTACTGCCCACCCCTCTTGGCTGATACAGTAACAATGGAGTGCATGTACAAACAGGTAAAAAGACACACACATACACACTTGGCTGATACTGTACTGCCCACCCCTCTTGGCTGATACAGTAACAATGGAGTGCATGTACAAACAGGGGAAAAAAAACTGCTGATACTACACTGCCCACCCCTCTTGGCTGATACAGTAACAATGGAGTGCATGTACAAACAGAAAAAAAAAAGAAATACACACATTTAATGATGGTCCCCTAAGAATTGGAAGGATGGTCCCCTACGAATTAGGAAGATGGTCCCCTATGAATTCTAGGGACGCCATGCATGCAAGAACATGCCGTAGGCGCCGGCAGGAGCGCGCCCTGCATGCAAAAACATGCAGAGGCGCCTGGCGCCTGTGAGATGGATGGGTGGAGGGGGAGGGGTGGTAGGAAAGAGTCTGAAGGGGGCGGAAGGAGATAGGGGGTGTTAAGGGTCAGGGGAATGCGTAAGAGGCGGGAGGAGTAAAGGGGGCAGGAGGAGTAAGTGGCGGGAGGAGTACGGGGGCAGGAGGAGTAAGAGGGCGGGAGGAGTACGGGGGCAGGAGGAGTAAGAGGGCGGGAGGAGTACGGGGGCGGGAGGAGTACGGGGGCAGGAGGAGTACGGGTCGGGAGGAGTACGGGGGCGGGAGGAGTAGGGGGGGTGCGGCGGGGAGGGTGGAGCGGTCGAGCCGGTGGGCGAGGGGGGGGGGGGGTGGGAAAGTTGAGGGTAGTTGGGGTCTAGAGAACTGCGCCAGAATGCCCATTTTTACCCTACTAATGTGTAAACTATAATGATATAATTAGTTTATAAACTTACTTGATTGTGGTGAAATATTCATCGGATCATCAATACAATCGGGTTTAGGTACTATGAAGCTACCTGGCAGAAGCTTTTGTATAAATTGACCGGACTACTAATAAAACTGACGGAAAAGACGCGATTCACTAACGTGTTACTGACCACTTACTGGTGAGGGTTTCGGAACATGACCGTGAACTTTAGTTAATTTTCGGAATCTGCGTACCTTGAAACGGAAAACATCAAATTTTGAGGGGGGGGGGGTTAAAATAATTTTAACAATTATAAAACAATTATTGTTTTCTTACTCGATTCCAATGGTTTATTATTAAACCAAAAACGCTGCAAATTATTACGGAAAGGTTTATTATTTTTCTATACAGGGTGTTTCACGAAAAGGTTACACCCCCCTTCATTTTCCCAAAATACAGCCTAAAAAATTCCGACCAACGATATTCTTCATGATTTTTTGTGAGGATCTCAGGAAAAATACTTTTGCGCAAAAAAGTTGCGCGCAATCGAGCGCAATTGACACTAACTTCATTTTTTCAAATGGAACCCCCCTTTTTTATTACAGATTCGGATTCTACGTCAAAATTCATGAAAAATTCTTACCCGAACCGAATTTTTTATTTCGCACAACCTGGCTTTTTGAACGGTCTAAGTTGCGCAACTCCTCAATTGCACAAAAATCAGGTTTTTGAGAACCCTAAGTGTGGCACATGTTTTTTCATAATTTTTTACGCTAAATTACATGGTGTCATTTGCTTTTCAATTTGACTGGAATTTTTCTAAATGGCGGCCAAAAATTCGGTTGTTACTAATGAAAAAATCGCTCTTTTTAAATCGTTGTGAGTTTTTAGGCAATTTTATTCAGTTCAAGCATGTTCGTGCTGCCAGTTTTTATTTTTAACTCCACCGTAGACGGCCCCAAGCCCGTGGTTCAAAAGGAGGTGAGAAAATAAAAAATAAACATTATTTCGACCACAAAACTGATGTTTTCGTGAAAGAAATGTTAATTTTTCCTCTTGAAATCTTGGTCTTCCTCAAAACGGATGACACCCTGTGATTCAGTGTCAAAAAAAGATGAAAAAACATGTGCCACACTAAGGGTTCTCCAAAACCTAATTTTTGCGCAATTGTGGAGTTGCGCAACTTAGAGCGTTCAAAAAGCCAGGTTGTGCGCAATAAAACAAATAGATTCGGGTATGAATTTTTCATGACATTTGACGTAGAATCCGAATCTGTAATAAAAAAGGGAGGGTTCCATTTGAAAAAATGAAGTTAGTGTCAATTGCGCACGATTGCGCGTAATTTTTTTGCGCAAAAGTATTTTTCCTGAGATCCTCACAAAAAGTCATGAAGATTTGCGTTGATCGGAATTTTTTACGCTGTATTTTGCGGAAATGAAGGGGGGTGTAACCTTTTCGTGAAACACCCTGTATAGATCACTCGTCTGCAAAGAACTCGGCTGTCCATTGTCACCACCTGCTAAACATAGACACTACTTACCTACTACGTACCTACAGTGATCGCAGGGGTCAGATAAAATTTGAACGGAGATTAGGACTCAAGTGCAATTCACACTCGTGTTTCTGACTTATCGTAAGTTCAACCCTTCAAGTTCTCGTAGGGAGCGAACGGTTTGTCCTACAGAGCTCCGCGTGGTCTTTAAAATTCTAAAAATTCAATACTAAATTGGTGAAAATACAATACCTTCATATCAACACACATTCAACCCTTAGAAGTGACATACACCAAACAAAAAGCTTCGGGGCACAACTAGAGCCCAAATGGAGCCCACATACCAAATTTTAACCAAATCGGTCCATGGGATCTAAGGAAAGTGCCGCGTACGGCGTACGGACGGCCAAATTTTTATCCGAATTTTGGTTTCTACGTACCTTGAGACGTAAACCAACAAATTTTGTGAAGGGGGGAGGGGTTAAAAAAAAATTTTCTCGGTCGATTCCAAAGGTTCATTATTAAACCAAAAATAGTGTGGTGAGGAGTTCGACTAGAGGTCCAGGATATTATCTGCGTCGGTATCGCCTTAGATTGGGATGATAGGTATAAATTCTACTGGTACTAGTAACCCCAAACCGTACTCGGTCTTAATGACAAAAAGCCCCCTCTACACTATGTATGTACTTCACCGAATTTTACCCGTAACATTAAAGTCTCCTACGTCTTTAGGTCGAGGTCAATTTACAAAAAGGGAATCTTTTCTTGGCTTATAAAAATAGGTTATCCACAAGCGGAAACTATAATTAAAAGTGAGTACGTATAGATGTAAAGGTTTTAAATGTAGGCTACAGAATTAGAAGGGAACATATTTAATTTTTATTTTAAAATAATAAGATAAACACAACTTTTGTGCGGCGTCACGGGCTATGCCTATTGCTGCGCAATAAATTGGCGCATGTTATGTACAATAATTGTAATAATTATTATTAGAATTAATTGAGGTATTGTTCTTTTTATTCATTTCTTTTTATGTGATTTGTACCCAATAAATAGATTTCTTTCTCTCTCTCTCTCTCTCTCTCTCTCTAGTACCTGCCCGTGGACAGCTCATCAAGATAGAATTTATTCGAAAGTTTTGATTTTACTGCTATGCTAGCTCTACTCAGTACCTGTCCTATACAGGTGAGGCCATTGAGTTGAGGAAAAATGTACTTTTTGATTGCCCTAAAACTGACCATTTTGAACTTGAAAGTTTTCAGATTGAATTCGGCGAGGTTTTAGGATAGGCTTTTGGGATAGGTTTCTGTTCTTGACTTGCTTATGCGCAAAACACTAGGGTAGTGATGGCAACAACATATCGATATTTTTGAAATATCGATATTTTGCTTCCGATATATCGATATATCGCCATCGAAAAATCGTGCTACGATATATCGGGAATATCGATATTTTTTAACCGATATATCGCCCTAGTAGATAATAACTGACGCATTTTGACCAAAACAATGTTTTTCCTATTTTTAGCCATTTTCCGGGCTTTTCCTACAAAAAAACAATCATTTTCAGAATCAGCGTCAAATTTCGAGCATATTAGAAAAAAATCCCATTTTTCTTTACATGCGTGCACATGATATAATTACTCATTGTGAGAAACCATAAGAGATTTAAATATGTAATAGGCCAATGGTTATTTTGGTAATTTTAACATGTTTAATGTTTTAGGGCTGGGGGTCATTCTGTGAATTCCGACACGCAAATTTGCAACGGGCAAAACTATACTAACCTGTGGTCCGATTTTGATGAAATTTTCAGGGATTGTGCGGGTTAGGTCCTAGACGGTCCCCTATAAATTTCAGCACCTTCGGACCAATAGGAGCGAGTGCGCATGCGCAAACGTGAATTTCCTGGGACCTCGGTTTCTCGGTTTCTAATGAACCGATTTTGCTCAAATTTGGAGGTTAGTTAGGGACTAACTTCTAAGAGACACCCTATAAGTTTCAATCAAATTGGTCAAGCAATAGCCGCTGCGCATGCGCGAACTTTAAATTTATTGTTACAACCAAAACTCCGCAACTATTCAACCGATTTCGATGAAATTTTCAGGGATTGTGTGGGTTAGGTCCTAGACGGTGGACCGCTAATATTTTGGTATTCAATAACTCTTTGAATCATAATTTTTTCGCCAACTGATTCTATACGTCCATGTTACAATGAGTGAGGAAGCTATACTGCCCACCCAACTTGGCAGACTTTTTTCTCTCCTATTCAACGCAGGAAGGTGAAATTTGAGAGGCAGGGTCAATGGAGAATGCTGAAGGCGCCTGAGTGGTCACTGATCGGCTGAGTGAGCTCCAAGGCCATTTTCTCTCCTGTTGAACGCAGGAAGCTAAAATTTGAGAAGCAGGGTCAATGGAGAATGCTGAAGGCGCCTGAGTGGTCACTGATCAGCTGAGTGAGCTCCAAGGCCATTTTCTCTCCTGTAGAACGCAGGAAGCTGAAATTTGAGAAGCAGGGTCAATGGAGAATGCTGAAGGCGCCTGAGTGGTCACTGATCAGCTGAGTGACCTCCAAGGCCATTTTCTCTCCTGTTGAACGCAGAAAGCTGAAATTTGAGAGGCAGGGTCAATGGAGAATGCTGAAGGCGCCTGAAGGGTGACATCAGCTGAGTGAGCTCCAAAGCCATTTTCTCTCCTGTTGAACGCAGGAAGCTGAAATTTGAGAAGCAGGGTCAATGGAGAATGCTGAAGGCGCCTGAGTGGTCACTGATCAGCTGAGTTTCTCCCTTGCGAGGGAAAAACATTAAACATGATTTAATGTTTTTCCCTCGCAAGGGAGAAATTGAACATTATACATTATGTCTTCGTAGTAAATGAATAACTCACTTACTTTGTGATTTATGAAATAAATGTGTTATTGAATGAATTATGTTTGTTGTATGATCTTCCAATCATTTATTTAACCACCAGTTTCGACTTATATTTAGCAATATTTTAATATTGCTTATTTTTTTTGCAGTAGGCCTCTATATTTTTATTGTGTTTAAGTAGTAAATAATTAAATAAATCAACTCAAATAAAGTGTGTTTTCACGGTAAAGCTAATGGGAGGATCAATATATTATATGTTCTGTGTTTTAAACCAAAGAAAACAAATTAAAATTATTATTTACAAGAACAAATATGGTTCGATATTTTAATCCCGATATATCGGATATATCGATATTTTTGCTCCCGATATATCGGTGCCATCGATATTTCCCTTCCGATATATCGCAAACCCGATATATCGATTTTTGTAAAACTTTTGCCATCACTACACTAGGGAGACAAAAAAGAGGAATCCAGTGGGGTCTTCACGACCGTCTGGAGGATCTCGAGTATGCTGATGACGTTTGCCTTCTCATGCACAGACTTCATGATATGCAAGGAAAAATTGAAACGCTCAGTCATTACTCTTCTATTGCAGGCCTCACCATAAACGTCCGTAAGACCAAAGACATGAGAATAAACGTCGCACGAGATGACTTGTTGGAAGTGAACGGGCAGCCCATAGACTGAGTGGATTGTTTCCAGTATCTGGGAAGCAATGTCGACATCCATGGGAGCACTGATGAAGATGTTAAAAGCAGAATACGTAAAGCTAATGGATCATTTGTGCAACTGTACCCCTTATGGAGAAACAGGAGCATATCATTTAGAACCAAGCTACGACTGTTCAATAGTAATGTAAAATCAGTGCTTATCTATGGATGTGAGACGTGGAGGGTAACCAGGGCCCTGACGCAGAAGTTGCAATCCTTCACCAATCACTGCTTGCGGCGGATACTTGGTGTGTGGTGGCCCCATGTTTCCAACGAAACATTGTGGGCGCGAACCGACCAAAAGCCTATCCTCAAGGAGATAAAAAGACGGAAATGGAGTTGGATCGGCCACATTTTGAGGAAAGAGGAGGGTGCGGTGGAGCGTCTGGCTTTGGACTGGAATCCTCAGGGCTATAGGCGAAGAGGTAGACCTCGAGTAAGTTGGAGGCGTTCGGTCGAGGGGGAATTAAGGCGGGTCGGCAAAACGTGGCAAGAAGTAAAGTTTTGGCACAGGACAGAAATGCCTGGCGTACATTTATAGAGGCCCTATGTTCCTAATTTGGAATGAAAGGAAATAAATCAAAATCAATCATTAGTAAGAAAGCGAGAGGTTCGTTTCATATGAGCACTACGCTCAAGACCAGACAGCACCGGACAGTGCCAGAGTACTTGTAGGAGTTCCCCACTCCTGTGCTTGAGGATTCCCCAAGATTCGGGAATAAAACCCAAGGGTTGGGGATTCTCCCAAGAATATGGTATGGGTGGTGGAAGGTCCATCACTTGGTCTTTTGTTTAATATCTTAAAATTATGATACGTAAAACCGGATGGTTTCCCACACTCCTCATTCCGAGTTTCATGGTTCCCTAATACGTTCATAGTTGTCGCACCAATATAGATTCTTAGAGCTATCCCAGTTAGTGACGATTCGATACTTTCGATATTTATTGATATCGATATTTTGTTTCGATATTTCCGATATTTGTATCAATATTTTTCTTGCGATATTATCGAATATCGAAAGGAAAATATTGATATCAAAAGAAAGAAATTTATCGGTTGTGATGGTTATATTCCTTCCCACTGTAATATATCAATTTCTCCTAATCGATAAATTTATGCAAAAACATATTCGACATCAGTGAAATTGATATTCTTCTTTCGATAATTTATGGTATTCACTGATTTTGATTAAAAAAAGATGACAAAACATATCCGATATCAGTATTTTTCTTTCGATATTCTATCGATATCACTGATATTGATTAAAATAAAAAAATAAAAAAATGCAAAAACATATTCGATATTAGTGAAATCAATATTTTTCTTTCGATATTCTATCGATATCACTGATATTGATTAAAAAAAAAAAGATGCAAAAACATATTTGATATCAGTGAAATCAGTATTTTTCTTTCGATATTCTATCAATATCACTGATATTGATTAAAAAAAAAACATATTCGACATCAGTGAAGTCAGTATTTTTCTTTCGATATCACTGATATTGATGAAAAAACGTCTGCCAAGTGGGTGTGGCACATAGCTTCCTCGTATCCATAACCTGATTGTATAGATGATCCGATGCATAGTAGTTAATCTCTAAACATCAAAACAAGTTAATCTGTAACATCCTTGAAAATTTCATTGAAATCGGATGGAAAATGTAGAAGTTATGGCCGTTACAAGGAATTCACGTCTGCGCATGCGCAGTGGCTACTATCGGTCCGAAGGTGATGATTTTCATAGGGGACCATATAAATACTAATCTGTAACATCCCTGAAAATTTCATTGAAATTGGATGGAAAATGTAGAAGTTATGGCCGTTACAAGGAAATTCACGTTTGCGCATGCGCAGTGGCTACTATCAGTCCGAAGGTGATGATTTTCATAGGGGACCATATAAATACTGATCTGTAACATCCCTGAAAATTTCATTGAAATTGGATGGAAAATGTAGAAGTTATGGCCGTTACAAGGAAATTCACGTTTGCGCATGCGCAGTGGCTACTATCAGTCCGAAGGTGGTGATTTTCATAGGTATTTATTTAAATACTAATCTGTAAAATCCCTGAAAATTTCATTGAAATCGGATGGAAAATGTAGAAGTTATGGCCGTTACAAGGAATTCACGTTTGCGCATGCGCAGTCGCTTCTATCAGTCCTGGGATGATGATTTTCATAGGGGACCGTCTACACACCAACCCGCACAATCCCTGAAAATTTAATCGAAATCGGACAATAACTTCGTATAGTTATGCGCGTTACAAGGAATTCATGACAGACGGACAGACACACAGACAGACAGACACACAGACAGACAGACACACAGACAGACAGACACACAGACACGGAACCAAAATTGTTCAGAGAGGTCTAAAACGCAAAACGCGAGTGAAAATTTTGATTTTGGAGAACTTTTTTTTTCGTCCTTGAAAAGTGAAAACAAAGCTTCCGCTACCTTGGTAGACTCGGAAGCAAAAATATTTAAAAAAAAATTCAGTGACAATGTTACATCAATATTTTTGTTTCGATATTCTATTGATATTAGTGATATCGATATTTTTCTTCCGATATTTTATTGATATCGATACATTTTATTGAATATCGCATCGAAAGGTACATCGAATCGTCACTAATCCCAGTCCAATCCTCATTACATTTTAGAATTTTGGTCTCCATTCCCAAGGGGAATTCATGTCTCTAACGTATTCAAAAGCGAACCTAATCTCTTTCATTTGACTCTGACGACCGTGGATGTAGGGCAGCCTTGAGACTCCGTATCTGATTAACGTTGATCCTCCCTTGATGTGCTTTTCCGTTGAAAGTTTATAAAGTTGGAATTTCAAGGAACTGGGAAATTACACAGTCGGGAGCTCCGGCACCGACGAAACGCATAAAGCACGAGACATTACGAATATGGAAAACTCGAGTGAGACCTCCCCCATTTAGAAGAGATGGGAATCGTCAGTTCGTCGGATCAAGATAAAGAACCGACATTTGTCGCATTAGAGCACAAATATGAGAAAAGGGAAAAGGGTGACATTGGTGAGAGTTATCGTAAAAAAAGTTCATTCACGCAGCATGAATTAATGAGCGAATTTTCAAAGAAATCTTTCAGTAGAAGGTATGGTTAAGAAAAGGAACAATGGTGTTGCAATTTGTTTTGGAAAGTTTTTTTTTACACGATTCTTGGCTTTTTCGATGTTTAGTACACCATACAAGATACTGTATGGTTTGAAGATGTTAGGAGTCCATATTCATGTTCTACTCGTCTCCACGAACTCATAGAGTACCCACACGGCTACTGCATTTCTGGGGACAACAAATAATACCTATACCCACGTTTTCATTATGTTGGATGTCGTAGAAAATTTTTTCGACTTGTTTTATTGCACTAAGTTACAACTTATAAGCAACATTCTTCTGATACATAGTGGTGTACGTTAATAAAACTAAGATACTTCACTCAGTTCTTATTGTCCTGAAATTTGCACTTCATGATGGTCACACTAAGTGGATTAGATCGTGTGGCTTGGTTCTCTTAAGTTTTCTAAGCAGATCATCTGTGATGAGTAGCTGGATGACATCCTCATTTACATGATCTTGGAGCCACATAAGGTGATTCATGGCTTGGCTGCGAATGAACTCATTGACAGATTCTATCTTCAGCTCGTAGTGAAGTCATTTCTAAAGTATCTGCATCAACGCAGCATCGCAGTACATTATTCTGGAAGCGCTGAATTATGTCTCGATCGCTGTGGGCTGTGCACCCCCACAGTTGTGCACCGTAAGTCCAGACGGGCTTTAGGACTTGCTTGTACAGTATAAGCTTATTGTGGACAGACTAGGGATGTCCCAAAAGTATCGATACTTAAAAGTATCGATACTTCTTGAAAAAAGTAGCGATACATATCGATACTTTTTTCCCTGATATATATCGTAGTATCGATACTTTTTTTCCAGTATCGGAGGCGATACTTTTTAATATCTCACATTTTATCTGTTTCAACACCTACGACACGTAGGTACCTACTTGACAGTACCTCTATCTCTACGTAGATTGTTGGGAGAACAACAAACTTCAACAAATTAAACAAAGATGATGTACCACCACCTCCAGCTCTCTATGATAACTTGCTGTCCTCCATAATCGAGGAAGGACCACCAAAATGTTAACCCAAACAAGTGCAATACGAAAACAAGTGCCTAAACAAAAACAAGTTTTAAAATGTTTAATGTTTAATGTTAATGTTTAAATGTTGTTTGATGTTTAAATTATTATTGTTTGATGTTTAAATTATTATTGTTTTAATGTTGTTTAATGTTGTTAAAATGTTGTTTAATGTTTAAATGTTTAATGTTTTAATAAAAATGTTTATTATTAAAACAAGTTTTAATAGTAACGAAATGAGTGATTGTTTGTTCTTTCTATATTAAATTGTTTTGTTCTTTCCATATTAATTATTAACCTCGTGATGGAGAGATGTCACACTGATAGAGAGAAACATAAACGACAATTTCACCCATTTTTGTGAAAGTATCGAAAAGTATCGATACTTCAAAATATCGATACTTTTTTAAAGTATCGTATCGATATTTTCTGATACTTTCTAGATGTATCGATACGATATTATATCGATACTTTTGAAGTATCGGACATCCCTAGGACAGACAATTTTGACCGTCGGCCCATCAGCCAGTATATTTTTCTGAATTTAATCAAAAGCTCAGCTTTTTTCTTCTTAACGTGGGACTTCCACCTTAGTTTGGCATCCAGCGTCATTCCAAGATATTTCGCTTCATTGGCATACGGTATCACCTTGTTATCGAGAAAGGCTGGCACATAGTTGATCCTCTTATTCGTGAAATCATCGTGCACTGACTTAGTCTCATTCAAATAACTCTCCATCTCACTGTCCAATCGTGAATGCGGGAGATACAGAAATTTAGCTTGGTAACTGATTCACTGTTTGTTTCCCCAGTCGCTATAATTGCAGTATCATTCGCAAACGTAGCGAGGGTATCACCTCCTGTTTCTGGTAAGTCAGAAGTGTAAAGCAGGTACAGTAGTGGGCCCAGTGCGCTGCCTTGCGGCACCCCAGCTTGTATTATTTTTGGCTCTGAAAAAGCACCATCCTGTATTATACAAAAATATCTGCTGGATATGTAGGACTACAAGAGTGTTGCGTAGGATTCTGGCAGCATTTTACGAAGCTTGCGAATCAGTCCTTCATGCCAAACTTTATCAAATGCCTGAGTCACATCAAGGAAGATGGCAGAGCAGACCTTCTTCTCTTCTCTTCTAATACTTGTAATTCTATGGACTTGGTCTATAGTAGAATGGTGCTTCCTAAACCCAAACTGATGGTTAGGAATTAGGTTGCGTTCTTCTATGATATAGAGCAGTCTCTTTTGGAGAAGTTTTTCGAACAACTTGGACAGAGATATCGTCGTAGAAAATGCTCTTCAAAATGTTATGGTGGATAGGGTTGGGGGGAGACCACTATTTCTAACACTAAATTACATCGAGTGAAACAGTTTTATCGCTTACCAAGTGGTTTATATTGACCTAACGCTTATCCGATGGAACATCCCCTGAATGCATGCATTACTATATGCTTGATGGTTAAGCACCACATGACAAATTTCCAACTTAGTAACTTCAGTGTATAATAAAATCGCATTCGAGTTTTAAAAGCTGTTACCTCTACAAATAGGGTTTAATGTTCTATTCTTACGATCACAAATTCTGCGATCAGTGTTGAATTTTCCACAAAACATCGAATTTCTTCGAGCGATTTACGTTCCTCCTTCCTGCCCGGAATCTACTGTGTATACAAACAAATCGGAACTTCAAAAGGAAACTCGTAACACAATTTCTCACGTGGAGAGACGGATAATATCTCTGGCAAATTATCCGCCGAGTAAAACGACGCGAGAGAAAACATTAAGTTTTTTTTCGGTCGAACCAGTTAGGAGATGTTGTCCGCAGCGATTCCGTTCCGGATAGCTGAGGCGTTCGTAGACCTGGTTGAGTATTTGCCAAGGAAGGGAGGGCCTTAAATAAAATGACCCACACGCCTTGTCAACATGGGAATTCTTTGGGTTTCGGTTCGAGAAATAACTACAGTGAAACCTATTTTGGAGTGGAAGAAATGCTGATACCTCGAGGTGTCCTACGAAGAGGAACTATTGTGGACTTACGGTTCTAGGATAATTAGACCAAATGTTGGACCAAAAAACGTTTTCATCGATTTCTGAGGAAATTGTGGTTATAACTTCATTTTTAAACTTCCAAAAGCTCAAAATAAATTTTTCAAAAAATGCAGGTCCGTCTGAATTTAAAATTGTAATTTAAATTTAGTTACTCTGGTGACACCTTGGAACAGCTGTGGAATTCCTACGATTTTCTTGTTGCACGAGTGATACCATAGGTTATGATTTGGTGTCACCAATGGTACCATGCGCAAGGGGTGAACAAATAACTAAGTACTACCCACTATTTTGTGAATTAATTATGTTCAGTAATCAAGATATAGAGGGGAAAATGCACTTTCCTTAGCAACCAAAAACCGATTTGGTTCAAATTTGGTATATGGGCTCCAGCTGGGGTCTAGTTGTGCTGCGAAGCTTTTGGTTGATGTCAGTCACTTCTGAAGGGTGAAAATTAAGGGTTGAAATGTTCAAGAGTGCCCTAGTTGTGGAGCTGTAGAGTGCCCATTATCGGGAAAAACATATTGTTAAGTAATGCATGCACTCCAGGGGATGTCCCATTGGATAAGCATTTAAACCAGTTGATGAGCGATAAAACACGCATTTTTTCTACCTTCCTGATGCACAAAACTGTTTTACCCACCCCCCCCCTTCCACCCCTCGCCATTAACTGCCATAACATGTCTAGGGGCATGCGAGCCTCGAATTTGAACAGAATTTTAAAATCCATGATCTACGGTACCCATCATGCCCCAGTCTGGCACCAAAGCGGTCATCCGTCGTAACATTCAACTTTCATCAGTTTAGGAAGTCCATAGTAGTTCACATCCGTGTTCAAGGTGAAACACACAAAAAAACCAACGAAATACGTGGTTTCTGGTGTCCTGGCACCATGGTGGCATCACTGATTTGTTTCACTGTGGCACCCATAATCCGTGGAAACCCAGAGATATATTGAGATTTTTCCCACAATTTCAAAGCTTGGGTAATCAGTAAGCTGTGCAGGAACCGAAATATTGAAAAATCGGATATTTTGTAAAATTTATCCAAATTTGTAGAATTTGAGACGGTATTATTGATGTATCGAGTGAGTGGGGCTCTCAGATCGGGAACTTGCAGAAGTAAGGTCGAAGAATCATGGCTTCAAATCATGGTAATTCAATCGTAATGCACTGAACGCTGTGCTGTTTTCTAGAGCACTAAACGTGATGATTATCGAGTTATTATTCATTTTGACATTTTATGTCTTTACTATGGCACATAAATGAAAAATCGTCACGCGGGGATCGTCACGCGGGGAGCGTTATGAGGGGAGCGTTACGCGGAAATTTCTGATGATTTTCACGTACAACCAATCGTTCCTAGGGAAAACTAACTTCCTCATTTTCCACCCCACAAAAATCGTTCACCACTCACTGGAAAGCTCTCAATTTATTAAACATGAGACATAAAATGTCTCTCGTGGTTGCGTACTTGTACGAAAGCTGTATCCACCGTATGTGTTTTTGAGTTGTGCCCTTATTCTAGGACACTTATTAAGTGTGGGGTTTTTTTTTTTTTTACAATAAACGCCTTTTTCGTTTCCAATCACTTTTATTGGTGGCGAGAAAAGTGCTAGAGAGATTGTTTGTAGCATAAAAAGTTCACTAGACCAAAATACAAACTATTACACAAAGGTTTATTTTTTTCTACATAGATCACTCGTCTGCAAAGATCACGGCTTTGTCATTGTTAAGGGGGTCTCAGTCGGTCGCCGTTTGTTCCTCGTTCCGGGTTAGTATTTAGACAAATCGAAGGCGCAAAAACAAAAAAAGTTGTACTTAAATTGGACATTTTAAAGGATTTTAGAAATTCATTAGTGCACGACCCTAGGGAATTGAAAAACTGAAATATTGCCGCTGGAATCATCAAAATCGAACAATAATTACCAGAGAAAAATTGGAAAAATTGTTAATTCAGTTATGTTTTTCCCATAGAATGTAGCTTATTATGCCCCGAATTATCCACTCACCATTTAGTTCTCGGTAAACTGGTGATCTTGGGGGCAATTGTGGGTCATGACGTCACACCGTGGAGATGAGTTTTTTTTTGAGAGCTGACGTCCGTGCTGTTTGGTGGAAACTTTTGATTTGAGTTTTAGAAGAATTGTTTTTAGAAGTATTATTATACGATTTGATGATGATATCGATTTGTTATTAGACAAAAATTTATTATTAGGCGCCCTTTAGATCTTAAATAGATTAAGGTCAAAATTTAGAAAATATGATAAAGATATTTTTAAGTGGATTTTTCACGTTTTTAGTGGACGTTACCAACTATGTAAAGGCATTACCAATCATGAAAGTAATGATATCGAGTTATTTATCGAGTTCGTGACGATATCGGGTTATTATTAGAGAATACGTACTTTACGTCACAAATAAGTTCAAAACTACAAAAAATTCTGCCAAGTGGGTGTGGCACATAGTTTCCTCGTATCCATAACCCGGTTGTATAGATGATCTGATGCACCTTTCACTACCCTCATAGGGGACTATCTACACGCTAATCTGAACAATCCTGAAAATTGTCATCAAATTCGTATGAAAAATGAAGGTGTTATGGCTGTTACAAGGATTTTACGTTTTCACATGAGCAGAAGATACTTTCAATTTGGGGGCCACGAGTTTCATAGGGGACCATCTTCACCCCAATCAGCATAATCACTGAAAAATGGCTTGAATTGATTTAACAGGCATAACTTCTACATTTTCCAACAGACTTCAATGAAATTTTCTGGAATTGTGCTGATTGGGATGCAATTGACTCCCTATGAAAATAATCAACTCCAGACTGATAGTAGCTACTGCGCATGCGCGAACGTGAATTTCCTTGTAAAATTTCCTATAGCTTCTACATTTTCCATCCGATTTCTGAGAAATGTGAGATGGTCTGGGTTTACGAGTAGGCGGTCCCCTAATACGGTAGTGCATTTGATGTTTCGAGATTAACTACTATGCATCGGATCATCTATACAATCGGGTTATGGGTACGAGGAAGCCACACCCACTTGGCAGACGTTTTTTAGTTCAGGACCTTTTCAAAATATAGCTGAACGTCGTTAATCTACTAATTCACCACCACTGAAATTAACCTTTTCTCGCTATCAAAAAATGATCAACTCCCATCATCCTCGAAAATATTCTTAGAGGCCCTTTTACCGGCGTTTCGTCTGGCTAGTTTCCTGACTTTTTGTTTTCGTCTAGTTTGTTATGTTGGGGCCACTCTGCAGTACAGGCTACTGGCTGGCCCCCACTGCGGTACAGGCTACTGGCTGGCCCCCTCTGCGCCACCAGCCCTGCGGGTATACGAGCACATTCCGTGTGGTTGTGAGAATGAAATCGACACAGCTTGACGGCGATCCAGCGCAGTCATAATAATCTGTAGTGGCGGGTGCCCTGGAAATCGAAGTGTTGACCCCCTCCACCACCCTTCGACCATCCCGCTTTATGCTTTCAAGTTCTTCCCACTTCTTTCGGAGATTTTCGCGAGATTATGCGGTACTACGAACGATTCGACCAAACTAGATGACACTGCCTCAAGGAATCCAATCCAAAAATATTAACTTATCAGGGAAAAGTGTTCTAAATTGATATCGGATATCAACTGGAAAAATCCCAGAATAGGATTAGTTTTCTGGTCAGTTTATTGAACTGCTTTTGCATCTCGGATATAAAAGAGCAAAGACTGAAAGAACCCATAAACTGCATTTACCTCTCGTACCTCCCATATTCTTGCTCTATTGCACAAATAACTCACTAAAATCTTTCAAATAAAAAACTAAATTAAAATGTTCCATTCCTGTATAGTGAATGAACGAATTTTCAGCCATTTTTGAATGTAATAGACCTGAACCTACCCCAATCAGAAATTTCGCTGATACCGATATATACCATACTCTAATATGATTAAAACGGCAATTTCCTTCAAAAACGTGAAAACCCCCATAAATAATTGTTCACCCTATTTTTTGTAATTTTGACCCTATCTATGTAGGTAAAAGAAAGTAAAAGGCGTATTCTGTAATAATACCTCGAAGTCATCTCTTTCATTGCTTTTCATAGTTGGTATTGTCAACTAAAAACGTTAAAATCCGCTTTAAAAAAATTGTTAAGCATATTGCTTCCGAGTCTGCCAAGGTAGCAGAAGCTTTGTTTTCACTTTTGTGACGGATCCCAGCGATAACTTATCGAGAGTCTAAGGTTCACCTGATAACCCTTCCATTCCGACTTCCTTGATGAAGGAGGAAGGGGGGGGGGACAGGTACCGCGGGACCCGTCACCCCCTTCTGGAGGCATTGTGTTCTCAGAGAGCCGCAACCTAACCGTGAGTCTATCTCTCTAATTACATTTCGTCCTATATTGTGGTGAATGTCTCATTAATGCTAACTCGGATCTTCTCACATCTTTGCCTTGTCATATGTGTAACATTTCTGACCCATTCTGAGCCATTTCCATTATAGGACAATACATACCTATTTACTGTCGCCCTACCGAATCCACCTGACTTGTACATGAACCTTTCCTACATCATTCAAGCGTGAATAGGAATTTCAGGTATAGGGACGCCAGTGCTTTTTACGTATCGTGGTGGGTACTTCAGAAAGGGGAACGTACATCCAGAAATAGGTTAACGTCCATGATCTACGGTCCCAGTTTTGACCAGTACCTATTCTCTTTCTTCTTCCTATCACGTTACATGGTAGCAGACTCGAACCGGTCTCGAACCTCGTAATCAGCTCTAAAAAGCATCTTGTTCAGACAAGACTATCTGATTACCACCAACCCACACATTACTTCCTGTACTGACACGGATAACGTGTAAACGACTTTATCGGGCCCAGCGAAGTCGATTACAGCAGGAGGTACAAAGTAAAACGAACTCCGATCTCATAGCCTTTATTCCATTATCGGTCCTTTCGTTCTTATCGTTCGTTCATCTCGCTTTGCTATTTTCACATCGTATAATAATCAATCATAAACGATGGCCCCAATCATTCCGATTCCGGAATTAATCACATGTACCTATTGCGAGGCAACCATTGACGAAACCGAAAACAAAGACCCGATCTATTGCACGCAGTGTACCCAATTTTATCATGCACAATGTGCAAGCCAAAACTACGTCAACTGGAAAAAGATGCCAACAGAACGAAAAAAGAGTTTCGTATGCTTCCTGTGCGCAAACCCTGGAGCACCAGGCCAAACGATCCAAACTCCGACCATGCCCATTCCGGGCGAACAACCGGAGTTCTCGCAACAATTTAATGCATTTTTACGTGCCTCCACTGCTACTCAGACCACATTTACGAGTGCTTGGACGGCAATGATTTCCCAGATGCAAACGCAATCAAATTTAATGGCCTCGATGCAACAACAGGCCTTAGAAAATCAAAAAACGATGGCACTCATGCAAGAACAGATAACCAAACTGACCTTGCAAGCCACCACAACACAACAAAGCGATCCGTCTGGCTCACAACCTCACCCAACGCAGGAGCCGAGACATAAACAAGTGAAAATCCCGGCTGAATTCCTCTCAATTCTAGACAAGTATCCTAGACTCAACGTCCAGAGTCCATTTAGCGCCATGAATTTTCTAGGGGAAATGGGCGAGTTGGAAACGACACTCCCCGATCATATTTCATTCCGAACGGTGCTAAAGTACCTGTCGGTGAGCGAAAGGTTTATGTACATACGCCAGATTTTGCAGGTCCACCCACAATTGAACAGCTTCGAGCAACTACGTATTGTTATGAAGGACGAGCTATTTCCGAAACTAACAATAGCTGAATTAGTAACCAAGAAATTAAATCGCCCTCAAGGGCCTAACGAAAATTTCAGAAATTATGTACAAAATATCTGGAAGTACGAGCGAGTCCTCCGCCAATATGATGATGCCGAAACTGAGTTAATCACAATGATAATCAATAATTGTAACGACTTTACCCGGCAACACTTCACTTTCCAGCAAGCCCCCCAAACTAGAGCAGAATTAGACCTCTTTATAGGTAAGATAGAGACTGCTATCCGCCTCCGAAACGCCGCAAGGCGCGGTGCGCAGCAAGTCTCTAAAACTAATCAAAAATCGGACAAAACCCCAAGTAATTACAAATCGAAAAGCAACGTAAACACATATCAACCTCACAACCAACAGGGGAAACTCGAGTCTAAACCCCCATATTTCAAAAATCAAAATACACAAAACAATAATAGTCCCCCAACATACAAACCCCAAGGGGCTATTCCGAAACAATGGAATACACATCCACCCCGAGGGACAAACAAAAATTATGATAATGGGCAGACGTACAAGTCCAAAACGTATCATAAACCGAATGTACCACTAAACCTCCAACTAGTCGAAACTAGAAATGAACAAAATTCAAGTTCATCCGAACCGGAGGAAAACGAGTAGGCACGTTGCCTGTAGGGGCAGACAACGAGCCGAAAATCAAGAAAACCCCCCACCCTAAAGATCAAAAACAACAAACAGAACACTTGACCTCAATTTTTGCACCTATTTCCAGCACGACAGCTTTGTTACCAGTCGAACTGAATTCAGTCCCTATTCAGGCCCTTCTGGATACGGGAGCCTCAATTTCAGCTGTGAATCAGGGATTCCTATTAAAATGTGAGCGTTTACAAAAAGCTTCAAGGAATCCATGTACGCCACAATACCTCACTATAGGAGATAGTTCGGTGATCGTTACAGACACCACAGTTGAACTAACCGTGACGATAGGAAACAATAAATGGCCACACAAATTTTACATAATACCTCAGTTAGCACATAACGTCATTTTAGGCCTTGATTTCCTAAAACCAACTGCCGCATTATACGATATAGGTAGAGGAACCATCTCCTTTAAGCACGATAGAACCACAGAGTTCGCCTTGGTTCCGGCAATCCCCAAAGACAAGGCCACACTGCAGGTGATGACAACGAATGACGTCATGGCAAAAAGCCTTCAGGCAAAATTCCCAGACGTCCTCACCACGCAGCTCGGATGCACGAACCTAATCAAATATGATATTCAACTGCAACCGGGGGCCACATTGCCAACCAAAACCCCTACGTATCATGTCTCACCCCCACTCCAACAAATCATGAAACAAGAGATTCAAAAATTGCTCGACCAAGGTGTGATCGAGCCAACTCTTGCACCGGCGGTGGCGCCTTGCTTCCTAGTCCCAAAGCGGAAGGCCGACCCAACGGCGGAGCAAAAGTACCGCCTGGTCGTTAACTATCAGGCACTCAACAAACAAATAGTAAACATAGATTTCCCAATACCCAAAATTGAGACCTTATTACCTCATTTGCATGGTGCCAACTACTTTAGTGTCCTAGATTTAAACCAGGCCTACAACCAGATACCGTTATCGGAGGAAAGCAGGCAACTCACAAGTTTCAAAACTATGATAAGTACCTATAGCTTTTCGCGCGTACCATTCGGTCTCGCCGTCGGTTCACAGGTCTTAAGTGCCTTAATGGAACGTATTTTCGGAGATTTGTACGGGGAGAAATTAATTTGGTACCTCGATGATTTGGTGGTCTACACGAAAACGTACCGAGAACACCAAAAAACCGTGTCGGAGGTTCTGCAACGATTACGCAAGGCGAATCTAACAGTCAACCCAGACAAATGCAAATTCGCCACCCAGTGCCTCCAATTCTTGGGACATGAATTACAGAATGGTATCTTGTCCATCAATGATGATCGAATATCAGATCTACTAGCGATACCACCGCCCACCACGGCGAAACAGATCGCACAATTTCTAGGGGCCATTAACTTTTATAGCAGCTATATTCCCGATCTACCCAAGTTGGCGGTTCCCCTCAACGAACTTAGAAAAAAAAATAAACAGTTTCAGTGGACAACGGAGTGCCAACAATCCTTTGAAGCACTCCGACAAAGGTTACTAAGGAAACCAACCCTAAGACTCCCTAATTATGACCAGCCTTTCCACCTATTTTGCGATGCCAGCGCCAAGGCCATAGGTGTAGTCCTGTGTCAACAACAGGACAGACAATATCATGCTATAGCTTACGCGGGGAGAAAGCTAGCTCCGCGCGAAACGCGCTACAGTGCCTTTGAATTGGAGTACGGAGCTCTCCTGTACGGCTTGCACAGGTTTTCAAAATCTCATATAGGACATTCGCACTGTTACATACACACAGATGCAAAAGCTATTGCTTCCGTAGCGAAGCTGACAGCCCCTTCTGCGCGCATTGCGCGCTGGCGAGAACAACTTAACCAGTTCTCCTATACGTTGTATCATATAGAAGGAAAAAAGAATAGCTTAGCAGATTATTTATCAAGAAATAGTACGGTACCGCTGGAAATTCCACTAGACCAATTGGGGGACTTCGCGGATCACTCTTGGCGCCCACAACTAACACGGGGTATCCAAACAAAAACAAACCCGGCAGAACAGGTTCACGTCATTCAGAAAACACCTGAGGACTGGCCAACGTCTGTCACGGGACCCCCTCCATATCGCCCGTTCACCAATATGAATGAAAGAACTTGCGATCAACGGAGAACAACACCTAACGAAGTGACCTTGACATTCGTCACACCCTCTCCCACGCCCATTCACTCAATCGGAGAAACGCTCGTACTGGGGAACTTCCCGCAAGCGTTCAACGACCTCCGAATTTATCAAGACGAAGATCAAACGATCGCCAACATCAAACGGCAAATCCAACAGGGCACAAGCGTACCTTCTTATCACATTCAACAAAACATTTTGTATCACACTGATACAAAAGGAAACAAACGGGCTTATTTACCCGAGCTGTTAATATCTACCATCTTTAAGTTCCATCACGGATCAGTCCTAGGGAACCACACGGGTTTTGCCAAAACTCTTCACAAAATACAGCAACAATTTTACCGTCCGGGATTATCCACAATAATCCGGAAAATGGTAGCCGATTGTATCACGTGTGCACGATCTAAACCGACCCAAAATACCTACGGGGAAATGTCAGCAAGGACGACAGACAAACCGGGCGAAGTGTTGTTTATAGACGTTGTCGGTCCTCTACCACGCACCGCCAGACAACATAAATTTATTTTGCTAGCCATAGACGCTTTCTCAAAATTTACATACCTGATTCCCATGAGACAGCATACTTCGGAAGCGATAATAAAAGCTTTGCATACCAACATTTTTTCGAAAGTTGGGTACTGGCGGAATCTGTGCACCGACAACGCCTCAACATTTCGTTCTCAGAAATTTAACACCTTCGTCCTCGAACATGGCATGCAAATAATACCACTACATGCCTTTTATCCAAATCCAAATCACAGTGAGAGGCAAATTAAATCCCTAAAACAAATTCTAACGTGTTACCACGCAGAAAACAATCAAAATTGGGACAAAAATTTAGAGTACACTCAGCTAGCAATGAATACGACCTGGCACGAAAGTACCGGATTCACCCCGGCCGAGATATTTATGGGAAGGAAATTGGCTAGTCCACTAAGTTTGGCTTGGGACATACCAGCCGAAACCAACCCCCCCACCCCTATCCAGGAGGTATGGAGACAAGCGTACAACAATTTACAGAAAGCGCTTGCCCACAGAAAAAAATACTATGACCAACGACACACGCCACTAACCTTGGCAGTCGGGGACGTGGTCCTGCTTAAAACATACATCCTTAGCAGTGCTACACGAAAAATTACCACAAAATTGTCGTATAGATATTCCTCACCGTATCGAGTCACCAAAATCTTGTCCCCGGTGACATACGAAGTCGTCAATGTCGACGACGCCACAGACGTGAAAACAAGGCACATAAGCCAGCTCAAGTTATACGGTAACCCACCATAATAAATGGTTAACAACACCAATAAATTAATAATAAAATACAAATAAATAAAATTAATAATAACAATTACAACAATACTAATAATATTACAGTAATCAATTATAATAATAAACAACCAAACACACAAAAAAAAGGGTTAAGAATAAAACCGCCAATAAAACAAGACAACAGATTAACCACCGACCCCTCTCTATCTTTACATATACCACCCGACGAGATGGAAACAGCGCAGACGGAAGCCGAGGCCATGAAGGAGTTGGAGGAGGCTCTCGAGCAAGAGGACGGGGAAGAGGAGACGCAGCAGGAGCCAACAACAGGGCGCCGCAACAGCGCCCTCAGTGAAATTTACTGAAGCATTTGTTGCTACCCCCACAGCGCTATTAAAAAAAAAAAATAATAATAAATAAATAAAAATAAAAAAAAAATAAAAAAAAAAAATAAATAAAATAAAAAAAAATAAAAAAATAAAAATAAAAAATAAAAAAAAAAATAGAAAAAAAAAAATAAAAAAAAACAAAAAAAACAGTGTCACGCAATCGTAATCACGACGGACCGGAAACGGACCGGGTTTACGAAGTAACTGTCTCACGCCATCGTAATCACGACGGTTCGGAAACGGACCGGGATTACACAGCACCAAGATGGAGATCGACGGGCCCTCTGTTATAACAGAAGGAACGGATTTCCCATACGACCATCGTCGTGTATAGAGACAATGATCAATAAACTTACAATAAAACAAAAAGCTGTTGAGGGCGACAACAAGGTTTTCAAGCAAACTCCCATACAACCAATTTCATATAATTCAAACTTACAACCCAAATGTACCTAACGATGTAATCTTCAATGGCTCAAATCAATGTGACCCCATATTGTAATACAGCTGGAGATAGAGACATTCATCAACCAGACAAACGTAAAATTTTCAAATTTCGCGAAATTTTCAAATTTTCTCGCGGGGGTGGACTGTGACGGATCCCAGCGATAACTTATCGAGAGTCTAAGGTTCACCTGATAACCCTTCCATTCCGACTTCCTTGATGAAGGAGGAAGGGGGGGGGGACAGGTACCGCGGGACCCGTCACCCCCTTCTGGAGGCATTGTGTTCTCAGAGAGCCGCAACCTAACCGTGAGTCTATCTCTCTAATTACATTTCGTCCTATATTGTGGTGAATGTCTCATTAATGCTAACTCGGATCTTCTCACATCTTTGCCTTGTCATATGTGTAACATTTCTGACCCATTCTGAGCCATTTCCATTATAGGACAATACATACCTATTTACTGTCGCCCTACCGAATCCACCTGACTTGTACATGAACCTTTCCTACATCATTCAAGCGTGAATAGGAATTTCAGGTATAGGGACGCCAGTGCTTTTTACGTATCGTGGTGGGTACTTCAGAAAGGGGAACGTACATCCAGAAATAGGTTAACGTCCATGATCTACGGTCCCAGTTTTGACCAGTACCTATTCTCTTTCTTCTTCCTATCACGTTACACTTTCCAAGGTTGAACAAAAAAACGCTGCAAATTATTACACAATGGTTTATTATTGCTTCCTCACTACCGAAGGTAGGGAAGCTTTGTATTTTTCTATATAGATCACTCGTCTACAAAATTACCAACCATCCAATGTGAAAAAAAATAAAAAAAAAATCAAAATCAAAATCACCAACCATCGATCGCATTTCGGTCAGCTCTAATTTGAACGGAGATTAGGCCTCTTTTGCGATTCACACTCGTGTTTTGATTTATATACAGGGTGTCCAAGTAACTACGCTCCCCCCACTTATTTTCTTTAATTGTGTGAGAAAAAAAATCGGACAAACGCTATTCTTCAAAATTTTTTTGGGTAGAATTCAAAAATGACAAAATTGCGCAGCACGCAATTGCGCAATCGTGCGCAACCATGATCAATTTTGTTTTTTCAAATAGGAACCCCCATTTTTCATTGTAGATTCGAATTCTGCGTCAAATTTTATGAACATTTTACTTCGACAACTTTTTTTTTTGGACGCGCACAACCCGCTCAGCGAGCGCTCAAAGATGCGCAACCCAGGGATTGCGCCATAGTTGAGATATAGGTAGACCTCGAGTGTGGCACATTACTTAGCAGTGTTTTTCCACGCTGAATCGCGTGATGATGTCCCTTTCTTGATTTGATTTCATTTTACCTCATTTACAGCCAAAAAAGTCAATTTTTGAGGAGGAAATCATCGAATTTCCTTGGAATTTTTTCCAAGTATCGTTTTCATCACAAATTACTTCTTCTCTGACTCAATTTTATAAATCTTACAGTTTTTTAACACTTCATTGGGATGATTCATTACCCTTCAAAAGAAAGTGGATGATTTCCTCCTCAAACATTGACTTTTTCGGCTGCAAATGAGGTACAATGAAATCAAATCAAGAAAGGGACATCACCACGCGATTCAGCGTGGAAAAGCACTGCTAAGTAATGTGCCACACTCGAGGTCTACCTTTATCTCAACTATGGCGCAATCCCTGGGTTGCGCATCTTTGAGCGCTCGCTGAGCGGGTTGTGCGCGTCCAAAAAAAAAAGTTGTCGAAGTAAAATGTTCATAAAATTTGACGCGGAATTCGAATCTGCAATGAAAAATGGGGGTTCCTATTTGGAAAAACAAAGTTGATCATGGTTGCGCATGATTGCGCAATTGCGTGCTGCGCAATTTGGTCATTTTTGGATTCTACGCAAAAAATTATGAAGAATAGCGTTTGTCCGATTTTTTTTCTCACACAATTAAATAAAATAAGTGGGGGGAGCGTAGTTACTTGGACACCCTGTATATATATATATATATATATTTCAATATAAACCCTTAAATTTTCGTAGGGAGCGAACGGTTTGTCCTACAGAGCTCCGCGTAGTCTCAAAAAATTCTAAAAATTCTATAGAATCTTGAATTGAAGGGAAAACAATACCTTTATATCGACATTTTTTGAGTTAGGGCGTTTTCAAAATTTCAAAATTGATTTTGGAACCCTTAGAAGTGACCTACCTCAACCAAAAGCTTCGGGCACAACTAGACCCCAAATGGAGCCTACATACCAAATCTCATCGAAATCGGTCAATGCTAAGTGGCAAAAGTGCCGCGTACGGCGTACGGCCAAATTTGTATTCGATTTTTGGATTCTACGTACCTTGAAACGTAAACCATCAAATTTTGAGGGGGTGTTGAATTTTTTTATCTTGGGCGATTCCAAAGGTTCATTATTGAAAATAATAAACCAAAATGTTCTCCAAAATCAAATTTTTCACTCGCGTTTTACGTTCCAGGCCTTCCCGTTTGTATGCCTGTCTGACATGAAATCCTTGTTAATAGCAAAACTATAAGAAACTATGATCAGATTTCGATAAATTTATCGGGGATAGCGTTAGATGGTCCCCTGTGAGGGTACTGCACGATACTTGGGGATTTATGTGTTGAGATTAGCCACTGTGCTTTGTGGATACGACGAAGCTATGTGCCATACCCACTTGACAGACGTTTTTAATGTGAGATGGTAGTTTTTCAGATTGAGGTCTGTTTGAGGTGTTGAGTTTCTCACAATACCGGTCTGCTCCTGTCATGATTCTAAGTGTTTTCGTCTTATGGTTGAGTCACAGGCAGAGGAGCAGTGGATTGTCATGTAGGGCTTATAAGAATAAGGTACGTCAGTATGATACAATACATGAAACCAAGTCAGCGAGAGCTGAAGACGATATCATAGCCAAACAATATATAGAGCAACGCCTTCAGCTCGTTGATTGTTTCTCACATTGAATTCCTTCAAGAAATGCCTCTTCAAAACGTCACAACCCCGAAACTCGATTTCATTACTTTCAATGAACGTGAGAAAACACGACTGATTGACAGTCAGGTCTTCAGCAATCTCAATGCCAGAGATTCCCTGTGCCCTACCCAGCTTAGAACACAAGTCCAAGGTTCAAAGTTCCAGGCTTGAGCCCACTATATTTTCAAAGGATGTCACCTTACCTGATCCTTCAAGAAGCCATCAAAGCGAAGATATTGCTTTGTTATTCCTAGTTCTGCAAGGACAACAGCTATCTTATTCCTAGTGATTCCAATGTCGTGTGGTATCCAGCATAGAAAACAAAAGTTTCAAGGCCATATGTTTAACCAAATTTGGTTTTGAACATCGTACTTAAAGGTTAGGAAAAAATATAATATGATCGATCGCATGAGAACAAACACAAATTTGAGATTCTTTCAGGTACATTAGTAAACTCCTTCTGATAATTATTTTAATTTTTGTCGCCTCGGAGGGTCAAGGTTTCACCGTTACAACAAAAGTCAGCTGATGTGATGCATGCCTTGCTCCTAGTCACCCTTTCAAGTGCCGTTCCCCACTCACATCGCACGCACCTTTTGTTTCACATCTGTCCGATTTCTGTATTTTCCGAGTGAAGGGCGGAGGACCGTCCAAGTTTGCTTCCACCTTTGAATAAAAGATCGCGTGTTTCTCCCGAGGTGACAGGTGCTAATCACGGACCCTTCTCTCCTCCTTCGCACCAATGGCGGTGGATGATGGATGTCCGGGTTTCATTTTCTAACCAATAAAAGCGAACCGTCCAACCGACCCTGCCATCCTTTTCAGGGGGTTGACGGTCAAGCTTTCGTCCGTGGTGGACGTTTTCCTCACAAGACGTAGCGATGAAAATTGATAATATTACACGAGTAGTTCCCTGAATTCTATGTCACCCACAATTTCATAAGTTCAGATCGAATATACCGGTCTGGGAATCAAAAGAGCAAGAAGTCAATAAAATGTATTGATTTTCAAGGAGACAAAACCAATAAATTTGCCTATTTTGACATTTTATGTCTTTACTTTCGCACAAAAACGAAAAAAGCATAAAAAAATGCGTTAAGAGCGTTTTTCTAAAATTAAAAAAGTTTTTTTTTTAATTTGTAGTATCCCTTTGATGGTTCCTTGGAGAGAACAGATGGGATCGTTCCAGTGGAGCTTAGTGTCCAACGTGACACCTAAATTCCTCACCCAAGTTTTTGTGAATGAAATAAACGCTTCACACTCGATTCGAAGAAATAGCGAGCTTCATAATATGAAGCTTCCTTAGCAACCAGTTATCAAAGTTCCATATTATGGAACTTTGATAACTGGTTGCTAAGGAAGCAAACCTGAACACAACTCGAAGAAACGAACAACGACCGCATTTTAGTCAGATAAAATTTGAACGGAGATTAGACCTCTATAGTGATTCCCACTCGTGATTCTGTTTTATCGAAGGAAACCCCTTAACCCCTAATAGCCCAAGACATGAAATAATTCGAAATTTTCCGATTTTTTCTTGATTTCTCATTAAAAACAGCTCTTGCTACGTGAAAGTGAAGAAAAAATTTTTTTTTTGCTCATATACTTATCAAATTTTAAAATTTTGTCGATCCGGTGCAACATTGGGCAGCTGGATAGTATTTCTTGTTGCTCGGCTGCAACATTGGGCTACGATAGTCAAGAATGGTTTGCAATACTCGGAATAGTAGAGCTTTCAGAGGTACTCATTCCACGAATTGATTCCATAAATCATTATTAGCAGGCGTCTTCACCAACAATCAGTAGGTAGGTATTAGAATTTTTTGTTTCTCATTCCCCTACTGACTATGGAACTCGAAAAAGTAACTTGACTGTTAGAAAAATGCATAGGCCATTTATTATAATCAACCTTATGACAATATTTTTATTACATCGTTGTCGAATACCACATACCACATACCTGGTTCCCAAACGATCACTTATACATGAGTTGCTCATGTGATTGGACCTCTCAGATGAGGTGTTTTGGAACTCTTTCAACTTAGCTAACGAGAGCAAACGAATAATTTTTAACTAGCAGTCGTCAAAATGCATCACAGATAACGCAAATATTAAAAGGAAATCCTGGCGAAATTTTTAAAAATTCCAGATTTGTTTCTAACAAATAGAAAAGATGTGATATTCAAAGAATAATGAACAAAAGCCACTAGTTTCTTATTCTGAGAATAATGAAACAAAGTGTCAGAATTATGAATTTCAATTTGAACTTCCCAAAGAAGGCAATTGGTACTAAGACCCCCCCTTTTTTTTCAGAAAGTAGGTATTTCAGCCCAAAGTTCAAAATGTAACATCCTCTTGAAAATTTATAAGTCAAATTGAAAAATGAAACATGAAAAAATTCTAAAAATTCAATACTATCTTAAATTGGTGAAAACTCGGCGCTTTGCGCCTCGGCGGGGGGCTCCGCCCCCCTGCACCCCCCGGTTTATTTCTTTTTCCATACTCTGTATGAAATCATAGGAACACAGAATGTGTTTTTGCGATACTAGTCATCCGTTAAATAAAAAACAACAATAATAAATGTGGAGTTGACATTAACATGACAACCAATAAATATATCACCAGATGTTTTTTCTGTCGCTTTTTCGTGACGATTTTTTTTCGGTAGGTCATCGCAAAAACACATTCTGTGTTAAAAACGATACCTTTTATTTCAAGAATTTTCGAGCTAGGGCACTCTTGAAAATTTCAACCCTTATTTTTCCCCTCTTAAAAGTGACTGACATCAACCAAAAGCTTCGGGGCACAACTAGACCCCAAATGGCCAAATTTCATCAAAATCGGTCCAGGGTTGCAAAGAAAAGTGCTGCGTTTTCGGTTCTACGTACCTTGAAACGTAAAACATCAAATTTTGAGGGGCGCGAGTATTTTGAAGGTACAATTAATTAAATTAATTAAAATAAATTTTGAGGGTACAATTTTTTAACACAGAATGTGTTTTTGCGATGACCTACCGAAAAAAAATCGTCACGAAAAAGCGACAGAAAAAACATCTGGTGATATGTTTATTGGTTGTCATGTTAATGTCAACTCCACATTTATTATTGTTGTTTTTTATTTAACGGATGACTAGTATCGCAAAAACACATTCTGTGTTCCTATGATTTCATACAGAGTATGGAAAAAGAAATAAACCGGGGGGTGCAGGGGGGCGGAGCCCCCCGCCGAGGCGCAAAGCGCCGAGTTTTCTTGCTCGATTCCAATGGTTCATTATTATTGAAAATAATAAACCAAAACCAAGCCAACCAACATCAATATAATCCACTTATTGGAAAATCGAAATTGGTTTTTACCGCGAATGTTGATTACAGTTCTTTTGAATCAGAGGTATATCTCAGCTTCGTCTATATTTACAGCTGTTTTGGCAGTATATAATTAACGCATAAATTGAGGGCTTTTCGACGAGTGGCAAACGATTTTCGTGGGATGAATACTAACAACGATACATTTCCTTAGAAACGGTTCGGTTGTAAGTGGAAATCATTACAAAATCCCGCGCTACTTTCGTTCCACGGTTTCGTCACGTTTTTGCCGAGGGTGATGGCTAAAACATTTTCCACGCTAATTTCAGATTTGTACTCAAGTGACCCCAGTTTACGTTTCATAGAAAGTTTCCCATCTTGCCTCAGCAACTGATGATAAACAGAATATGTTTGTTATTGAAGGTTTTGAATGTGAGATACTTAGGTATGTCTCAACGTACACAAGATCATTCTGCTGTTTTTCTGAAATAGAAAGTTACATTTTCTGAAAGAGAAACTCGTAAGTAGTCCGCAACAGTATTTCGAGAAGCGATCTCAGCCGAATTTCGATAAATATTTATGCCAGGTTTGTAGATCCGAGGAAGCTCGTCGCCATATTGAACGATCGCGTTTCCAGGGATAGGAAAAACATGTCACGGAGTACACAGTCGACCGGGAAAAGGGGGGGCTGTCGAGAGCATACTTTTTCTCCTCTTTCCGATGTAAATTGTGAGATGCTTTTACCAAGCGACTCCTGGGTTCTGTCGGTACATATTGACCTCGGGAAAACGTACAATAGCCCTCTCCAGAGCTTGAAATGCCGATTCGAAAGCCAGCTTTCGCCTTTCAACGAGAAAAACTGTCAATAAAACATCCTGTGCGAAGTTTCGCACTACTTTCCTCACCCGCGAAAACCCAAAAAAGTTGATTTAGGACTGGGATATTATCTTGTAAGCGAGAAGAGATTGGAAATTATTTATACGAATCGGAAGAGGCGAACTATAAATTTCACGAATCCTTGGAACGACGCGGAAGAAAAGCTCAACAAAGTGCAGCAAATGTTCGTCTCAAAGGTGATGAATTGATTTCCCGCTTCATTTCCATCAACATCCACTTCACTCAGAAAACACACTTCACTCAGAAAAAATTAACCATTAAGTATGTAATAATTTGCAGCGTTTTGGATTGTATGTACCTTGAAACAACCCTTCAAATTTTGAGGGGGTTAATTTTTTTGGTTTATTATTTTCAATAATGAAACTTTAGAATCAACCAAAAACATTATATTTTGGGCTTCTGAGAGAGAAAAAACACTTTATTGAACATTGTAGAAGGAATGAAGGTGGACAAGGACTCCAGTAGTTGTCGAAACGTGATGGATTTGCCGAAAGTTCAAAATGAGTTGCCAAAAGTTCCAATTGGTCACTCCTGCATGTGTTTTAGATAATTCAACCATAAACACACGAAAAAATGGTGTCTATAAATTTAAAATCACAACTCCTGCATGAAAACAAGCGCTACCGTTGTACTTCAGTAATTCGAAAGATGGCGAATAAAACACCTGCAACCATAAAATCCCATAAAATGTGCCAACTTCCCGCGCAGTTGAAGAACGTTAAAAAAAAACGTGAAACAAAGGACAAATAGAAGCCGGGAACGTCTTTTAGTAAAGTCACTGAAGAGTCCGCCCAGGTGTAACCCGAGTCTCCCATGAAAACATATCTCTCCGGAGAAACTTGAAGAGAAAAAAAAACCCTATAAAAACATGGTACTTGCTTCTGCAGCAGAGCGAAGGGAGAAACTAAGGTGAAGGGAGATAGCACTGGAATTTATTGCAGCACTCCGAGCCTTGATAATTCTTCAGGTGCAAAAGGAAGGAGCAAGTCGAGACCGTTTCAGGGTTTCCTAAGGCGGTTCCCGGTTTTACCTCGGCAACCGTTCCATTTTAACCTTTTTCCCGACCTTTTTGTTGGTTGGGGAGAGAAGAAGGGGGTGTAAGAAGTACAACTTACTTCTCTTTTTGTAACTTATTTTCTATCCTTCTTCTTTTCCCTTTTTTGTAAATGTTTCTTCTTTTTTCTCTTCCTGTCTTTATCTCAAGAGAGAGAAGAGGGAGATTTGTAGGCCATTCGGAAATGAGCGTCGGTTTTCTCGCTCTCGGACGAGTTTCGTTTAGAAGGGTCAGTTTCAACTTTTGCTTTTTAGGATATTGAAAATAAAAAGAGAATTTTAGCGGCATTCGCCGGAGTTACGAAATTGTTTCTACGCGTTATGGTTATGGAACTCGGCTTTTCCTCAGAAAGCGAAACCATTGGTTGAAACGAGGGAGCCCAAGAACGGTAGAGAGCGCAAATTTATTGTACAATTATGATTCTTTCACACAACTGATCTGACTGGGCTCTTTCCGATCACTTCTCACACAGATGCGAAGGTAGAACATTTTCACATCCCCTGGGAGCCATTGTTGAGCGAGTTATTACAAAATTACTCTCACACAGATCTGACTACTCACTCGCATTCCCCCCTGGGTTCCTCCCGATCAGTTCTCACAAACTTCTGACTGTCCTCTCTAATTCCTCCAACAGAAGATATGCCACTTTTTGGGACAACTCAATTTCGCCCGCCACAAAACGTCAATCTATTACAGAATAATCATGCACATACCTATACCTATATTATATAAATAATATGGGACTAGAGATTAAAATCGCGTAACCTTGTTTGTAACGTAGGTTTCAAGTAAAGTGTAAATAAATATGATGTATTGCTTAGTAATTTACTTATAACTATAAAATGTAGTAGGTATCAATTTATTTACCGAGATGAAGCGATTTCGGAAAGATCCTACACTACAACAATCAAGAATAACGGCGGGTAGGAAATCTGAGCAAAACCTATTATAAAAGTGTACAAAATGGCGCCAAATAAACTCATATCTATATCTATCAATTCAACTCGCTTTCAACAACCAAGAAGTTGAACCCAACATGTTAAGTTGTTTATATGATTATTATTATTGATGATCCCTCACAATCTAGCAATCACATGGAAAGCAGGTGAAAATGTACGAAGTACATAGAATAATCCTTATTGTGCAAGAATACATTTTATACCTACAGTAGTGAGGAAGGAAAGATAATTTCTTATCTTGGGCCGATTTTTAGGACGTCCCACAGTAAGACTTGGGCGTCCTTATGCGATCGATCTGGGGTGAAGTTGGACAACACTCAACAGAAAAAAAAAATAACCACACAGTAATCCGTTTTAGACCATTCTGAATCCAAATCCGCGAAAAAAACCATAGGTGTATGTCTGTGTGTGTGTGTGTGTGTATGTGTGTGTGTGTGTGTGTGTGTGTGTGTGACAAAATCTTGTGTCGTCTGCACAGGCCTTAGTACTCAACCGATTTTCCTGGTTCTTTTTTTGTTCGACGCGGAAAACTATCTAGTTGTGCACTACGTCGCCGGAATTTCGAATTTTGCCTTTTAAGGGGGGGAAAGGGGGGGTTGATGCTCAAAAAACGTGCGTTTTTGGGCATAATCTTGTGTCGTCTGCCCAGGCCTCAGTTCTCAACCGATTTTTGTGGTTCTTTTTTTCATCGACGCGGAAAACTATCTAGTTGTGCACTACGGCGCCGAAATTTTGAATTTTGCTTTTTAAGGGGGGGTTAATGCTTAAAAAACGTGCGTTTGCGGGCATAATCCTGTAAACTCCGCCCAGGCCTCAATTTCCAACCGATTTGTGTGTTTCTTTTTTGTTTGACTCAAATAACTTCCGAGTTGTACATAATTTCACCTGAGTACCAAAATTCGCAAGGGGAGGGGGCAAGTGGGGGATAATATTCATAAAATATCCGATTTTTCAATATTTCGGTTCCTTTACTGCTTACTAATTGTACCCAAGCTTTGAAATTGAGGAAAAATTCTCATTATACCTCCGTATTTTCATGAATTATTCTCTGTACCACCATGGAACTAATAGTGGTGCCACCGTGGTGCCAGGACACCATAAACCGCATATTTCGTTGTTTTTTTTTTCTTTTTTTTTGTGTTTCACCTTGAATACGGATGTGAACCTCGACGGACCGCCTACTAAAACTAATAGATGAAAGTTCAATGTTACGACGTATTCCCGCTTTGGTGCCAGACTGGCACCATTGGTGAGGGAAGGGGGGGTGAACTCGAAATCGCATATTGGGTATCGTAGATCATGGATTTTAAAATGCTCTTCAGATTCGAGGCTCCCATGCCGCTAGAAATGTTTTGGTAGATAATGGTAAGGGGGGGGGGGGTCACTATTTCTTGCCTAAACTAATAAACCAAATTACATCCAGTGAAACAGTTTTATCGCTTACCAACTGGTTAAACTGATCTAATGCTTATCCAATGGGACGTCCCCTGGAATGCATGCATTACTAAACAATATGTTTATGAAAATAGGTGAAAAGGTGAAAAGAAAACGGGAATACACTGATACATGCGCGAGATCAGTAATCAGTACCTAAGGAAAAGAAAAATGAACCTAGCTTGCCCATACACTGCGAATTCATTAATTTAGCTGAAAGAGATACCAACGCAAATGCTTAATACGAAACAGTAAAACGAGGCACTCGCAGTTGCTACAGGGAAATCCAAACTAACCACCAAAATTCATGTGTCGTTAGTTTGGTAATTACATAACTTTTTCATGGTGTGTCGTACGGAATTGTGAAATTCAAAATGCCTTTTTTAGTGAATGTCGCTTAGTAATTACCTATATTAGGAAATAGTTCCATTTTCTAACAAAAAGAGGGCGCAAGCGTCCAAAAGGCGCCCAAAGAAATCGATTCTACTTAGCGAGATGAATCCAACGATAGGTACTTTTGTATTGTAGGTACGATGGGTATTTTGTCACTTAAGAGGTATTTTCGCATAACGCGGTCCAATTGATGTTAAAGCGTGATTTATTAGACTTTGATAGTTAAATAAGTTTGAGATCAAGATAAGAAAAAATGTCTATAATTTGCCTCTGCTGCACTGCTGCACTCTCGAGGCCGCCTTGTCAATCGCTCATTAACATCAAATTTATCGGTAACATAATATGTTACCGACACCTGAGCGCCCAAAGGGCCAAACTGCTTTTTCTTGTTCAAAGGGCCAAACTGAAATCGGTTCCAATGTCAGAAGTCCGAAGGGCCAAACTGGAATTTAAACGAAAAGTTATTAGGGCCAAACTGCATCCATCGAAAATCGATCTCTGACCCTTTATTATGTTCACGTCCACTACCTACCTACTTGTTGCATCCTGTGTTTTTGGTAAATTGTATTCAATAATGAACCTTTGGAATCGACCAAGAAAAATTTTTTTTAACCACTCCCCCCTCAAAATTTGTTGGTTTACGTTTCATGGTAGGTAGAATCCGAAAATCGAATAAAAATTTGGCCGTCCGTCCGCCGTACACGGCACTTTGCTCAGTTAGCATTGACCGATCTTGATGAAATTTGTTATATGGGCCCATTTGGGGTCTAGTTGTGCCCTGAAGCTTTTGGTTGATGTAGGTCACTTCTAAAGGTTGAAATTTTGAAAACGCCGTAACTCAAAATATTCTGGTGTAAAGGTATTGTTTTTCCATCAGTTTTTGCATTCGAGTCCACCAAGGTAGGGGAAAGCTTTGTTTTCACTTTTCAAGTTTGAAAAAATAATGTTCTCCAGAAACAAAGTTTCCACTCGTTTCAGACCTTTCTGAACAATTTTGGTTCCGTGTCTGTCTGTCTGTCCGTGTGTCTGTCATGAAATCCTTGTCGCACCCATAACTTCTACATTTTTCATCCGATTTCAATGAAAATTTCAGGGATTGTACGGGTTAGCGTGTAGATGGTCCCCTATAAAAATCATCACCCACAGACCGATATTTGCTACTGCGCAAGCGCAAACGTGTATTTCGTTGTAACAGCCATAACTTTCACATTTTCAAAGCAAACGTGAAATCTTTGTAACTGTCATTACTCGTAACTGTCATTACTTCTACTTTTTCATCCGATTTCGACCAAATTTCTCAGGATTGTTCAAATTGAAGTGTACATAGTCCTCTATGAAGGTAGTGCAAGGTACATAGAGACCGATGTTTTTTGAGACTACTACTATATATCAGATCAACTATTCCTACAATTGGGTTATGGATAAGAGGAAGCCATGTGCCACACCCACTTGGCAGGCGTTTCTTTTGATTGCCTTTAGTACAATATTTTCTCCATCCACTCGTTCTTTTTCGAATGTGGTTTTGGAAAAGGCGATTTCAAACGATGGCTAGAACTCGAAGGGGGAAGCAAGGGAAAGTGTTCTCAACCAGATCTCAGCTCATGGTTTTTCGGGCCTTACAACAACTAAGAGATGTATATAATGATGATTCGAATAGTTTCCAATTTTTTATGACTTATGGCTCTAGAGTCAGTAAGATTTGGCAGAATCAGAATAAGCTCAACATACGTGATGAGCTCATTGAGACAAATGAAGAGGACAATGCTGAATAGAGGACGATATCTTACTATTCATCAATGATTATTAGATTTGTTTCGAATGCTATGGTGTTCATTTACTATTGGAATAATTAAAATTTCGTTATCCGTGTTTCAGAAATTACTTAATTTCTGTTTTTTGGTAATGGAATGGAACTATTCAACCATACCTACGTGAGTTAAAATCGGGGTTTCAAAGAAAGACGAAAACATGAGTGATTGGATAGGTACCAAATACCCAGAGAGTTGTAAAAATGGGTAGTTAATTATAATAATTTATTAACGTTTAATTTCAACTGATGTATTAATTGAAGAAGAAATTGCAGATTGACCAGAGCAATTTCCTGGTGAAGGAAAGTCGCAAACCTTAGGGCCAAACTGGCAGTTTGGCCCCTTGTCGCTCACAAATCTCAAGGTCAAATTATGCCCATAGGGCCAAACTGGACTCTTCCCCGTTTATCCTTTTTTCTTAATATTACGAATTGCGGATGATTCAAAAAACGGTTTGGAATTCAATCTTACGTAGATTTTGGACCAGTTACAAAAAAAAACCTAGTTGACTTCATGTACACTGGTCTCGCTACAATCGCTTGCGTTTTAGAAATAGTAGTTCCGGAAGCAGTTTGGCCCTTTGGGCGCTCTGGTGTCAGGTGTTACATATTATGTAATCCCAATTATCCTACGCTCCCCGTGGGACCAGAGAGAACTAGCGCCGGTCCGACACCTAACGTCTAGTGTAGGACTATACCATCAATTATGTATTACTATGATTGTGAAGATACTAACTAGGTAAAAAAATTAGGGAAACCCCGTTCGCTAAATCATAACATCAAGTGACACATTCTAAAATAAACATATGATTTTCGGAAAAACTTCAGGGATTGTTTCAGAATGCGAATTTTGAGGCCATAGCTTCACTTTCTTTGAAAATTCGCTAACGGAAAGGTTCTAACGACTACCTAATTGATGACACAATTGACACATCATTTTGAATAGAATAAATTTGAACATTAGGTAACTTCCCCCCACCCCCCGCCTACCTGCCCACCCGACTTGGTAAAGGTATTCCTTTTCTTCTGTTAGGCCCAACGTCGAGTGTATTTTTAAATTGAACAGGCCAATATTCCAATTTCGGATGAAAATATCAACCGACGATGCCTTCTACGTAAATACGGAAGCTTTATAAATAACAAAGAAATCCTTACAGATGTTTATGGGCGAGGAAAGACCTCGGGTGAGGGCGTTGGGGAACGTAACAAATTATTACAGCTTCCTGCTCTGGCGTGAAGTGTGGGTGTTGGGGTCGCGGCCGGAAGGAATCCTGTTGGGAGATATGAATTACGAGGGTTCCCGATCGCTCGAAAGGATAAGTACGGCGCTTTTCACGTTATTGGCAAAAAGACGGCGGTTCCCAGCTCTGGAGAAACTGAGCTTTCGAGGGTTCGTAGTTTATGGTGGATTGGAAGGATTACCGATTAGAAACAGCTCTCGATTTACTGTTAGGTGTATGGAAATGGCCGAGAACATAACGCGGAGGATACTCGTTATTGGCAAAAAGGTGCACGTAAACTTCTGAAGCCTCTGGGAGACCTCTGGAAGGAAGACGGATCAGCTTACATGTGTTAACTTGGGTGGTAACAGAAGGTTCTACAGGTTCTACAGCTTCTATCACAGCGCCACCAGCGCCTGTTAGCCCTTCAAGGGTCGAGCTGGGAGGTCGCCCGTGCTGCTGTTGATCTTGATTTTGTCAGGCAGCAGTTAGCATGGTGCATCCGAACAACAACATCTACTCAAAAACCCAGTTCGCCTGCTGAGTTTGCTCGAGTCACAAGATGGTAAAGAACTCCGAAAGTGCTCAAAAAGCCCCATTTCATCTGGATGGGTAGAATGGTTCTTGGAGGGAATTGGGGCCCGCAACTACTGGAACTTCCACGCTTTCTGCGTGGAAACACTGCCAACTGAGATGTTTTCAAAGAGTAGACGGGGGACAACGGATACCCTTTGCCACGCCTGTCGGAGTGGGAATGAGCTTCCGCATCACGTAGCGCAGCAATGTCCTCGGATTCATGGGGAAAGCATTCATCGTCTTGATGCGGTTGCCATGCAGATAGCAGATGCTTTGTTTCTAGCGACTTGGAAGAAGAGAGAGAGATTGTATCACATGCCAAGAGACCAGGGTAAGAAGCCTGACACTGTTGCCATCAAGCCCTCCCAGTCTTGCATTACCCTGGACGCCCAAGTCGTCAATGGTAGTTTGGACTTGGAGCAAACTGGTGAGCTAAGATAAGAAAGTGTGACACAAATGATTCATGGGAAGCGGTGTCGGAGCTAAAAGGAGTGACCCCCAACAACATCAGGGTGATGGCTACAACCTTGTCGCGGTGCAGGAAAAGTCCCACGGAGTTGAGCATCTCGGATGGTGTACTCCGTGGTGTCACCATCTGTGTCCTGCTAGGGTTGTACCTCAATTGGTGGTCTTTTCATAAGGCACTTCCCTTCATCCCTCTCTCCCACCCTCACCCTCACCTTCCCTCAGTGAGTCCTCCCATTTAAAATTGGTTTAATTTTTTTAAATCTTTATTTATAGCGTGCCCGTCATATCAAAGACCTTAAGTCTCTGAGGGGAGATCGATTAAAAAAATAGAATTTATGTGATATAGCGAACAAAGTATGTCATAGTATCGTAATTTACTGCGGCATTTTCTACTTGTAATTCAGACTGAAGTGAGCGTTTTTGCGAAGATCTTACCCCACAACACGGGCCAAGCCTAAAGTAGGCTAGGAAAAACGAGCAATACGCATAATTTCAGTTCTTGCATTTTTCCATTGCTGAACCGTACAAACTGTTTTCTTCCGCGTCCAATATCTCTCAATCTTGCTTCGTGAGCGTTAAGACCAACTCTCTCCCGGTCGTCAAAAGTACTGAAATTTAGTATTCATGGGGGGCTCTTAGAGACCTCAGCAGAAGTGACCATAAGGAAGTCAGGACAGCTGTTTTGGCGACAAAGGTACCTACCCCTCAATAATATTTTAGGTGAATGAAATCTGGAAAAGCTTGGAGCATAGAAAGTGGTCGTCATCATGATAGAAAAACTGAATAGGGGAAACGGTATTTTTCAACAATACCCCCCTTCCCTAGACCAACACTTCCCTCAACTCACCGTCGAGGTGCAGAAAGAAAGAAAATTAAGTTGGTAAGGTTATTTTCTTATTACTGGTTATTATCGCTTAACAATCTATGCTCATTATAGGTTATTATTATTATTTGCTTAAGGTTATATTGCTTATTTGCTACTTCGGCACTTGAGAGCACCTACTTACAGTATGTCGGTCTAACGACCTAAGCTTGGGCCTGTTAGACTGATTTCCTCAGCATCAGGCACCTTTCGTCTTCCACACGGAATCTGAAACAACATTAAATTAATATTACAACTTGGAAATAGTTATTGTGTATATACAGGGTGTCCAGGAACCAATTAACATTACTTCACAGGAATTGATTCTACAACCAATTTGCAACTAGTAATAATTTGTACTGTATTTTCCATCTTGGCACATTTTTATCCAGCTTGAAATGCAACTTTTTTCACTTTGAAATAGTAAAAAACAAACAATTTTCGCATTCAAACTCCAATTCCCCCTCAAATCTCATAGTGAACCTAACAATTGCAAATGGGTTATCATTGGAAGCTGATGAAGCTTGTATTAAGCTTTTGAAGGCCGTGTTTTAGCAAGAGAAAACCACTCGTACAGTTTTTCTCAACTGTTCAAGAGCTCATCAAATAGGAACTTTAACGCTTTCCAACGGTGTAATCAGATTTTAATTTTAAAGAAAAATAGGAAAGTTATGACCAATGTAGTGTCTCAAGTCGAAAACACGAAAGAATTGCAAAGTGAGAAAAGTGGCATTTTGAGCGGGTTAAAAATTGTTACAAATTATTCTAGTTTTGTCGAATCGATTCCTGATTTAGTTGATTTATTGTTCGATTGACATTTTTATAGGATCTTTTGTGATGATGATGGTTCACAGGAAGGTTTGGAGGTCTACTTAATCTTCAAACTGCGTTCACCCTTAAGATTAAGCTTCAGGGGGAACGTCTTAGTTTGAATGGTTCTCCTTTGAGCAACAAGAGGTGGCCATTATACACAATGTGTAATTTGGGAGAGAGGGAGGATTTGTACCATTTTTTGGGAATGTGTCCGATATTTGGTGATATCATGAAAATTGTTTACTCAAAGAGTAATCTTTCACGAGAAGAGATTCTTTGTATACTGAATAGTATTGGGGAGTGGCCAAGTACTGTTCATTAGCTTGGAAATATAGAAAGTTTATGATTTCAGAGTTTAATTATGATTAGAGCAGACTTAAGTTTATTTATTTATGTATTTTGTGATCGGAATTTTTTTCTTTTATCCTCTTCCTTCACCATTATCACCACTCGCCACTCATCCTTCACCATTATCACCACTCACCACTCATCCTTCACCATTATCACCACTCACCACTCATCCTTCACCATTATCACCACTCACCACTCATCCTTCACCATTATCACCACTCACCACTCATCCTTCACCATTATCACCACTCACCACTCATCCTTCACCATTAACACCACTCACCACTCATCCTTCACCATTATCACCACTCATCCTTCACCATTATCACCACTCATCCTTCACCGTTATCACCACTCACCACTCATCCTTCACCATTATCACCACTCACCACTCATCCTTCACCATTATCAACACTCACCACTCATCCTTCACCATTATCACCACTCACCACTCATCCTTCACCATTATGACCACTCACCACTCATCCTTCACCATTATCACCACTCATCCTTCACCATAATCACCACTCACCCTTCACCATTATCACCACTCACACTCATCCTTCACCAATATCACCACTTAGACCTTCAATTCACAATTATCATACTATTCATAAAACACTCAGTTGATGGGTTATACAGTTATAAAAATATTATAAATAGTATACTCAGTACTGATTCCATTGGCCTTTCATAGAGTAAAGCAACAACAATGACTCGCCCACGGATTTATCAAATAACTGATTAGGAGAAGAAATAGCGTGACTGACCCGCATTAAGATGAACAAAGATAATGAACTGCGTTGATCCCAATTTGCCTCCATCAACGTAAACCAACACGATCCTAATTCGGAATCTGACACCTCTGAAATCTCTGTCTGCCAAACGAACCTGTTTTTTGGAACAAAACGTAGCATTTTATGATTATGGAAACTGGAATGGAGATAATGAAGCTTGGTCAATTAGAAGTCCGTTACCGATGCGCAGACCTACTCGTACAAGTACCTACCTAAGTTGAAGAGTTTTCTTTCAAACGCGCTTATATCCATTTTTTACACTTTTTTTATGGATTCTGAATCTTTGGAATATGGCACAAAATAGAATCATAGAATATCACACAAAAATTAAAAATTAAGGCCTGGCAAAAGAAAAACGCTGCAAATCATTGCTCAAAGGTTTATTATTTTCTGTATAGATCACCTTTCTGTGTAGATCCCTCCCTACCAACCATAGGTGCCTACTACCTACGGCTGGTATGAAGGAATCTACACAGAAAGGTGATCTATACAGACAATAATAAACCTTTGGGCAATGATTTGCAGCGTTTTTTTTTACCTACCAACTTTTTTTTACCTACCAACCATTGGTAGCTGAAAAACCAAGATTGATGTGTCTAGTTTTTGTAGTGTGTTTGGATTAAAAAAGTATTTGTCGGTAGTGTTTTCGAGTCTGGTGTGAGTGGTGCGTATGATTTAAATTTATTGTTTTAAAGAGAGTGGGTATACATATTGTATAGCATACTTATTGGTTGTGTGGGTATATTTGGACTTAATACTTTGTATAACTTCAATTCGAAATTTTGTCTCAAAAAAATATATATATATTTAAATTACCCACCAAGACTCCACCAGGGTACACTAGTACGTAAGAACTTTAGCCTTGGTGGGCAAGGTATCGAGCTAATTTGTTTTCTTATTTCAAAAGACTTTGTTTTCTATCCTATTCCTATGATGTATTTTTGATTGCCGAATAAATTAATTAATATTTTTATTCCAACAACCAAAAACTCGTTTTTTTTTCAAAATGGCTCTTACTGTTTTTATTAATTATAAATGGTCTTCCTCAAAACGTATGCCAAAATTTCGAAATTTTATCTAACAACCGACTGTTCCATGAACAAACTGTTTGGAAAATGTGGGAACCCTAGACAATTTCCTTTAGGTACTATGAAATTCGGGTTTCCCAATTTCCCAGAAAATTTTCCAAGTGGAAATAAGCCCGTTTGAAAGAAAACTCTACAGTTAATAGAAATTATTCATGTAATCATATCGATACAGCATTTTATCGTCCGTAGGATGATCGATACAGCGTTTTATCGTCGTAGGATGAACATGAGAAAACGCTTACCCAGGTGGTCTTCCCCATCACTGTACCACAACTGCCCCATTAGGGTTGTACTCATAACGTCTTGGGTTTAGAATAATCGAGAAGTGATTCTGTTCCTCCCGATCACTGCGGTCGTCAAAGAGGCTACCAACATAATTTCAGCGAACTAGGATGAACAGAAGGCAATTGGAGTTCCTCGCTCACACCGCTGAAGAGACTGTTTCCCCATCACATTCCGTTGAGCCCAAAAGAATGCTTTTTGCATTTTCAGAGCACTGGGATGTATAGAAGAAAGTTATCTTGATTACAGCAGCTGATTTAAAGTCTCCCACTCAGTCTCACTCAAGCAGTTGATTCCAAATTTTCACTGCTTCAGGATAAGCAGGAGAGAAGTTGCTTTATCATTTAGCGGCTGACTCCCTCCCGGTCAATGCCAATGGTTCCCGTGAGACTTCAAAATAAACAGGAGAGACATTATCCTAAATAACTCAAGCAACTGATCTGAGTTTCTAAAACCAAAGGGCCTATTTCCTCTAGAAGGATGCGATCCAATTTTAAGTGATTTAGGATCAACATTGAACAGGTTTTAGCTTTATCGTTCAGCAGCTGATCTTTCTTCCTCCCGATCACAATGGTTCCCGTAAGACTTCAAAATAAACAGGAGATACATTATCCTATATCACTCAAACAACTGATCTGAGTTTCTCAAACCTATTCCCTCTAGAAGAATTTTAAGCAACTTAGGGTGAACAGGTTAGCTTTATCATTCACCAGTTGATTATAATTCCTCCCGACCACAATGGTTCCCAAAAGGTAAAACAGGAGAGAGATTTATCAGCCACGCAGTTGATCTAAGTTCCTCAAAACACTGCCGAATGCTCATAGAGAGATGTGATCCAATTTAGAGCAACAGGGCGAACAGCTTAGCTTCATCTTTTAGTAGTTGATCTGATTTCCTCCCGGTCATTTCCAATCAACCTCAAGAATCTGTGTGACACAGCACTTAAGATACCCTATGTGTACCTACACAAGGATGTAACGTATTGAGACCCGATTTTCATTGCCTTAGGATAAAAATGATCAGCCTTAATCGTTCACTCATTTCGTTCCTTCCGATCATTTCATGTCGTCTCCGAAAGTAGAGTGTAGAAACATTATTCAAATTCTAACCGTAGTTTTCCAGCCCAATGGGAATTGAAATGCAATGAATTTATTGTAAATGCACAATTATTTATAAATGACTTGTTCGGTTATTTGTTTATTCTCACCGTGATTGCTCTGAGTTAGCAAACGTACTCGCTGGTCGGAGGTTTCTCAGGGGGGAAGCAACATACGAATAAAGTGTATATCAGGTAGAAGACTAGCAGAAGCGTAAGTGTAATCGCATCGAACATCTCAACAAGGGCGGAGCGAACTGACTGCTTTGGATGGGAGTCCTGAAGGCGCTATATTGTCCTCTCATTGCTGCCAATTCCATTGCAATTGAATCTAACTGAGCAAATTAGGCTCGACGTAGAATGCACCGTTGCACAACACTGCATACTACTGATATTTTCAAGTAAAATGAATATTTTTCAAAAAGTGCGTACATTTTAGTAAGACATTGTTGAATTTTAGTTTTGGAAATTAATATTACAGAAGATTATCAATTATAGCCAAGGTGTAAATTTTAGCACCAATATGGATTGGTGAATTGGAACAAGGAATAGATGTAGGTACAGGCAAGTTCAGAAGACTAGTTTGAGCATAAAGTTCCATTTTTAGCACCAATTTGGAATTAAGTATAAAATGCGATTTTCTGCAAGTTAATTTATATTTCGAATGATGCCCGTGAAATGCCGGTTAATTTCCGGAATAACTTGGAGGTTTTGCATAGAAAATACGGACAGGTTTTCAAAATCAAATTGAAATTCTCCTGAGGGAACTCGTCACAACCACAGGCGATTCCTGTATCAAAACGGAGATTGCTGTGACCTGCAATTGTACCTTCTTTGTACTAACGCTGAATTTGAGTAAGAGACCCTCGAAGGCATGTCCTGGTAACTAGTCTTAAATCGGATCACTTTCCCTGTCATATCTTAGGATCATCCTATCATCAGTGGTTACACTGGACTATGAGCATCTGGTAAAACAAGTGACAGGGGAAGAAAACATGTCCAAAACAGAAATACAGTGAATCAGGTCCACAATATATTCAAGGACCCGACCCACGACCTTATCTCCACATCTAAGAGCCACCACATTTTGGATCACTTTAGCACACACCAATATAGGATTCGCCAACATGAAAATTGATTTCATTTGTCTGAATAGTATGATTTAGATGATTTTTCACAAAGGTGTACCATCCATAAATATTTCTTAATAAAAAAATGATAAAGAAACAATAAAAAATAATAAAATGTTTTTATATACCTATCTATATGTATACATAAAACCCAATCCGTGCGCGTATGTCGCGACATCAACCTTTTTTTTCACATATCAAGATTCGTTTTCGCCTGCTTTCAGCAGGCTTTTCCGCTCGTTAATAATAATAAAGAAAAATATTTGTTCGCGATTCCAACAACAAAGGGGGTTATTTCATGATAATATCATGAAATAACCCCATGAATTTCTTGTTTGTACATGAAGTTTTCATGGGTTAGGTATAATTTAATGCGCATTTCAAAATTTAATAAGGTATCAAACCCCAGATTAGAGGAGAGGTATCATATTATGATACCTCTCCTCTAATCTGGGGTTTGATACCTTATTAAATTTTGAAATGCGCATTAAATTATACCTAACCCATGAAAACTTCATGTACAAACAAGAAATTCATGGGGGACTATTCTCCAATTCATAGAGGGCATCTTTCAATTCGTAGGGGACCATTCTTCTATTCATAATGGGCTTCATCCACTTCGTGGGAGGCCATGAATGGTAACCTATTCCAAGCATGGTCACCTATGAATTGGATAATGATAGTCTTTACATTGGAGGGTGGTCCCAAATTAATTGGATGATACTTATTATGAATTCCCTCTGAATTGGATGATACCTATTATGAATTCCCTCTGAATTGGATGATACCTATTATGAATTCCCTCTGAATTGGATGATGCCTATTGTGAATTCCCTCTGAATTGGATGATACCTATTATGAATTCCCTCTGAATTGGATGATACCTATTATGAATTCCCTCTGAATTGGATGATACCTATTATGAATTCCCTCTGAATTGGATGATGCCTATTGTGAATTCCCTCTGAATTGGATGATACCTATTATGAATTCCCTCTGAATTGGATAATACCTATTATGAATTCCCTCTGAATTGGATGATACCTATTATGAATTGGACGATGGCCCCTATGGGTAATTGAAGTTTTCATGGGTTAATTTTTCACAATACTTTACTTTCCTGCGTGGGAATAGAAATATTTTAATTCCTAGTCAAAAAGGTTTAAATGAATGTGAAAAAGGTTTACCAAGTTTACGAAATTCCAGAATTAATTACGACGGTTTCTCTATTTTCCTGAGTTACAATCGACAAATGCAAATATGTACATTCCAAATGTTCTAATCCATTTCAAAGAGGGAAATGAAGTACTTCTAATTCTTCTCATAGAGGACAGTTGTAACCACGATCTATTTCAGAAGTTAGGGATCTCCTTAGGTTGGTTTTGGGCGTATTTCAAGTTTTCCCCAGCCCTCATCAGGATGTGAAACTGATTTTTCTTGATATTCAACATACGTACTAGGTTGGTACATCGGTCCTAATTCGTTATAGATAATGGTTTATTGGCGTACTTCACCACTCCAGAATATCCTTGAGGGTTGCAGAATTGTAGAGGAGACAAAACACCACCTCCGGTTGTATCACGACCACCACAATGAGATTGGAGCAACTGACTGCAGGCAAGGGAAATAACAATTTACGCAGCGCACTGATTGACGCGAACCTCAGAGCAATTTTGATTCAACTGACCAATAACGTCATCAAACTGCAAGATGAATTGAGGCACCTTGTCTCAATTCACATAGGAAATATCTCGTTCGTGTTTCTGACTTTCTCATTGCTATCCTTGCTAAAAGCACAAATTCTTAGGGATCACACACCTCACAAATTCTTTCTCAACTTCCAAGTATTGAAGTGGGTAGGTTAAGGGTGGATGTATTGCGGCGATATCTTCATAAGTGTTTATTAGTTGGGTGCACTTTCGCTAAACATTTAGCATCTTCAGAACTTCGGATTTGCTTTAAGTAGTAGTTAAGTCCTTATTTTAGAGCATTTTTTGAGAGATAGGTATTCGGTACATATTAGCCTCTACATAATACTTCCAGTGGGGTGGTATTTAGTTTATGTAGAGAATAGAGATATTCAGGAGCTGGTTCATCAAGGGATCAGACTTGGTCAGCATTCAATCTCACTATTGTGTGTCTACAATATTTCGAATTTATTTTTTCGAATTTTTAAATATTTTGAATTTACTGGTTTGTCTGGAGCACATGTGCACTTTAATAAAAAGGTGTAGGTTAACTACAAAAACTAAATATCACCCCACTGGAAGTATTACTAAGCATAAAACCAGGGTACCTATATGAAGACCTTACATCATAACTATTCCCCCACTGGAAATACTACTAAACTTAATAACACCAGGGTATATAAAGACCAGATGCGTTCTACTACTATATCCCCACCTTACCTGCTGAGGCCAATATGTTCCGAATACCTATCCCTCAAAAAATGCTCTAAAATAAGGACTTACCTGCTACTTAAAGCAAATCCGAAGTTCTGAAGATGCTAAATGTTCAGCGAAAGTGCACTCAACTTTTTTTTTTTTTTTTTTTTTAAATCTCCCCTCAAAGACAAAATGTCTTTTGTGACGGAGGGGGCACGCCATAAAACAAAATAAATAAATAAATCAAATATAATGGGGAGGACGCCCAGGACTCACCCGACGCCGGCCCTAGGGATGAGGGATGATGAGGAAGGTGGGGGTGGGAGAGAGGGATGAAGGGAAGTGCCTCTATAAAATGACCACCAGTTTAAATATGAGCCGAGCAGTACGCGGCGGGTGACACCACGGAGTACACCTACTGAGATGCCCAACTCGCGCAACTCCGTGGCACTTTTCCCGCACCACACTCCGCGCCACGACAAGGTCGCAGCCATCACCCTGATGTTGTTGGGCTCCACTCCTTTTAGCTCTGACACTGCTTGCCGCAAATCATCTCTATCATACTTTCTTATCTTAGCCCGCCAGGTCTGCTCCATGTCCATGCTGCCATTAACAACCTGGACATCCAGGATAATGCAAGACCTGTCGGGCTTGACGGCAACAATGTCAGGCTTCTTGCCCCGGTCACTTGGCATGTGATACAATCTCTCCCTCTCAACATCCCAGCCGCTAGATGACAAAGCACCTGCTATCTGCTTGGCGACCGCATCATGACGTAGAATGCGGCCCCCATGAGTTCGTGGACACTGCTGCACTACATGATACAGGTGTTCATTTCCACTCCGACAGGCACGGCAAAGGGTATCTGTCATCCCACGACTACCCCTTGAACACCGTACCGCTGTTGGCAGTGTTGCCACGCGGACGGCGTGGAAGTTCCGGTAGTCGCGGGCCCCAATGCCCTCCGAAGCCCAATCCACCCATTGAGATGAGATAAGGCTTTCGGAGCACTGTCGGAGTTCTTTACCATCTACTGACTCATGCAGGGCAGCAGCGAACTCAGCAGACGAACTGGGTTTTGGAGCAGATGGTGTTGCTCGGTCGCACCATGCTAACTGCTGCCTGACAAAATCAAGACCAGCAGCAACACGGGCGACCTCCCAGCTCGACCCTTGAAGGGCTAGCAGGCGCTGGCGGCGCAGAGAAGGGATACATGCAGAGAGAGACACAATGCCAAGCCCACCGGATTTGACCGGTGCATGGATATAGGCACTTGGGACACCAGGTGGGAACCTCAGCCAAGAGCGCACAGCAGAGCGAACTTCTCGATCTAATTCCTGCAGCCTCCCCGCCGTAAGCCTACCGAAGACTAACCCGTAGGTTAGCTTCGGCAGTAAGTACGTGCGGAGGAGGCGCAGCCTCTGCTGTGGCTTCAATGGAGCCTTGGTGATGCGGGCTAGCGCCCTACCAAGATCCACACGGCTGGCAGTAATAGTAAACACTTATAAGGATATCGCCGCAAAACATCCACCCTCAACCTACCCAATTCAATTGAAGCAAGGCCTCGCACACACGATGTAACTTCTAAGTAATGAAATCGAACCTGATTTCCTTCCGTTTTCACACCTATTGATTGCTGTTCCAAGGAATATATTCACACACCCATATTGTACTTCTATTCACGTATCCATCACATCTTGATACTTTCTATTCATTAAACACACTTTCCAACCCTCTAAATGTCCGCTAGAACTTTGTCAAGTACCTACACATAAACGTGAGAAATTAGCATTACTGGCTAGTTCCAAGCTGTGACGCTCAATTACTACCAAGTGAGTATTCGATCGAAATAACAAAATTTGTTATAAATAATAATAATGACTCAAAATGAGGAATGAAGCGTGAGTAGGTACTACCTACCAGCACAAACATCCGAGCGACCTCACCACCCCATCAGTGATACAAAAAACGCTGCAAATTATTACACAATGGTTTATTATTTTTCTATATAGATCACTCGTCTGCAAAGAACTCGGCTTAGCCATTGGCTTAGCCAACCTACAAGATACTAGCTACCTACCACGTACCTACAGCGGTCGCATTTTGGTTAGATAAAATTTCAACGGGGATTAGGCCTCTTTTGCGATTTACACTCGTGATTCTGATTTACAGTAAGTCCAATCCTTAAGTTCTCGTAAGGAGCGAACGGATTGTCCTACAGAGCTCCGCGTGGTCTCTAAAAATTCAACACTATCTTAAATTGATGGAAAAACAATCAAAATTTATTCAGCTAGGGCGTTTTCTAAATTTCAACCCGTATTTTTCAACCCTTAGAAGTTACTGACATCAACCAAAAGCTTCGCGGCACAACTAGACCCCAAATGGAGCTCATATACGACAGACGGCCAAATTTTTATTCGATTTTTGGATTTTACGTACCTTGAAACGTAAACCAACAAGTTTTGAGTGGGTAGGGGGTAAAAACGCTGATTCCAAAGGTTCATTATTGAAAATAATAAACCAGAAATCGGGTGATCACCGATGGGCGTGGAAAAATTGAAGATGTCGCATGTCGCTAAGAAGTTACTAAGTCTGAACTTCTCAAGTTCCGTTACTGCCTGAACCTTTTTTCAAGAGAAACCATTTTCTGCATTTTGTTGCTGTTTCCCCAGTGAAGAGAACGTCTTAAAGACGCGAATTCGAGGATCTCCCATCCACCACCGAACAAGCTAGAAAGGGAAGCAGCAGCACAAGACATCACCAGAACAGGAATGGGAATGCCAAAATGCAACGATCAAAGTCTAGATTTTCCAACTACCAATGAGATTCCTACTCCATTACAAATGTTATCATAGAAATGAGAAAATTATGACCGGTGATAAGTTGTATTCTTGTACTTTATCAACTATCTCGTCAGAAATGTATAAAAGTCTTTGACTGTATGAAAATGCGTTGGGCAGTAGACTCAGCTTCAACCGGTCCTGTTATGGTGCGGTCTTGTGCTGCCTTTCTACCATGTTCGGTCGTCTTTAGGATGTTCTCTTCAATGAGGAAACAGCAACGAAGACAGAAAACGGTTTCCCTTGAAAAACTCGGGCCTCGACTAACTGCTTAGAGCCTTTGGCTAAAATTGGGTGGAGAATACAAGGATTGGTTTCTTCGCTGGGGGAAACGTGTTGGTTTCAAAGTAATGTTTCGGACCAGTTTTCCCGCTGTAACTTAATTTAGTAAATGACAGAGCGGGAAAACTGCTCAAAAATTTGTTGCTACTTAAACCTGTGCCCCCAGGGAGCGAAAATAAAGTAAAACCTACGCAGAAGAGGCTACTTTGGATGACTTTTTCAGATGCATTCATATGCCAGATATAATGTGAAGAAACTAGTCCTTTCCTACTTACTAGAATTTTCCCTACTCTCCATTCTCCAATACAAGTTTGATAATAGGAGACATAGCAAAATCAAAAATGATAAGATTATGCGCTGGCGACTCGAACTGTCATGTTATTCATATGAAATCATTTATCGCCCTGGAAAGGAAAATGTCGTTGCCGATGCCCTCTCACGAATAAGCGCTTCTTCTACCACTCTGGATCTTCGAACTCTCCACCGTAACCTTTGTCATCGCGGTGTAACCAGGCTGGCACACTGGGTGAGAAGCAAAAATCTCCCGTTTTCAATTGATGAGATTCGAAGAGTAACAGCAGCTTGCCAAGATTGCGCCGCGCTGAAACCAAGATTCATCAGACATGTGGGCACACTAGTCCATGCCACTTCAACTTTCGAGCGACTCAACCTCGATTTTAAGGGTCCTCTACCTTCAGTAACACGCAATCGCTACCTATTGACCGTAGTAGATGAATTTAGTCGGTTTCCCTTCGCATTTCCGTGACCTGACATGACTGCATCAACAGTTATCCGGCATCTGACAGCACTCTTTGCTATTTTTGGTATGCCTGCATAAGTTCATTCGGACCGAGGGACTTCCTTCATGTCTGCTGAGGTCAAAGATTTTCTTACCACCAGAGGAGTGGCAACGAGCAGAACGACGCCGTACAACCCAAGAGGAAACTCTCAGGTGGAAAGGTACAATGGCATCATCTGGAAAACGATACAGCTTGCTTTAGGCTCCTCTCGCTTGGAAACAAAAGACTGGGAACAGGTTCTGACCCAAGCACTTCACTCAATCCGATCACTTCTATGTACTTCCTGGTGGAAGTAACGTTGGTACGTTACTCCCCATGAAAGGATGTACAACCATCCTAGAAGATCGCCATATGGAACCTCGATTCCTACTTGGCTATCAGCCCCGGGCTCTGTACTGATGAAGAGACTTGTAACTGGTAGCAAGTATGAGCCTCAAGTTGTTCGAGTGGATTTACTTGAAGCTAATCCAGATTACTCCTACGTTCGTTTGCCAGATGGCCGGGAAACCACCACAGTTTCAAGTCGACACCTGGCCCCAATCGGAGATGAGGCTGACGTTCCTGAACAGGATGACACTCAAGCCCCAGTTACAACTGCCTCAGAGATTCCAAATCCAGATCCATTGGTGCAATAGGACTCTCAAGTGCCATCAACGGAAGCTCAACCTTCCATGGATGCTCCGCGACGTTCTGAGAGGATGAGGAACCCCCCCAAAGTATCTACAAGACTACGTTTGGAAAACTGAGAGGGGGAAAATGTAATGAAATTATTGTGACTCGACCAGTTGTTGTATAGGATGTTATTCCGTTACCGTTGTAACCGCTCTGAATTACGTGTTCTAATTTTATAATTCATTCTATGTTGGGATTTATGCTTAATAAAGCCTTGTCTGAGGTTTTCGATGATCAAACTGTTTCTACTTTCATAACACTTGGCCCGGTGTTGTCTTGAATTTTTCTCACTCTCTCTCCAGTTAACTAGAGGTCAAGTACTGTATTCGAGGACTCCTACCGGCTTATACAAGATTATTCAAGATTCCACAGCAGAATCAATAAGTGAGATGTAAGATTCAAAACCAACACGCAGTCATCAATATCAAGGGCAGAGTTAGGTGTGAGAATACTTGAGGTCGACTTGGGACCTCCTCTGTACTAATGGCGTCGAGTCCGTCACTGCAGGGTGACCACCATTGTTATCAAACAACCATTGGAATCGGTCCAGAGCCGGTTCCCTTTTACTTAGTGAGACGAAGAGAGGAAGTCGGGATAAATCATCCCCTATTTGTCCCCGACAGGATCGCATTTGGCCGTGGAGTGCGGAGACCTTCGGGATAGGGGAGTTTCTCAAGCCACCTTGATCCCGAGTTTCCCGGTACAAGAGCCCGTGCGATCTTCAAAGTTGATTAAATTTGAAAATTTAAGGCAGTTTTACACTGAAACTAAACAAGAATGCGACAACAGCTTCCGTAAGTTAGCATACGCAAGCCTACGTAAGTAATCGCAATGTCTTCCGTTTTTGGTTTATTATTTTTAATAATGGAATCGGCCAAGAAAATTATAATTCCCTCAAAATTTGTTGGTTTACGTTTCAAGGTACGTAGAATTCGACAATCTTATAAAAAAAATTTCGTCCGTCTTCGTACACGGCACTTTTTTTAGTTACCATGGGCCGATTTTGATTAAATTTGGTATATGGGCTCCATTTTTGGTTTTTGGCCTCGCAGCTTTTGGTTGATTTCAGCCACTTCTAAGCGGTGAAAAACAAGGGCTGACATTTTCAAAAAACCCTAGCTCAAAAACTTTTGACATATATGTACGATTTTTTTCATCAAATTAAAATAGAGTTGAATTTTTAGAGTCGAATGAGACCACCCAGGGCTCTGTAGGACCAAACGTTCGGTTCTTATGGAACTTGAAGATTGAACTTACGATGAATCAGAATTTCCCGTAAGAATAGGGGCACCGTTGGAAAGGGCGTCAAATTTTCAGACTTTCTAGTGCCAATAAAAACTACTTGTGAGGTGCGGATAGGTGAAAAATCAACTTGTAAAGTAATTTTGTCAAATTGGCGAAATTTCCATTTTTTTCTTTTGTTTGTTAAGGTGTTACTTTCGTTAGGTTTTCAACGTACCTCAACATTAAAAAACTCAGCTTTTCAACGGTAAAATCAAAAAATATTTTACATTCGAATTTAAGGGAAAAATTTGTGTTTAAACGCGGAAACACGTGAGTTTTTTTAAAAAGAAATCGACTATTTGACTCAGTGCTGGTAAGAAAGGCGGCGGTGTAGCATTTTTGATTATACCGTTGAAAAGCTGAGTTTTTGATGTTGAGGTCCGTTGAAAACCAAGCGAAAGTAACACTTTAACAACCAAAACAAAAATAGGAAATTCCGCCAATTTCACAAAAATTAATTTACAAGTTGATTTTTCACCCATCTGGACCCAACAAATAGTTTTTTGAGGCACTAAAAAGATGGGAAATTTGACTCCCTTCCCCACGTTAAATTAAGGCAGTCTGTTTTTTCATTTTTACGTTAAATTAAGGTACTTATGGTAGTTTTAGAGACACTAAAAATCATAAAATTGAAAAACATATTGTTTAGTAATGCATGCATTCCAGGGGACGTCCCATTGGATAAGCATTAGATCAGTTAAACCAGTTGGTAAGCGATAAAACTGTTTCACTCGATGTAATTTATTCATTACTTTAGGCAAGAAATACTGACCCCCCCCCCCCCCCACCATTATCCACCTTAACATTTCTAGCGGCATGGGAGCCTCGAATCTGAAGAGCATTTTAAAATCCATGATCTACGATACCCAACATGCGAATTCGAGTTCCCCCCCCCCCTCCCCAACGCCAACAATGGTGCCAGTCTGGCACCAAAGCGGAAATACGTCGTAACATTGAACTTTCATAAGTTAGTTTTGGTAGGCAGTCCGTCGAAGTTCACATCCGTATTCAAGGTGAAACACAAAAAAAAAACCACGAAATAAGCGGTTTATGGCATCATGGCACCATGGTGGCACCACTATTAGTTCCATGGTGGTACAGAGAATAATTCATGAAAATTCGGAGGTATAATGAGAATTTTTCCTCAATTTCAAAGCTTGGGTACAATTAGTAAGTAGTAAAGGAACCAAAATATTGAAAAATCGGATATTTTGTGAATATTATCCCCCCACTCATCCCCTCCCCATGCGAATTTTGGTACTCTGGTAAAATCATGTACGACTCGGAAGTTATTTGAGTCAAACAAAAAAAGAAACACGCAAATCGGTTGGAAATTGAGGCCTGGGCAGAGTTTACAAGATTATGCACGCAAACGCACGTTTTTTAAGCATTAGCCCCCCCTTTCCCCCTCTTAAAAAGCAAAATCCAAAATTCCGGCGCCGTAGTGCACAACTAGATAGTATTACGCGTCAAACGAAAAAAGAACCACGAAAATCGTTTGAGAACTAAGGCCTGGGCAGAGTACACAAGATTATGCCCAAAAACGCACGTTTTTCGAGCATTAACCCCCCCTTTCCCCCCCTTAAAAGGCAAAATTCGAAATTCCGGCGACGTAGTGCACAACTAGATAGTTTTCCGCGACGAACAAAAAAAGAACCAGGAAAATCGGTAGAGAACTAAGGCCTGTGCAGAGTACACAAGATTTTGTTACACACACACATACACCCACACATACACACACACATACACACACACACACACACACACACAGACATACACCTATGGTTTTTTTTCGCGGATTTGGATTCAGAATGGTCTAAAACGGATTACTGTGTGGTTATTTTTTTTTTCTGTTGAGTGTTGTCTTCCTTCACCCCAGATCGATCGCATAAGGACGCCCAAGTCTTACTGTGGGACGTCCTAAAAAAAACGGAGTTTGAGAAAAACGCGAAAAATGTTTTGCACCAGTGCACAATTCCTAAAATGATGACTTATTACACAAAACTCTTTAATTTCTTCAAGAAACTCTCAAGCTATATATTTTTTTTAAATTTATTTTATTCCCATTAGGGTACAGAACATTTTAACTTGGTACATTAAATAAATTGGAAAAGTTAATATTCCCATAAGAACTGCATTAGCTCGTGTTGGGAAATGAGTTGCTGTACGCTCCTGATTCACTCATTGCTGTAAATAAATTTCCTACTATGTCCTAATCCATTTATATAATAGAAAGTAAAATAACATACACTTCTCTATAGTTTACTAAGATAGATATTTTTTAAAGTAATAATTTTTGTTTTCTTGTTCAACAATAGTTTTTCCTTTCTTCATGATTTAACTTATTAAAACATATTATACCTTTATATATATAATTCAGTTGTGCTAATGTAGTTCGGTAGAGAGGTACATTTATTACACATGACTCCTTTGATCTCGTATAAAGTTCATGATCAGGAGGTGCTAAAGCATTTTCTCGCAGCATTTGCGATAAACAACTAACGTGCATCATACAAGAGAATGGCAATATTTTCATCTTTCTGAAGAGGGGCAGAGAAGGCGCTCGGTATTCAGAATGAGTCATTATACGGATAATAGTTTTTTGTGTTGAATTTATGGTCCTGTAAGCTGTGGGATATCCACCACTCCAGGTTGGAAGGCAATAGAGCAATATAGATGAGACCAGTGCATCATAAATCATCCGTAGGCCGTTCGTGTCAACTATAACTCTTAATTTTGCAAAGACGTATATTAACTTTCTCAATTTATTATTTGTTTCCTTTATTTGCCGATCCCATTTTAACTTTTCATCAATGAAAATTCCCAAATATTTCGCATTTTGCACTTTTTCAATTTTTCCGCACTGTGTACACTGATTATAGTCTTTGCACTCTGGATTGTGTAGTCTCAAAGTATTTTGGGCTGGCTGCGTTTTCGACATCAATGAAAAAGTAATAAAGTTTGTTTTTTTGATGTTTAATGTTAATTTGTTGTCTATTAACCAGGAATTAATGACTTGGAGGCTCTTTTCAGCCAGACAGAATGATTCGCTCCATGATTGCGTTGAGGTATACAAAGCGGTGTCGTCCGCAAACATAATCATAGATCCTGGAATGTCTAGTTTGGCCAAATCATTAATACATAATGTGAACAACACAGGCCCAAGAATAGTACCCTGCGGAACGCCATACTTTACCAACCTAATCTCTTCACTTATAATATTGTTAACTTTAACACACTTTATATTCATCTAATATTATATTTATTTTATAATATTTATATTCATCAAGAAGGTCAATTATAGTTTTGTTAAATTTGAATTTTTCTGAAATGAAAAAAAAAAAAAAAATGTGGAAGATGGACTAGCGCCTTTGCGCTTTGAGGTATTGAAGTTGAACCCTTCGAGCATGATACAGTTGAAGACACATGAAAAAAAGTTGCTCAAAGAAGAGGGTTTTCGTCACCTGAACGCTCCAACTACGAGTAGTTGCTGAACAAACACATCTTCTGGGTGGACCATACGAAAAATGAAATTGCACAGCAAAGTTCTTCAAGAACAAATAGCTTCCTTTAGTTGGTCTGCCCGAAAGAATGAAAAATCTTTCATACCACAAGAGAAAAAAAAGAGGAGAGGGAATTGAACCCTTGGAGCCCACGTCAAGACGAACTAAAATTGGCACGTCAGTCACCAGTGACATTCTCTTGAGTTAAAGCGATCGCGTGTCTCTGCAACGCCCTTTACACCCCCCTTAGTCGTCCAACATCGGATCTATAAAACTTTAAACGAGATCCTCTTTTTTTCGCTTTCACCCCCTTCCAATCCCACACTGCCATTCTTGTCTGTCTGATTTTTTCCCTTGCTCACCAATGAAAAGGAAGATTTATCCGACTCTTTTTTTTCATAAATCGCGGGGTTTCCCACCTCCCGTCTTCCCCTGAATTCAATTTCCTCCAACCAGGGCTTTGGAGTGGGATATTGTTTCAAAACTGAAGCCGTTGCAGAACTGCAGAATGGAATGAAGGATTTTCCGTTCTGATTAACGGAGTATAAAACGAAAGTCTGTCAAATGCGTGTGGCACATAGCTTCCTCGTATCCATGACCCGATTGTATAGATGATGGGATGCTCAGTAGTTGATCTCAACACATCAATCTCTAAAAACACTACCCTCATAGGGGACCATCTGCACGTCAACTCGCACAATCTCTGAATATTTCTTCGAAATCGGATGGAAAATGTGGAAGTTATGGCTGTTACAAGGAAATTCACACTTGCTCAGTGGCTACTATCAGTTCCGGGGCAATGATTTTCATAAGGGACCATCTACACACCAATCGGAACCATCCTGAAATATTTCATCAAATTCTGATGAAAAAAAAGTAGGTGTTTGGTTGTTACAAGGATTTTACGTTTGCGCATGCGCGGAGGCTACTGTCATTTGGGAGCCATGATTTTCACAGGATACCAACTACGGGCAAATCTGCACAATGAAAATTTCATCAAAATCAAATGGGAAATGTAGAAGCTATGACTGTTCGAATGGAATTCACGTTTGCGCATGCGCAGTGGCTACTATCAGTCGGGGGGGGGGGGGGATGATTTCCATAGGGGACCATCTGCACACCAAATCCGCATGATCTCTGGAAATTTCATCGAAATCAAATGGGAGATGTAGAAGCTATGACTGTTGGAATGGAATTCACGTTTGCGCATGCGCATTGGCTACTATCAGTCCGGGGGGATGATTTTCATAAGGGACCATCTGCACACCAGCCCGCATGATCACTGAAAATGTCATCGAAATCAGAACATACTTCGAATAGTTTTGCCACGACAGACAGCCACGTAACCAAAATTGTTCAGCAAGGGCTGAAACGTGAAAATTTTGATTCGGAAGCAAAAATTACCTTTTATTGCATTTTGAAATAAAACCATCGTATAGCACCGTTTTATTATTGCAAGAAATGTTAAGTCATTTTTTGGGAGGGAAATCCGGAGTACACTTTTGACATTCCCACTTCTTTTTGAAGCCAAAAACAACAAAACCAGTAGAGAATTGGCAACCTCCCACGTTAAGCCTACATTGCGGCTTACTCATTCTCCTACCTGGTATGTTAGGAGGTGATTTTTTCAATTTTCGAGTCTCTGTACTCACATTATAACCCCAAGTTATGATTCTTAGTCCCTAGTTAGCTTCCATGAAGATAATGAGATGACAAGAAAGTATGTTGTACACGTGTGTGGGGATGTGGGGTGTTTGTATGTGGGGTATAAACAAGTGGCTTCATTTTCAATATTAAATACCTAAGCTTCGGTTAAAATCTTCATAAAATTCACTGACAGATGTAATAATGGCGCCCTCTACTGATGCCAGACGAGGTAAATCTTATTATGCGAATGAAACTTGAACCTTGCTACAGCCTTAACTTCTACATTTCTCATCCGATTTCGATGAAATTTTCAGGAATCGTGCGGGTTGGTGTGGAGATGGTCCCCTATAAAAATCATGGCCCCCAAATTGAAAGTAGTTTGTGCGCATGCGCAAACGTGAAATCCTTGTAACAGCCATAACTTCCACATTCTCTACCCGAATTTGATTAAATATTTAGAGATTGTGCAGATTGAAACATAGTCGGTCCCCCATGAGGGTACTTAGAGATTGATGTTTTGAGATTAACTATTATGTATCAGATTACTGTACAATCGGGTTAAGGATACGAGGAAGCTACGTGCCACACCCACTTGGAGACTCTATTTCTGACTGCGATAAAAAAAAAACTGCAAATTATTACACAATGGTTTTATATTTTTCTATATAGACCACTCGTCTGCAAAGCCACCAACCATCCAACATGAAGAAAAACATCGATCGTATTTCGGTCAGCTATAATTTGAACGGAGATTAGGCCTCTTTTGCGATTCACACTCGTGTTTCTGATTTATCGTACATCCAACCTTTAAACTCTCGTAGGGAGCGAACGGTTTGTCCTACAGGGCTCCGCGTGGTCTCAAAAAATTCTAAAAATTCTATACTATCTTAAATTGAAGGAACAACAATACCTTTATATCAAAATTGTTTGAGTTAGGGCGTTTTCACAATTTCAAAATTCATTTTTGAACCCTTTGAAGTGACCTACATCAACCAAAATCGTCGGGGCACAACTAGACCCCAAATGGAGCCTACATACCAAATTTCATCAAAATCGGTCAATGCTAAGTGGGGAAAGTGCCGCGTACGGCCGGCCAAATTTTTATTAGATTTTTGGATTCTAAGTACCTTGAAACGTCAACCATCAAATTTTGAGGGGGTGTTTTTTCTTAAAATAATAAACCAAAAAAAAAAAAAAAAAGAATTTGAATGAACTGAGTTTATAGTTGGAGCTCAAGTTTTCGGAGTTGCCCGTTTCCCAATCAATCAAAGTTTGTACACGGTATTTGCGTACGGTATCTATTTTGGAATTTATAAATTAATGCTCAGGCAGAGATGGATTTTTAGCCTTTGAATTCTCGTTGTGAATAATGAATAAATTCAAAATAACCCCCGTGTTTCAAGTGGACGGTAATCGGAAAGAATTCGCCCAACAGTCGTTACACGCAGATTCCTGGAAGTCAAAAGTTTCGTTTTCGTACGAAAGTTGAAAACGTAACTTCTGTTGCTCCTATTTGTGCCGGTGACGATCCTCTTACAAGTTTAATTAAATTTTAATTTTGTTTCGACATCTATCGTCTTTGTTTTCTTTATTAATGATTGATTAGCTTCCAAGAATATGATCGTTATTTATTTAAAGGTGAAGCGCCGCCGAAAACTTCAAATGAGGGAATTTACGATTCGTGCGAATAAATAAAAACAAATAAATTCTGAAGCACGTGAATAAGTTATGAGAACAGCAGGGCTTTTGCTCGATTCGTCGGTAATAATTTAATTTTTTCGTTATTACATGCAACAACAGCTTCAGGGCCCTAGCAACCAAAAACTAATCCGTTTACATACAATCGAACATAATAATCCTACCGATGGGATTTATAGAGTAACAAACTGACTACAAGAAAAAAAAACTTTTGGCATGAATAAATGAGTGTGGCACCTTGCAGCCTCGTATTTATTTTTGAAAAGTCCCTTCATACAGCATGAGTTTAAATTTTCGAAAAAAATTGAAATATTGAAATATTAGCTATGTTGTAACGTTTCACAGAATTTATTTTAAAAAATATTAGTTAAATACTATTTTCTGCAATGACTACACGGACACATTTCAAGGTAGAAATCAATCTGTCTTCATTCTTCAATCCAAACTAACACTTCTCATCAGTTGTTATTGGGTTACATAGTCAATGATGTTGGCCTCATTTCATGTATGAGAGAGTGGTCAGCCTTGTGGGTGAGCTACATAGCACGAATGGGGACATTCTATTCCACAAAATTGACTTTGTAACTTTTCTCGCTTTTCCCTCACGATCTGGGACGAGTGATCATTCTAAACACCTCACATCTATTAACGGTTCTGTGGCGGTTAGGTCCACCATCACTAGGAATGGCAACGATATATGAAATATATCGATATATTACGTTTGATATATCGATATATTTATATCGATATAGAGAACCGATATTATCGGTCAATATCGATATATTTAACGATATATCGCGACCTGTTTTCAAGTTTAAAAAAAAAATTTTTTAGTAAAAATTAAATATTGAAATAAATGGACGAGAAGGGACGCCTGTACTTGTAAAAACATCAAGTAATTTTATTTCAAATTTTGTAGGTACCAACTGATGGGTTGATTTCAGACTGTTGACTTCAGCTCAGATATGATTGTGTTCATAGTATTCACCTACAGTGGCTCTCAAGGCTCAAATACTTGACTTAAGCCAAAGTTAATGGAGGCTCGTCCAGCTTAAAACTACCTACTATACGAAGTGAAGCAGGTTTTCACAACAATTATTTTCAATTTTTAAGGATCATGATCGTCCACAGTACCTATACCCCTGTCAATTTATAAATTAATTTAACATTGCAATGACATTTTCGCACTTTTTTCCAGTTTTTAAACAATGAATTTCGATCATTCATACCCAGTAACTTTTGAAAGTAGGTTAATACGTATTTCACACGGTTTTCCAAATAGATCTTCCGATATGTCGAGTATATCGATATAATTCCCTCAAAATGATGTTAGTAACTTTTCTATTCACCTACCTACTTACTTCTTCAAGTTTTTCCTAGTAGATACTCCGATATGTCCATAAATGTCATCCAAAATTATTTTTATATTGTTTTAAAACTATTAAATTCACCTACCTACTTCACATGTGACATTTTAAAGTAGATCTTCCGATACGTCGAAAAATCGATATATTTTCTCCGATATATCGAAGGTACCGATATCTCATTGACGATATATAGTTTGATCGATATATCGATATATTTCATTCGATATGCCATCCCTAACCATCACCCACTTCATTCAAAAGTTCTGGGCCGGTGGACAAGCTCCATCTTAATCATTCCTTCAGTTTATTTCACAGTAAGTTCTAAAGAAAAAGCCAATTTGATCAGAAAAGGTTTGCCAGCTTACCAGAACGCAGACAGAAATAGAGTCTTCATAGAAACTATAAAAATTTCGTATGTTACGTTTATAGGTACGTCTATAAATCATCACGATAAAAATCGGTCATATACTTTTTTTTTATAATAATTTATTTAAAGCTAATTTACATTTTAAAATTTTAGGAACATTTACAACTATTTAGGAAATTTAAGAGGGTCATCTCATCAAAATAAGATCATTTTCAGAATTTTTTTAAGATCTTTTTTGGGAAAGTTTTGCCCAGGACAAGGAAAAACGTCATAGTCAGTAACAAAACAAAGACTGGAGGTGCGTCAGAGAGAGCACAACTGTATAGTCATGGGTGAAAGAGTTCTCGAATCCCACTGGTTGAGGAGTGAAGGAGCGTCCCCAATCAGATGGATGCAGATAACAGTGACAGGAAAAATTTGGTTCGAAAAAAAGTGGATCGAAAGAAACAATCAAAAAGAACAAAGAGAAAGGAGAAGTTTAAATATTCAATGCCAGACTGAAATCTTGCAGGGAGTAACCAAAACAAAGCTGACTTTTGAAAAGTGTATTACAGATCCTGTTGTAGAACTTGTGAGCCCACACGTCAGGCCCCAGTAGGCCTCCCCCACTCCTCGTCACTGGTAACAGCCTTTAAACACCATAAACTGGCCCTGATTGACCTCGAATTCCCTTTAAAAATTTCCCTGAAGTTGGCAACGCAGCAAAATATCCCTTCGTGAAAAAATATCCCTCATTAGTATGGAATGTGATAAGGATGGATAATTCCTAGAACTAAAGGGAACTACAACTAGGAAGGAGGGGTCTTCAATGTCCAGCTTAGCACAGACAGTGTTGCCATAATGAAGATTCTTGATTCTCCCTCAAAAATTCAAAATTACTTTCGGTTACGGGGTAAATGTAGATCTGGTATTCAATCTAGAGAATCGAGAATCTAGTCGGATTATCAGTTGCAATGGGGTAGTTGCGTGGGTCGGAATTTCGTGTTTTTGACTTCAGATTCGAATTTAGCGCACTTAAAAACGTTTCTGTACCAGTTTTCAGTTCGAAATTCCATTTAGTTTAGCCGTATTTCAATAAAGAAATACCGTCCTCACTTGAGTTGGGGGGACACTCCTCTTACGTCATCCCTAAACGAGAATCTCACGATAGAGTGCGTTGGGATCACTGCAATCGAGGACAATCTGAGTCAGAAACATTGAAATATAGTTGCAAAATAATGGTGATGATTAAAAAACTTTGAAATATATTTTTCAGGCTTTACATGTTTGAATTATTCGTTTAAATTGAAAGTTTGAAGCACATTTTGGTTGTTTTTCTTGTTGTTGCGTTGGCGCTAAAACCTCGCGTTACATTTATGGTCATGTTATCAGTGTACATTCAACTTCTGGTAGTGCGGTCTGAGTTGAGTGCGGTCCGAGTTGCGGGCTGAATTCATACCGGTATTTACCATAATTTATTAGTTTGGAAAAGATAATGTTCAAGAAGCTTTTAATAAACGCTTGCTTACAAGTCTGCAACACATGTCTTCATTTTTTCCCACTACCTACCCAATAATCTGCTTTCGAATGTTGTTGACAGTTCTTTTAATTTAAACTCAGTTTCTTGCATAAGTACAGCGGTTTTGGCAATATATCGTTTATGCAAACATTTAGGGCTTTCCAACGAATGGTGAAAGATTTTTTCACGAATACGAATGACGAAGATAAAGTTCGGTAGGAACGACTTGGTTGTAAGTAGAAATCATCAAAAAACCAACCGTAACTTTTTTTCGTTTATGTGCCAAAGTATTGACATAAAATGTCCATATGCCAAAAAGGAGAGCCATCGACTAGAGTTTTGAGGTGGCTTCCCTGGGAAATATTCCGTATATCCATATTGGCATGTGGCACGATTTTTTCGTCAATAACAACAAGTTTGTTAACGCCGCAATAAGAGGAGCCAAGAATGAGAGGTAAGTTGACACTTTTATAGAAAGTAAAAGGTTAGTTGTTTTCTTGAGTGTTGTACTTCATCATCGAAATGGTTGCAGTACCTCATTTATTGGAAGTTTCATCGTAGTGTCATTATCCTGTACAACGTAGTACCAATGAGTGATTGTAAATTGTTAAATAAAAGGATGTTGGTTATGTCCAACTTAAAAGAATCTAGCAAATTTGCCAAGTTGTGGCTCGAGTATCACCAGAACACCGCGTTTCTTCACAACCATATAATCAGTCACAGTGGAGGGAATGCAAGAAGAAACGAAATCTTGGATGCAACATGTTTCGATTGCGCAGCTAGCAAAATTCAGTATGAAAGCACCACAGCCAAACCACAGAACAGAAAGCTCGATAACCTTGCATCAGGGTAACAGTGGTGTAGCGGTCATCTGGCCCCCTTCACACTTGTGACATAGCCCCCACCCCGCTGCGTCCAAGCTGTGTGTAGATTTTCCCGCCTGAATCCGAAAATCCCGCTCTTTAAAAGACTCTCTAAATTTTTAGGAAGCGTTTCTGGGAGTTTTATTTGCAGATACGTACTTCAATAGAGATTCTCTACACAGAAAAAATATCATGCAACTACCCCATTTACCGTGAACACCCTTGTACATCTGAGAGATTGTTTTTTCGAGGCTCAACCTTCATAAAGGAAGGATAACTACGGTACTCGTACATGCCATCATGCCTGTTCATGAGGTGGACGTATGAAATCCCCTGTTCAAAGTGGATATCGGGTAGCTGATGCCTTCCAGACGCGTTCATTCCATTAAATCCACGCGAAGCCTCCGGGAAGTGGTGGAGAGAATAAAAACTTTATTCGTTAGAGAAAATTACTATGCGCGGAGAAGAAAAGGAAAAGATATAGAACAGATAGGCCGAGGCCTTTGGATGCCTTTAAACTGAAGAGCACTTTGGGAGGAGGCCCCAGGGCTGGGAGACAGTCCCTTCTCCTCGACAATTTACTATTTTGCGAGTCAAAGGGAAGTTTCCCAGGATAAAAGTGTGCGGAAAGGGGTAGTTTTTTCTTCATACTTTGCCTCATCTCCCTGCGGGTGCGCCTCGCACTCCATGACAAAATGAGGGTGAGAGACGGAAGAAAAGACTCGAGTCATACCTAATAGGATATCGCATGAATGTAAAGTGGGAATACGGCACAGATATATTGAACAATCCTCAATGGTACGTGGCTTTGAGCACATAGATCCAATACTTGTGGTGATATCCAATTTTCTCTGCACTGACTTGAGGAGTTTCTCAATGGTAGGATATGAAAATGAGAAATTGGATTCCAGAGCAGGGTGTCCAGCGGTTATGAATGAACTAAAATATGAATAAATGTGACCATTATTTCTCAAAATTCAGGTTTCCGAGGCCATTTCGAAATGAAAAAGCACTAGAAAGGGTCTGAGAAGTAGGTGTGGCTTCCTCGTATCTATAACCCATTTGTATAGATGATCCGATGCATCGTAGCTAATCTCAAATTAACAATCTCTATGTACCTTGCACTACCCTCATAGGGGACCATCTGCACGTCAACCCGCATAATCCCTGAAAATGTCATCGAATTCAGATGGAAAATGTAGAAGTTATATGTTATATGGATTTTACTATCAGGGGTGGGCCTGATTTTTTTTTTTAGTTTTTAATCGAAAGTAGAACTTATTCTGAGAATTTTGACACCTGCCGTTCTATTTTTGGATGAGTAGATCTTTTTCTATGATTTTTCAAAGTTTCGAATGTTTATGACGTCACACGCCCCTCCCCCTGGACGGGACCCTCCAGGCCACTGTGACGTCATAGACATTCGAAACTTTGAAAAAAATCATAGAAAAAGTTCTTCTCACGCTAGAAGGTCGCGGTTGGTGTCAAACTTCTCAGAATGAGGTCTAGTTTAGATTGAAAATAACAATAAACAGTTTTTCCGACCCATATGCGCACACCCCTTTGGGAAGCCCAAAGGCTACTGTTAATTCAGGGACCATGATTTTCACAGGAAACATCTACATTCTTACCCGCACCATTCCTGGAAATGTCATCAAATTTGACAATAACTTCGTACAGTTATGCCCGTTACAAGAATTTCATGATAGACATAGACTCTGAACCAAAAAAACTCAAGTGGAAATTTTGATTTTGGAGAACATTTTTTCAACCTTGGAACGTGAAGACAAGGCCTTGGTAGGCTCTGAAGAAAAATCAAAATTTGGATTCTTCTCAGGCGAGTACAGAAAAATAATGAACCTTCGTGTAATCATTTGCAGCGTTTTGAGATTTCACTTCAAATTCGATGAAATTTCTGCACTATATAAGGGTTTTTTTTTTTTCCCTACGCCATTAGGTCATTGGCATTTCTGCCATGCGACCTCTTGCAGCCCAATATAATTTTGAAATTTTCGACCAGTCGGTCTCGTCGGGTTTAAATGTCCTTCTTATATCCTCTAGTTGAGGACAGTCACGTAAATGGTCGGTCGTCATGGCTACGGTTGATTGGCAGAGAGAGCAGCCTGGATCATCCTTCACCCGTATCCTGTGGAGGTGGGCATTCAGGTAGTCGTGTCCTGTTAAGTGGCGAAAACCTGCCACAGACTCACCCCGGGTCAAACGTGTAGGGACGCGGTTTCCAGCCTCCAGCAGACTGGCCCATCTCCTGCCCTCAGCCACCCGTCGCTGAGCCTCCTTATTCCTCTCTTCTGCTGAATCTCTGATGCATCGTTTAGCAGTCTGGAACGCGACAGGTGCGATAGGCATTTCCATTTGGGATCCCTGTTTTGCCAGCTCGTCGGCACGCTCATTGCCCCAGATTCCACAGTGAGACGGAATCCACTGCAAGGCAACAGTGATACCCCTTTTCTTCAGCTCATCTATGTTTCTTCGTCCCTGGATGACATCATGGGACTCTGTTGTCGAATTGGAGCTGAGAGCCATTATCGCAGCCTGGGAGTCAATCAAGATGACTACCTGCTGGTAGTTGGATCTCCCGATAAGATCGAGGGCCAGAACAGCCGCACGGATCTCCCCATCAAAACTGCTAGCAAGTTTTCCAACTGGAGCCGCAATGGACTCTACAACAGAATAAACCCCTGCTCCCCCATTTCTCGTAGCATCTACAGCAGAACCATCAGTGTAAACTCTTAGCCAGTTGGGCTCTGGAAAGCGAGTCTCCAGTGTTTCCAGAGCCACTGCTTTTAACTCACAGGGTGGAGTGATGTTCTTGGAGACTGGCTTGGCCATTGTGGTGAAACTGATTGTTGCTGCCCGAGGGGTCATATCTGTCAGAGTTGGGAAAGGTTCAGGGTTCTCAAGAGGGTCTGCAAGGCCATAGTGCTCTTTAAGATCTAATATTCTGGAGAGAAAAGTGCCCTGTGATCTAAGCCGGGCAGTGGCTGGGTTGTAATTTGTCCAGTAGGTGACTCCGTTTCTTCGCAAGCGCTCCGACAGGGCAAGCGCCGCAGCATCTCTCCGGACCCTCTGAGGCTGAATACTGGTTTGGAGCTCCATGGCAACGATAGGTGTAGACCTTGCAGCTCCAGTTATGACACGGAGTGCGTTGTTCTGAGTTACATCCAGTTTGTGAACTGCTGAATCCGAAGAGGTCACCAGCAGTTCACTTCCATACTCCATTGCAGGTCTCACGTAGCTCTTGTACGCCAAAGTGAGAACATCCTGTGAAGCACCCCATGTCGACCCTGCAAGTCTCTTTAAAAGTCCACACCTTTTAGTTCCCCTTTCAGACATACTCTCTATTTGTGTCGACCATGTCAGTCTTGAGTCAAGCCTCATCCCGAGGTAAGTAGCACAGGTTGTCTGCTTGAGCGGTCTTCCATTTAGTTCGAGGGATACTGAGTGTCTCTTAGTTGAAAGAGTGAACAACTGGAACTCAGTTTTGAGAATGTTCACTTCCATCTCATTCATTGCGGCCCATTTGGCAAGTTCGTTCAGGGAGCTGTTTATAGCTGACTCAAGAGCAGGGACACTACTTGATGTTGCCCAGAACACAAGATCATAAGCGTATAACAGTGCATTCACACCATTTTCCCTCGTTATCGCAGCAATAATGTCATTTATCATGACACTGAATAGAATCGGACTCAGTACTGAGCCTTGTGGTACCCCTTGTTGTGTGGCGCAGAAAGACGATCGCGCATCCTGGTATCTAACTCTAATGAATCTTTGGGCAAGGAAAGACCTTAGAGATGAGAACAAACATCCATCCAGTCCCATTCCCCGCAGTTTCTGGACCAACAATCTCCGAAAAACCCGATCAAACGCGGTTTTGAAGTCGACAAAAACCGCTAATGTACTTTGCTTACGGTGGAAACCGTCTTTTACCTCTTGCGTTAAACGAATGACTTGTTCGATGGTGCCTCGGTGTCTCCTGAAACCTGCCTGTTCGGGTGCTAGCAGACTGTTCTTCTCCAAGAAGTACTCCAGCCTACCAAGCAACAGCCTCTCAAAAAGCTTCGAAAAAACACTAGTCAGTGCAATCGGGCGATAACTACTTGGCTCGTCAGCAGGTTTTCCCTTCTTAAGGATGGGCACTATTTCCGCCACCCATCTGGGAAATGCTGGTGCCAAACCAAGTTGAGAAACCTCAAAACTGTGCGTCTGGCAGCTGTTCCCAGGTGAATAAGAAATTCCGGCAGTATGTCATCAGGACCGGCACTTTTTCCTTTCTGCGTGTTGCACACAGCAGCATCCAGTTCAGCCTCAGAGAAGTCAGCATTCATGATTTCATAGTCACCTTCCCTAAGACATGTATGCAAGTCAGGAGCACGTTTACTGCACTTCGTGCTTGGGCGGAAATTGCTGACAGCTGCATAGTGTTTGCGGAAAAGACGTGCGATATCTCTTTCATCAGTTACTTGAGAGGTCCCTTTGCTTATAGGATTTTTTGAAGGAGGGTTATCATTGTTGAGCTGGGAAATGAAACGATGTGCTTTAACCCCATCCTTCCGAAAATCAAGCCTCCTCAGGAAATTCCTGTATGCTGTTCGCTTCGCCTCAATGATCTCTTTCTTAAACAGAGCGACTTTATGTTTCAGAGTTACAAGATCGTCCCGACTTTTCGTTAGTTTGAAAACCTCCGCCGCCCTGTCTCTGTCGAGCATCATTTCCTGGAGGCGGGGGCTCCAAAATGGCCTATATTTTTTCACGTGGCCCCTAGGGATGGTGCATGAGGCAGCTTTCTTAATTGCATCAGTTATCCTGCGTAGAGACTCCTCCACTCGGTCATTCACTAGGCTATCATTGACTAGTCTGTCTGTATAGCTAGCGTACTCTTTCCAGTCTGCTTTCTTAAGGTTCCACCGTGCTCTCCGTATTTTTGGTGGAGATACTGTTTCCTGCTTTTCTGATAGGGTTAGGATACAATGTCCAAAGCTCCCTGGGGGGAGAGTTAACGTGAGAGTCAAATCTTGGGTGATAGCTGAATGTGAGAGAACAGCGTCAGGAGAGGATGTTGATCCTGTGTATGCCAGAAAGGTTGGCTTACCCTCATGGTTGGAGATATAGTCAGCCAAGTTTGTGTCAATAAAATCCTCGATCACTCTTCCCACTGCATCAGTCCGGGCATAATTCCATCGGATAGATGGGGCGTTTAGATCTCCATAAAGGATGCTATGGCGATCCCATGCAGCCTCCAGCCAGTTCAGGGAGGGGACGTTTTTTGGCGGGTTGTAGAGGAAAAACAGGCGGCGGTGTAAGCCTCTTTTCCACACTTTTAGTTCAACTGCTTCAAGCTTATCTGTTGTGGTCATCTCCTTTCTTACGGTAAACTGCACAGTCAAGGTTGACTTCGCAGCCGAAACAATCCCTGACGAGCATTGTCTGCTTCTCCGTAGAACATATGTCTGGTATCCACTTAATTGGAAGTCCACTATGTTGTCGGTTGCAGCACCTGCCTCAACGATTCCATAAATATCAATGTCACTGTTTATAACTTTATGTTTAAGCTCGGCAAACTTTTCGCTCGTCAGGCCTCCTGCATTCCAGAATAAGGTTTTAAAAGTCGAGTCCGTGGAGGTTTGGCCTTCAGAAAGGCCGTTTACATGTTGTCTGTTCATGTTGATCTAACACTAAGTTGATCTCTTGATTGATCGCTATAACGTTGGGCTGACGTGCGGCGATTTTGTATACGTTCTGTATCCTCAATACAGTTTTTGCTGAGTCTGTCCAGCAGTATTGTGCAGTGAGGACGTCCAGGGGCACGACGTGGACGAGTATACGAGTATAAGGTGAATCGATATATCTGGTTCAATATATTGAGGTAAATTAGGTTTGCGCAGAAGACACTATTGGATCGATGACGGTGAAATTTATACACAATGCAAGTACCTACCACACCCAAGTATTTCCTATCAATATCTTATCCGGATGATGAAAGGGAGTATTGTCACCCGCGATGCCTACCTGGTTTTTAGTTGATCATAAACACGATTGAGAACCGTCACAATTTCCGTTCAGTGCACCAAAAACCTCGGGGGTTTCGTCACAATTTCTCTATCGCCCTCCCTCATCGTTCCTTGAAGCCGTAGCCGACTATTCAGGAAATTATTCCGAGACCCTATCTATAATGTAACCAGTAGGTAGAAGTTCATTGGGGTGTCGTGTCGAACAGTGGTTTTGAAGCACGAAAATAGGGCTCTGCGAGTTTGGCTCAATCAGAATGCGTAGAATAGCTTTTTGGTGTCAATCGACGTTAGAAATGCGGATTTCACGGAGTTTTAGTCGAATTGACAAAGTTTGAAACAGTCTGTTGTGAATGATACGCGTACTCTCGAAATAATCGTTCACAATGACCGACGAGATGGCTAACGAATTCATCAATTTGAAAATATCACAAAATAATTGGTTTAATACAGTGAAAGGTATCAGGAATGGGGAATTGGGAAATGGGGCCTCACATTTTTAATATTTTTTTCGAAAGAGGTTTCACTGATATGGAAGAAAACCACAGTTTGCTGCTCAAAAAAGCATACAAAAAATTTAGAGAATTTAAGGAGGATGGACATTTTAAATGTAGCAGCAATCTGTTTGGGGGCAGCCATGTTGCGACGTATCCAGTCTTTTGAGATCAAATGCTGAGCATCGGATCATCTATTGAATCGGGTTATGGATACGAGGAAGCTATGTGCCACACCCACTTGGCAGACTTTTTTCCTTTTGGTTTTCTGGTTTTAAGGGGGTCTCAGTTGGTCGCCGTTCATTCCTCGTTCCGGGTTAGTATTTCCCTAAATTGCAGGCGCTCAAACTTCAAAAGTTGTACCTAAATTTGACATTTTCAAGTATTTTCTAAATATATTAGTGCAGCAGTGCAGCAGTATAGGGAGTTGAAAAACTAAAAGATTGCCGCTGGAATCATCAAAATCGAGCAATAATTGCCAGAGAAAAATGAGGAAAACCGTTTATTCAGTTTAGTTTTTCCCATATTTCGGCGAACGACTGAGTCTCCCTTAAACATTATTCTAGGGCTTTTTTTTAATAGGATTTGACTTGAAATTCCAGAATCCATAATTGACAAATTCCCCATTTATCTGGGAAAATAATACTTGATAACGTTTCCCAACAAAATCGAGAATTTTGTTTAGTTTATATTCTTACTTCTCCTGACTTCTTTGTCCTACGAGGGTAACGAAAATCTTGACATTTTAAACAATCAAAACCCATGACATATGTGCATAGAATGGGGTTCTAATTCAACAAACGGGTTTTCAAGATACTTTCCGATACGCTCGTCCACAGCAATGATGCCTGTGATCATTGAAGATGGTTTTCTAAAGGACACTTGACTATTTTCTCTCAGAAAGAATTACAATGATTTGCTGCTCTCAATAAGAGATAGATGATTGCTGATGATTTGCTTCTCAATAGGTACCTACCCACCGAAGTTAGTGAAAAAAAGATGACATCTTTAAAATAAATAAAAAAATTACTCACATTTGGGGTTTTAGAACTACTTGGAAGTTTTGGATTGGTGTCTATCGGTGTACCATGGTCCGAATTTGATTAAAACAAACAAATGTAGGACCAGCGCGCAAGCGTGATTTCTTCTAAACACCTACTATTTCTATGTGAAGGAGCTTTACTGCCCACCTAACTTAGCAAACAATTTTTGGGCGAAACTGTGAGAAAATATTGTACGATTGGTGTTGAAAAATTCCTTGAAACTACGATGTCCTAGATAATGAATGAATGAAAACAAATTTTTATTTACAACAATAACATCATCTTTACAAATTAACAATATGATGGGCTTTGGTAATTCACCGTCAGCCGGAGTTCACCACTTAATGGGTTTAACTGGTAGTTATTTTCTATTGTTATTAATCACACTTGTTGATTGTTTTGCTTCTTGTTAATCATAATTTTGGTTATTACTTGTATGCATGTTAATATTATTATTATCTATGTATTTTAATTATTGGAACTATTAATAATTGATAGCATTTACATATAATATTATAGTACGGTATTATAGTACCTAAACTACATGATCGTGGCAGAGTTTGTAAGGGCGGAGGATGTCTTTCAGATACTAAGCAAAACACATAATATGTTCTTTAGTCTATATCTTCTTCTTCATAATATCTTCTTTTAGTATATTATACTAAAAGATACAGGGTTCTACATAACGAGAGACCTATCCAAGAAAACCAGAGAGCGAAAAAGCAAACTAGCGACTATCAAAAGAACAATAACTCAAAAATATCCCCGCACGAGAACATCATGTAAGGGAAACTCATTGGAAGTAGAAGCAGCATCTACCTATGGGACGATGTGCTAGATAATATTAGTCCCTTAAATCGCTCGAACTTGGAAGTGTTTGGGGTACAGACTTCAGGACGATTGCCTATAAATTTCATCGCATTTAGTAGAACCCACAGCTCTACACTTGGCTTATCGTCTTGGGACTGTTCGAAACCAGTACAAGAGACTTAGAGGAAGTCGGATCAGCTGAGGAAGCTATAAAGCTAATTCTTCTGTTCATCTCGGAGCGTTGAATTTCGGCCACAGCCTTCCGAAAGGGAATTTCATTGAGGAATTTCACTGAATTCTGTTTGCATTTTTCCTGGATAGTTACCTAATGGTGTGGGATAGATGAAAATCGGGTTGATTTCGGAAAATAAGTCTCCTGTTATTTTTGGGAGACAATCAAAATTTATTATTTCAAAAAATAACCGGGAAAACGGACCCCTTCAACGTGAAGCAGGAACACTCGCTGATTGGGCTGTTCAGATCGCCGTCTCCCAGTGTTGCCCGTTGGTAGGTATGACGAAATCGTGTTATCTAAGAGGAAAGTTACCTTGCCTTTTCTATTTTTTTCTTCAGTTTTTCGATTTAGATCTTTACTGGTTTTGTGAAATGTTGCATCTGGGGACTATAGATTTCTCGATATCAGCACCTCAAGCGGCCATAAATGAACTATTCCAAGATGACGTCATCCTCTTGGTTTTTTTTACGTTCATATTTTCTACACTGTTTTGTTTATTCGTAAATTAGGAAGTACGGGCTGAAAGTTTGCCGTAGGTGGTTTTTCGAGGTGCTGAATCCGATTTTGGGGTCAAAAATAGGAAATTCCGACATAGTGAAATTCCTCATTGGGATGAACTCAGATCAGCTGTATGAACAAATTATTTTGTGAATGAAAACAATTCGATGCAATAAATACTTGAATTGGTTTACCATGACCACAACTATTCCTCGATAATTCAGGAAGTTGGCTATTATAAATAATAATGTACCATGAAATCATATTCGTTCGTAATATCGACATGCCTCGTTCTCATCCGTTTTTTTCACTACCTACACTTTGCTTCGGTCGAATGAAAAATCCATCTCGAATTAGAACCCAAAGGCGCCCGTAAAACTGAGAAATAGGAAGGAATTGACCGTAAAATATACCTTCCCTCTTCTCAGGAATATCCAACAACGAAGTGCCGCACTAAAATTTTTTTGAGTGTTTAGCTAAAACCCTCTTTGCTATTCAGGACGAAAAAAACTGGACCGAGCGTTTTCCTACGAGTCTTTATGAAATGATTGGTGGTTGATGAGACAGGGAATATTGGTCATAAAGGTTTTTATGGAGAGGTTTTCATGCGAAATTTCTAACTCACTCGTTTCTCACCGGTTTATTAAAAAAATTTATTGGTTCTTCAGAACAATTCGAGCGCTAAATTTCGCTGACTATTCCAGTATTGAAGTTTGCGTTCCAAGTAATGTTGATCGATATCCACGATTGTCAGGAGACTCGAATACTCTGTTTACAGAGGATTGGGTTTTTACCGGGAAACTGATCAAATGAGAAAGCTATCGATTTTATAATAATTGGTAGTGCAGCTCGTGAATTTTAAGGTTCTTATCATTGATGAACGGTTAAAAATTACTATTCCAAAAATTACTACTCCATGATAGAAGCGGAAATATGTCTCCCTCAATTTCAATTGTCATTACTCGTTTATCAAACATTTCTCCTAATGAAACGTCGTCTTCCTTCAGTGACCATTATTTGGAGATACAGAATTAAGATCGACTACTAATCCAAAAACGAGTTAGTAGAACCCATCATCCTATTCGTCATCTGTTCGCTCTTCAAAGTTATTTTATGAGTAACTCATAAAAAAGTTCGGGTTTTCTGCGCCAATAACTCATAACTCATAACTCATCCCAAGGATCTCATCAAGATGGCACTATTTCTTGGCACCTAAGTTATGAAAAATTTTCACCCATAATTCCAAGACAATATCCTACAATTCATCAACCCTCAAATTCCCACTCATTCAAAAAATTTGTTTTTAAGGAATTTCATAGTATACATTTAGATGTATTTCGATAATTCTATAGAACATTTGAGCAAAAGGCACCTCAAAGGCTCCATTACAGTCTGTCAGCTCCAGAATGATCTTTCCAAGGGCCACACTAGCGGTACCAGTGTCAGCAGAATCTGACTATAAACCCATTTTGTTGGAGTAGAAGAAGGAAACTTGAAAAAATCCTTGGTGCACTGTAAGGCTCTGTTATTTATCACTAAGTACAGAACCATGGAATAAGGTGGAGAAGTGGTGGGCTAATAGCCTACAAGGTGAGAAATGGGGGTAGAAAGAACCTGAAGGCCCTACATATTACAGGCTGGCAACAATTTTTTTGATTTTTACTTTGAGTTATTATGTTTTTATTATTAAATTTTCCCTCTAGTTGGAGTATCAAGCTAGCCAACGGCTATCAGTATTGGTTTACAAGTGGGTAAACTGTTGGAGGTAAAAATCGGACTTTCAAAGAGATACCTCTGGATATTAAGGGGTCTCAGTCAGTCACTGTTCGTTGCAGGTTCCGGGTTAGTATTTCCCTAAATTACAGGCACTCAAACTTGAAATTTGTACCAACAAAATTTTAAATTTTCAAGGATTTTTGAAATTTATTAATGCAGCAGTGTAGAGAATTGAAAAACTAAAAGATTGCCGCTGGAATCATCAAAATTGAACAATTGTCAGAGAAAAATGGGAAAAACCAAACTGAATAAACGGTTTTCCGATTTTTCTCTGACAATTATTTTTTTGATTTTGGTGATTCCAGGGGCAATCTTTTAGTTTTTCAATTCCCTAGCCTGCTGCACTAATGAATTTCAAAAATCCTTGACAATTTCAAATTTAGGTACAACTTTTTTGATCAAAAATTTGATCGCCGTTAATTGAGAGAAATACTAATCCGAAACGAGGAACGAACGGAGGAGAGTCTAGCCCCCAGAAAGTGTTGTCGGGTTTCAGCGCTACCTACCGTCACTTCAGTTAACTACCATCCTTATCAGCTCGATGTGAGCGTGGTCAAGCGGGATTTCTGAAAAGTAGGCTTACCTCGGTTTTACCGCTAATTTCTAAAAGTTTGGCGGCTCTACTTCTCTGCCTTTTTAAATTGCGAGGAAAAGGAACTTGTTATTGCATTTTTGTGTTTTGGAGTGACGAATCAAGCAGAATGCATTATTATAGAGGAGATAACTGCAAGTTAAAGGAGCAACGGTAATGCGGTCGCGAGCGTGATCACCTGATAAGATATCAGAAATGGTAGTTCGTTGAAGTGGCGGTAGGTAGCGCTGAAACCCGACAACACTTTCTGGGGGCTAGACTCTCCTAACGAACGGCGACTGACTGAGTCCCCCTTAAGGGTTAAACTTACTGCAGCTGGATGGTAACTCATCCAAAGGATCTCATCAAGGTGGCACCAAAGTGATGAACAATTTTCACCCATATTTCTAAGACAATATTCTAAAATTCTTTAGAAAAATTATTATCCCTTATCAAGTCTACACAAATCAGGAGCTTATCTTAAAGCTCAGTCGAGGATCATAAAATTCCTCATCACATGAGCCTCTATCCCTGAATAATTTTCATTTCCCAGGACATATATTCTTTTTCGCAAGATAATCCGAGGGGTTCCGGTTGACGTAGGTCACAATTTTAGGTAAAGATTCTCGAGAGAGAAAATTATTCAAGAAGGAAAAAAAAGGCTGAGCACTTAGCTGCGTACCTTCTACGCAGCTCCGCCCTTCTTAAGCTCTGAAATGCTATTAGGGATTACCTCAGGAAAGCTGTCCCTACTTTATGAAATTGAGAACTCCTGTTCGGTGCCAGGATTGTCTCATTTTTCGAACATTTTGACGTAAAGGGTCGGCCGGAAGATGTTTTTTCGAAGAGAGTATCGCAACTTTTCATCGGTACTACGGTTTTATCACCTTCGCTATAAATTTCGAGATTTGTTTGTTAGGCAGAGGAGGAAAGCCAACTATGCGGTTTTTATAGAAAACATATTTTCTGGGCCTTCGTTTCCCCCTAGAAGATGACCTCTCAAAGTCAGAGTGGCTTACTAGCTCGAACGACGACGCTAGTGTTTTGGAATTTCTCTCCATTAAAGTGACCCTTCTAGAACCTTCGATCGTATCAGGATGAGCCACGAACCAGACTACAATATTTGCGCATCCTCGACATAAATACTCCAATGGCAACCAACACAGTTTCCCTCCACTCATAAGGTGGTGCTCAATTTACTTTGGCCAGCTTCCTCTGTTATATTTCGCATTCAAATATCTGCATCCCGGTTGGGAGACGACAGATTTTTTCAAATATTACTTAACTTTATCTCTTAAATGGAGATAACAGCTGACCAGTGTTGTTTCAATAACCTAAAGAGCTGGCTTGGGATCAAATTAGAGGTGTGTAAGACAAGGTCATTTGGCGGATTCGAATCCCAAACGGTCACTCATTACAGAGACCAGGTCTTTTGAATCCGTTCACCCATTCACACACAAGACATACAACCAACCGGTCAGAAGTCACAAAAACGAGTGAGTCTGTAAAACGTTGGGATCCAGGTCGTGACTCGAAAAAACGCTGAGTCGAAAAACCGAACGAGTCGGAATAGGTTAGAATGAGTAGGCAATTTGAATGAATCGAATGAGCTAAAAGACAAAAACAAATGAAAGATCGATTCGAATCGTATGAATCAGTCTGTGTGTGTGTGATCAATCAGGTGTGAGTGTGTTTTGTCTTTTTAGTCCTCTGTTCATTCGAACGTAATTCTTCACTTGGATGATGGAAGGTTTTGCTTAGAAAACCATCTACCAACCAAAAACCATCTACTTCTTTCTGTTGATACTTCCTTGTCATTTTCACACATTAATGATCCATGCACAAACATGCATGTATATAAATATACATTATACATCCATATTGCGGGCAATTAATTTATTTTGTTGGCCTTCTGCCATTGGTCTCGTAATTTAACCGGTGTAACAATGTAGGTTGAATTTCAATTTGTACAACAAATTTTAAATACACCCAATTGCCCATATATGAGACAGAGGAGAGTGTGACGACCCTCCTCTGTCTCATATATGGGAAATTGGGTGTATTTCAAACCAGTGATTATATTAATCAGCCGGCCTGAAGAGAATATCGATTCATATCTCTATGAATCGGATATCCCTAAAGGCGTAGCTCCAACAAATCGGAAACAAACCAATTGGATTGTCCCTTATAAAAAAGTAGGATCGTCACACTCCTCTCCCTAAAACATACTTCTGGGTCTCAAACAGAAGTATGTTTGAAAACAAGTCAAAGGGACTGAAAAATAGTATGAAGCCCAGGAAAGGACGTCTGGAAGCTTCAAGGGGATTCCTCCATCGTAATGGTAGGTACTATTGCAAAAGAAGAAGAAGAAGAAGAATGCCACGAATGGGTCATTTATGCCACGAATGGGCCATTTATACATAAAAGTATAAATCAATGGAACTGAGGAGAAAGCAAACTAAATAAAGAATACGAACGGCGAAACATTCAAGTGTAATGATTGAAAAGAAAAATGCAGAAAAGGCTTATATGTATAAAAGAAAAACGTAATTGAAATTAATAAAATGCCAGATTGGCAAAGCCTAACAAGAGACTGAATTTAATTGCCGGATTGGCGATATTTAATGAATGAATATAATTTAATGTAGAGATTCCTTCTGGATAACTCTTTGAGTGACTCCTTCTGGAATACCCAAGAAAAAGTGGAGGGGAAATGATGAAGTAAATTCAGTGCATTTCCACCCAACCACGCTCTGCTAACATGTAACAATGTAGGTTGAATTTCAATTTGTACAACAAATTTGAAATACACCCAATTGCCCATATATGACACAGAGGAGGGTGTGACGACCCTACTCCTTCAAACCAGTGATTAGATTAATCAGCCGGCCTGAAGAGAATATCGATTCATATCTCTATGAATCAGATATCCCTAAAGGCTCCAACAAATCGGGAACAAACCAATTGGATTGTCCCTTATAAAAAAGTAGGATAGTCACACCGGATAACTCGATTGGTGGGTTGTTGAACGAATGACCGTGTTCATTTTGACAACCCGTTCAGTTCTAACAAGGTCGTTTTGAAGATAAGGTCTTTTCAATACGTTCACTCCTGACCGACACACCTCTAGATCAAATCTCTTGATTACACGTTCACGTTGACGGTGACTCCTACTCTCATACGCCGGCACAAATTACGTTCAGATGGTCATTGGAAGTTCAACCGAAACTTATTGGGGATTAGCAGGCGTAATACAAGTTTTGAAAGAAATTGCACCAAAATTTCACTTTCTAAGACATTTTGGAGAAGAAATAAGTTCAGCAATTCGCTAACATTTTTACAAAAATCTTGTCTTCTGTCAAACTCCAACGTTTTTTGAATGATCTGACTGTTACTGTCGTGTGAATTTTATCCGTTATTATTATGCTTTTGATGCAGTGTTTCGATGGGTTTGTATGTTTGAAAGGGAGTTTTCGAGACAAACAATAGCTTTTGGCGTATTTCCTGAAACTGTATGAATTTCGGGGGTTCATGTTCGAGGCCCAGAGGACGCTGGTGGTGACGCCAAGGAGAACTGCCGCCGAGATCCCCAGCTCAAGTAACTCCGCGGCACTCTCTCCACATCTCACCCCGCGACGTAACAAGGTCGCGGTCGTGACCTTGATGTTATTGGCAGCCACATCTTTCACCTTGGATATCATTGCCTTAGATCTTATCTGTTATATTGCTTATTTTAGACCGCCAGGTCTCCTCCAAGTTTAGGCTGCCATGGACTACCCGAACATCCACAACTAGACCCCAAATGGAGCCCATTGTTACGTCCATCTCTGTTTAGCAGGATTTTTGTGAACATCGTTCTTGTCTTTTGGGAAGTGCTGAACTCTGCAGAGCAGCAGGAAATTAATACTTACTGAGCGCATAGCTCCAACATTGTACCTATTGAGGTACCTACTTACTCTGTAAATTTTGGATCAGCCGTCTTGTTCAAACTGATTGGATCCTGAATTTTGAAGGAGTAGTCTTTTTGGAAATTTATGGAAACTCCGACTTGGGGTCCTAGTTCCTACCAAGTAGGTACTCACCAAGATTTTGTACGAGTACCTACCCACAAGTATTTCTTTTTTTGGATCAGTCTATCCCTTCGTACCGCAAGGCCCTCCTACTCCGAACTACCACGTAATTATAAGATAGATAGTAAGAATCATTTAGGGTTAAATTCATTTAGGTTAGGGTACTAGGCAAGGAGTGGTTTTTTTCCCCTTTTTTCCCATTTTTTTCCTTTATAATACCTACTTTTAGGTACCTACTTGGTAATTTAGTGTGACGATGCGACAAGGTAAAGGACCCAGACTGAGCTAAACGGTGGTGCTACTTCCATACCTATAGGAGTGCGTAGCACCATATACTAAGTATCATCGAAATATTTTCATTTGATTTTCGGATTCTACGTACCTTAAACTAAACCAACAAATTTTGAGAAGTGTTAAAATTTGTTTTCTTTGGTCGATTCCAAAGGTTCATTATTGAAGATAATAAACCAAAAAAAAAAGCTAAAATTACAGCTATGTTCATCAATTCTCAGTTCATTCCTTATGGAGGAATTTAATACAACTCTTGACCCACCCCCAACGCCATTTGTTTTAAAAACACACTAAAAGACTGTCCAACATAACCTTAGCAACGTAAAAACTGCCTGAAAACGAGATCAGCGATGAGACCCACTCTAATGAGGTGTTTCGGAAAATCTGTTTCCCTTCCACCGTTTCGGCGAGGTTGAAGAAAGCAGAAATCGAATCGGCCGGAATCGCCCTTATTCCCCTAACTGGAGGTACGGCTGACCTCTTGTCCTCAGCTAGATATTAATTGTTAGGTTCGGGTCGGGAGGCCTTTTGTTCGAAAGAAGCTACATCGAGGGACCGCCTGATACCTTTCAATAGGAAAAGGTCTTTCAACGGGCCTTAATCCGTATTTAGCGACCCGACAGAGCAACCTTTAATTAAGCTATAGCTCCCCTCCACGCCTTTCTTCGTCTTTAATTTTTCATTTTTCCCCTTCTCCCTTCACCAGGCTCAATTATGACGTATTTGATGGGAAGGGTTTACGGCCAGGCAAGTAATCCACGTATTAATTAAAGCCGGAGTACAACCTCGGTTTTAAAGTAGGTCAGAGCACTTAAATTCAGCAGGACAGTACATTTTTGATACATTATTGAAGAATCATCGTGTTTGATTGGCCTTTCTTTTATGAGGTAGGTAGGATGAGGGGAGGAAATTCGGATTCCGCTGCGCTCGTTGCAAGATTTATTAGTCGAGTGCACTTCCTCATTGCTGCATCATGAGGACTTCGAGGCTTTAACTTTGATGATCACTTCATTTAACAAGGAGACTGTTAACCTCACAGGCTCTAAAACAGCTTGCGTGGTGTTAACCGACCATAATTGTCAACAATAATGTTGTTGTTGTATTGTCTGCTCAATACTCAACAACAATCCGATGGATGCCAGCTACCAATGACGTACTTGGGAATGAAAAGCCGACGAAGCATCTAAGATCGGAGCACTTTCATCACACCATTCATCCCGCACAACGCAAAGTACTAACCACTATACGATCACGGCCAAGGGATCTCTAGGACCCATAAGGGTTGGGAACAATTGGGCGAGAATCGCAAAAGAGAAAGTGACAATATTTGCGAACTATCTCTCCCAGACCTTCTCCCCCCTACTACAGCAGTTACCGAGCGAAGAAGTTCTGAATGAACCCCACAGAATGGATAGTATTCCAATTAAACCTGTGAAATTTAACGAACTCGCTAATTGCGTCAAACATGAGATAAAAACTAGAAAAGCGCCAGGATATGACCTGATCACTGGTCAAGTGTTAAAAGAACTTCCAGAGATAGGATTGCGTAAGCTACTACACCTCATAAATGCAGCGTTTCGATTATATCATGTTCCGCAATCTTGGAAAATCGCTGAAGTAATCATGATCTTGAAACCAGGCAAAGAACCTTCGGACGTCAAGTCCTATAGACCAATTTCACTGCTTCCAGTTCTCTCCAAGCTGTTTGAGAAGCTACTAAAGAAAAGACTCATAAACATAATAGAAGAAAGGAATTTAATTCCACAACACCAGTTTGGTTTTAGAACAAAACATTCAACGATTGAACAAGTCCATAGGATAACAGATGTAATTGAAAATGCACTGGAAAATAAACAAGTGTGTAGTGCTGCATTTCTTGATGTGTAACAAGCTTTCGATAAAGTGTGGCACGATGGACTAAACAACAAACTGCAAGGGATGTTGCCTAATCAATATTGCCAAATTCTGGAATCTTACCTCAGCAATATATACTTCAGAATTAAAAACGAAGATGAATACTCAAATCTCAACAAAATTAGAGCAGGTGTCCCGCAGGGAAGTGTTCTTGGACCCCTCCTTTACTTGCTATATACACATGATGTTCCTCGCACATTGGGAACAACTATAGCCACATTCGCAGACGATGCAGCTGTTTTGGCAGTTGCAGACACAGTTGAAACCTCTACAGTAAAGCTACAGGAAGCTACGAATGCTATTGGAGATTGGACTCGAAAATGGCGCCTCAAATTAAACAAAACCAAATCCACTCATGTGAACTTCACCAACAAAAAAATTACAAATATGCCGCTGATATTGAATCAATGCACAGTCCCACTCAGCTAAGTATCTGAGAATGACACTAGATACGAAGCTGAAGTGGAAAGAACACGTCAAAAAGAAAAAGGAACAGCGAACAAACAAATTCAGAAAACTGTATTGGCTCCTGGGGCGACATTCACAACTTAGCTTACACAACAAAGTGCTGTTATACAAAACAGTACTTATGCCAATTTGGACCTATGGTATACAGCTATGGGGATGCACAGCTAAAAGTAACATGAAAATTATTCAAACGTTCCAAAATAAGATACTGAGGAGTATTGTGAATGCTCCGTGGTACATTCGTAATGATGACCTCCACAAGGACCTCAAAATTGAGACTATTAGCGAGGTAGCAAAAAGATACGCGAGAAACTACGAAAAGAGGCTTCACGCACTCACAAACCCAGAAGCCATCCAGCTTCTGGACAACACTCAAGAAATCCGACGTCTAAACATATTGTTAAGTAATGCATGCATTCCAGGGGACGTCCCATTGGATAAGCGTTAGGTCAATTAATACCAGTTGGTGAGCGATAAAACTGATTCACTCGATGTAATTTATTTATTACCTACTTTAGGTAAGAAATACTGACCCCCCCCCCCCATTATCTACCATAACACTTCTAGCGGCATGGGAGCCTCGAATCTGAAGAGCTCTTTAAAATCCATGATCTACGATACCCAACATGGGAATTCGAGTTCACCCCCCCCCCCCCCCCACCACCAACACCACCAATGGTGCCAGTCTGGCACCAAAGCGGAAATACGTCGTAACATTGAACTTCCATCTATTAGTTTACAACCGTATTCAAGGTGAAACACAAAAAAAAAAAAAAAAAAAAAAAAAAAAAAAAAAAAAAAAACAATAAACAAAAAAAAAAAAACACGAAATATGCGGTTTATGGTGTCTTGGCACCACGGTGGCACCACTATTAGTTCCATGGTGGTACAGAGAAGAATTTATGAAAATCCGGAGGTATAATGAGAATTTTTCCTCAATTTTAAAGGTTGGGTACAATTAGTAAGCAGTAAAGGAACCGAAATATTGAAAAATTGGATATTTTGTGAATATTATTCCCCACTTGCCCCCTCCCCTTGCGAATTTTGGTACTCCGGTGAAACTATGTACAACTCGGAAGTTATTTGAGTCAAACAAAAAAAGAAACACACAAATCGGTTGGAAATTGAGGCCTGGGCAGATTTTACAAGATCACGCCCGCAAACGCACGTTTTTCAAGCATTAACCCCCCCTTTCCCCCCCTTAAGAAGCAAAATTCAAAATTCTGGCGCCGTAATGCACAACTAGATAGTTTTCCGCGTCGATGAAAAAAAGAACCACAAAAATCGGTTGAGAACTAAGGCCTGTGCAGATGACACAAGATTGTGCCCAAAAACGCACGTTTTTTGAGCATTAACCCCCCCTTTCCCCCCCTTAAAAGGCAAAATTCGAAATTCCGGCGACGTAGTGCACAACTAGATAGTTTTCCGCGTCGAACAAAAAAAGAACCAGGAAAATCGGTTGAGTACTAAGGCCTGTGCAGACGACACAAGATTTTGTCACACACACACACAGACATACACCTATGGTTTTTTTTCGCGGATTTGGATTCAGAATGGTCTAAAACGGATTACTGTGTGGTTATTTTTTTTTCTGTTGAGTGTTGTCCAACTTCACCCCAGATCGATCGCATAAGGACGCCCAAGTCTTACTGTGGGACGTCCTAAAAAGGACCAAGCCACTGGACCTTGGATGCTGAAGTGCAACTTTAATGTAGTGAAAGTCATTGGACTAACACTTGCATGAGAAACGAGTAATATATATGTGAAGTAATTATCTAGATAGTTACCTGATTATAATACCTCAATTGTAACTAGTTGATATATTGACAAATAAACGCTTAAAAAAAAAAATTCATCCCGCTATCAGATGCATTAATAGTCGCACAAAATATAACGATGAAAGAATGGCAGGACTGGTACAACCACCAATCAACACTCAAAGGAATGTACCATTTCCAAACTACGGAACGAGTTGAGAGGATTTCATCCAAAATTACATTGAGAGAGACATTGAGACCTGTTTTGATTTCAAAACATAAATCAAATTGTTATGGTTTTTGATCTGACCACGTAGTTGCATAAAACATTACTTATCCCGGTTCCTTGAAGTGAAAACATCTAGAGGTCTCGTTACCGATCTGAGATCATACTTTGGTACGCCCAGAACCTACATTGTTCCTTTGTTGAATCCCATAATTAATCTTGTTTAGCCCTTATCAAAAGAGACGACACCTCGATTCGGAGAAGTGTATTCAAACAAAGCCGGGCTCGAATAAAACCACCTTCAAAACCCTCTTTTCATTTCACTCTTTCACCTCCTCCATTTTAATGGAACTTCCAATTAACCCTTAACCTTTAAACGGTACAACGAATAAGAACCCTTTTTTCCCTCTTCTAGCTATGGGATTTCTGGTTTTTCGTCTTTCTCCCTGCGAATTCCAACGAGCCCCCGGTTTTTCAACAATAAATCCGCAGGTAGGCTTTATTGGTTCGTGTTTCCAGAATTCCACTTTCCCGCGTGTAACAGGACCCTGGAGAAAAACTTTTCTGGTAGGTAACTGGACAGTTTGAAATTGCGTAGTGCAACGATTCTGACAAAAAATTCTTGTTACTTTTTTTATAAGAGAGATTCCTTTCATTCTGATCACTTAGTTTGAATCTATGAGGACCTTGAGCTCCATCGTGAGTCAGTACACTATTTCATGCCTCCCAGGGTGTCCGAATGAAAAAGATAGGTTTATCAACAAAGAATCCTCCCAGACGTTCAATTATATTGATGCCCTTAGAGAACATTGAAAAACTTCTTTATTTCCTATTCCTAAGACGAAAAGAGCTAAATAATCTAGAGATAGGAATATTCTAGTCTTGTCAGACCGAATTCAAATCTATAATAAATAACGTCAGTCAAATCAAAGAAAATCGTGGTGGAATTTATAGTGAACTATCCAGAGGACAACCAGCACAGAACCGACAAAAGCCGTCAAAATTAGAACAAGATTAGTATGAGTTGTAATTTCGATAAGGTTTGGTCATCAAGAGACACCGGAACCAAATTCATTTAGAAAGCTGTGAAATGAAAATGAGCGTAAATACTGCGACTTTGTAGGACACAAATCTTTTCATAAATACATCAAAATTTAGAGGAAAAATTATACTTTTGATGGTTTTAAGCAAAATTTCAAGGAGAATGAAACGATTGCGATTAGGTCCATTTCAGTCGAAACAGAAGGAGAAACTAGTTGATTCACTCGCCATGTTTGCACCTTCATTGACTGAAAAACTCAAGAAAACGTCTGCCAAGTGGGTGTGGCACATAGCTTCATTGTAACCATAACCCGATTACACATCACCGGCACTATCTCTCAATATTGTTGGAAAATTGTAGAAGATATGGCTGTTACAAGGATTTCACGTTTGAGCATGCGCACAAAATACTTTCAATTTGTAACCATGATTTTCATAAAGGACCATCTCCACTCCAATTCGCATAATTTCTGAAAATTTCATCGCAATCGAATGGGAGATGTTGAATGCATGCGCTGTGGCTATCAGTCCGGGGGCCTTGATTTTCATAGGGGACCATCTACACGCCAACCCGCGCAATCCCAGAAAATTTCATCGAAATCGGATGAGAATTTTGTAGAAGTAATGGCTGTGGCAAGGATTTCATGACTGACAGACATACACGGAACCAATAAATGCAATTGTTTTTTTTTTCATTGCTGAAAAAAACTTAATTTTGGTTTATTATTTTCAATAATGAACCTTTGGAATCGACCAAAATAAAAAAAATTTTTAACACCCCCTCAAAATTTGATGGTTTACGCCGTACGCGGCACTTTTGCCACTTAGCAATGACCGATTTTGATAAAATTTGGTATGTACGCTCCATTTGGGGTCTAGTTGTGCCCCGAACATTTTGGTTGATGTAGGTCACTTCTAAGGGTTCCAAAATCAATTTTGAAAACGCCCTAACTCAAAAAATTTTGATATAAAGGTATTGTTTTTCCTTCAATGTAAGATTCTATAGAATTTTTATAATTTTTTGAGACCACCCGGAGCTCTGTAGGACAAATCGTTCGCTCACTACGAGAATTTAAAGTTTGAACGTACGATAAATCAGAAACACGAGTGTGAATCGCAAAAGAGGCCTAATCTCCGTTCAAATTAAAGCTGACCGAAATGCGATCGATGTTTTTCTTCATGTTGGATGGTTGGTGGCTTTGCAGACGAGTGATCTATGTAAAAATAATAAACCATTGTGTAATAATTTGCAGCGTTTTGTTGGAATAACACGATTTTTTTTAAAGCACGTAATTGCTGGAAATCGATCGAAATGATTTGTTTAAAATTTAGTTGAAAAATTTTGCCCTAAAGGGACAATTATTTTCCTTTCTAGATAAATTTAAATTTTATATACGACGACATATAGCATACCCACCTTCTTATTCGGTACTCTATATTTTCATTCGTTTAACTAAAAACTCAAAATCTCATTCCAGGTGGAGCTTCACTAAAAATAGAGATTTATAAAAATATTTACACACCCGAGCCCTTGTACCGAATTTCTATTAGAGCTACTTCGCGTCTGGGTTGATTCAAACTGGAAGTTCTTGAGAGAGATCTGTCACCTTCGATTTCCATTAGGCGTTTCGATACAGAAATACCCGCTCTGCGGGCGTAGTTAACGGCGGAATTCGAGGAAAATCACTTCGATTAGAAACTGACTACTAAATTTAGGAAAATAGCCGGTCAAAAAATATAGATTTCCCAAAATCAAAATTTTTCACTTTTAGTTTATTATTTTCAATAATGAACCTTTGGAATCGACCAAGAAAAGAAAAATGCAACACCTCCCTTCAAAATTTGTTGGTTTACGTTTCAAGGTACGTAGAATCCACTTTCCTTAGTTCCCATGGACCGATATTGATGAAAGTTGGTATATGGGCTCCATTTGGGGTCAAGTTGTGTCCTGATCAAGCCAAACAATTGATATACTTTCGGAAGAGAAACGAGGGTATCTTACGATGGAATTTTTTCTTCGCTACCTGAACTAAGGAAGTTTTACACTCTAACAAGCCAAACAAAGTTGGGGCCTCCAAAATCAATATTTTCACTTTGAGGTATTTTGAACAATTTTGGTTATTTTAAATAATGAACCTTCGGAATCGACCGTTTAGAAAATGCATTAGCCCCCCTCAAAATCTCTTGGTTTACGTTTCAAGATACGTTGAATCCGAAAATCTAACAAAAATTTGTCGTCCGGATTTTGATGAAATTTGGTATAGGGCTCCATTTGGGGTCTATTTGTGTCTTTGAAACTTTTGGTTGATGTCAGTGGCTCCTGAGGGTTGAAAAATTGGGGTTCAAATTTTTAAAATGCCCTAGCTCGAAAACTTTCGATTTAAAGGTATGGGTTTTTCTTCAATTTAAAATAGTATTGCAATTTTAGAATCGAATGAGACCATAAGACCAACGGTTCGATCCCCATGGGTCGAACTTACGATAAATCAGGAACACGAGTGTTAATTTGAATCTCCGTTCAAGTTTTAGCAGACCAAAAATGCGATCGTTGTTCGTTTCTTCGAGTTGTTCTCAGTTTTGCATCCTTAGCAACCAGTAATCAAATTTCCTAATGAATGAAACGAAACCACAATATTTTTTCGAATTGAGTGTGAAGCGTTTATTTCTACCAAATAAACTTGATAGTAGTAGGTAGTAGGTACTACCTACTACTATCAAGTTTACAGGTGTGACTGGGTTTAAAAAAAAAAGACAATGTTCTTTGCAGACGAGTGATCTGAATAGAAAAATAATAAACCTTTGTGTAATAATTTGCAGCGTTTTACACTCCCATTGTGAGCGTTTTAGGGCATTTGACAATTATTAGTTCCGTCAGTTTGACTATTTCTGTCGGTCTGTCTGTCCGCCATCAATTCCATGTCCCTGGGTAAAGTAATTATATGTAATCAAGTTCCATTTTGCATTAATTTCTCTTCTAAAATCCCAAATATGATAAAATTTGTAGGGTAATTTGGGGTTGGGCTGTAGAAGAACACAAGCCCGACCTACATAATCAAGAAACCATATTGAAGTAATCTCAGAAATTATCAACATCGTTAAAATACCTTCATATAGAGGACATAGTAGGGTTCTGTTATATTACTGTTATACTAGAAGTCTATTGAAAATAAGGCTAGTAAGCTCCATGGGCTCTTGATTCATCATTTTTCGGTTTAAGTAATCTATCTGTGAGCAGACTGGAAGAAGAAGAAGAAGTCTGACGAAGAAATAGGAGAACAGTGCCAACTCAAAAGTTAGCATTCTGTTTCGAAGTGGTTTAGGCTCTGGCCACTGGGCTGAAAGCTGAATCTGGGAAGAAGCGTTCTGATTGGTGGAGCTCCAGGACGTAGTTAAAGATGAGTGCAACTGATCGCGTTCATGATCGTTTGTTCCCAACCTCATCACAACAAGTCACCTTGTTTATCAGATATTTTTCTCCTTGGTGCGTTACCGGCTGCATCTAAGTGATTAATTTGATAACATTTAGTTATATTCGCGATATGTACGAAACCCAGATTAACAAGATTTTAATTGCAATTTAAAAGCTGGTTAAAATCATAACATATTGTTGCTTGGCTTTAGATTTTTCAACATCTAGAAGAAATGCTTGCATACGAGTCTGCAACACATTGAGACATTTTCATGTGTGTTTTCTTATTGTATTTATTACTAGGCATGTACCCAAGCATCAAAATAAGAAAACAGTTGATTGTTCTCTACGCAACACAGTGAGTCTATTTTATTTATTGGTCGCGTGAGCAAGTTTTCGTGACGATTTTTCAGTTTATGTGCCAAAGCAAAGACATGAAAATGTCAAAACTCGAACCTGATTTTCAGAACAATATGAACTATTTTATTTATTTTACAAAGATTTCAAAAATATAACTTCTACCCAATGCATAGAACCGGAATCGGAATAAAACTAAATCCAACTTTTCAAAAATTTTTCGGACAAATTTTGAAGTGCCTCGTCATTTGAATGCACGCAGTCGTTGAAAGTTTCCAATTCGAACCCAACAAAGGATGGTAAGTATTTTCAAACAACTAATACGGGTTTTTAGGGCACAAGATTTCTTTGTGGTAAAAATGCCGATTTCAAGCTAGAAGTTTTGGGTTTCTGTGTGGTTTTACGAGTGGAGCCCTAACTCACTCCGAAGGTCGAACTTCAATCGATTCCCTCTTGATTTGATTAGATATCCAAGCTTTCTATCCGATTGAAAAAAAGATAGATTTCAGATAGAGCCTCGAGGAACCTTTTTCACGTTATTGAATTCTATAGGAAACCTCAAATATTTGTACGATGCGTTATCGTTTGCCCTATTATCCTTTACAATCATTTTTATAAAGGAGAAAACGTTGTAAGCAATACAATTGAGCCGAATGTCAACCTTGCAATCCCAGCACAATTTTCGGGGACTTTAACAAGTTTTTCAAGTCAAACGCGATAGATAAGTTATAGTCAACGGGAAGTATCAAACATTGTACTAGTCACTAGTCTCATTAGATGCAGAGTTTCATAACCTTCTCGTTCATATTCATAAAAACGCTGTTTTTATGCAATTCGGTCTTAAACATTAATTTTGAGGATTTAATTTCCTCGTATCGAAATTATAGGGCTTTGAATTCGAGCAACAGGACCAGAAAATGTGGGTCCTACAATATCAAATTTTTACACGTATTTCTGAACGATTTTGGTCCGAGGCAAACAATATTGTACGAATGAATGAATTTTCTGGAAATGTTCGGTTTAGTCCCGCCACAATCTCTTGTGAGTTTTATTGCTTCCACTTTTTGTGAGTATCTTCCAAACTTTGATGTTTCACTTCCTAAATGTATAAAATCGCTCAAATTCGAAGGTTTATTGGATCAGGCTCCGCACGACTTTGCTAATTAATAGCATAATAAATGTCTTTGTGTTAAAGCTTCAACGAATTTCTTGTTTCACGCAAATCTGAACGAAGGAACCATCCAATTTTGATGACATTTCCAACGTAGATTCCGAAAATCGAATAAACATCATTTCTTTCCTTTCCTTTCCTTTCAGTTCCCATGGACCGATTTTTATGAAATATGGTACCTATATGGGCTCGATTTGGGGGTCTAGTTGTGCCCTGAAGCTTTTGATTGATGTCAGTCAGTTCTAAGGGTTGAAAAATAAGTGCTGAAATTTCAACATAAAGGTTTTGTTTTTTCATTAATTTAAAGTAGTATTACATTTTTAGAATCGAATGAGACCACCCAGAGCTCTGTAGTACCAACCGTTCAACTTCTTGAGGTTGAAAAATAAGGGCTGAAATTTCAATCTAAAGGTATAGTTTTTTCATTAATTGTAAATAGTATTGAATTTTTAGAATCGAATGAGACCACCCAGAGCTCTGTAGGACCAACCGTTCAACTTCTAAGGGTTGAAAAATAAGTGCTGAAATTTCAATCTAAAGGTATTGTTTTTTCATTAATTGAAAATAGTATTACATTTTTGGAATCGAATGAGACCACCCAGAGCTCTGTAGTACCAACCGTTCAACTTCTTGAGGTTGAAAAATAAGTGCTGAAATTTCAATCTAAAGGTATTGTTTTTTCATTAATTGAAAATAGTTTTGAATTTTTAGAATCGAATGAGACCACCTAGAGCTCTGTAGTACCAACCGTTCAACTTCTTGAGGTTGAAAAATAAGTGCTGAAATTTCAATCTAAAGGTATTGTTTTTTCATTAATTGAAAATAGTATTGAATTTTTAGAATCGAATGAGACCACCCAGAGCTCTGTAGGACCAACCGTTCAACTTCTAAGGGTTGAAAAATAAGTGCTGAAATTTCAATATAAAGGTTTTGTTTTTTCATTAATTTAAAATAGTATTACATTTTTGGAATCGAATGAGACCACCCAGAGCTCTGTAGTACCAACCGTTCAACTTCTTGAGGTTGAAAAATAAGTGCTGAAATTTCAATCTAAAGGTATTGTTTTTTCATTCATTGAAAATAGTATTGAATTTTTAGAATCGAATGAGACCACCCAGAGCTCTGTAGGATCAACCGTTCAACTTCTAAGGGTTGAAAAATAAGTGCTGAAATTTCAATATAAAGGTTTTGTTTTTTCATTAATTTAAAATAGTATTACATTTTTGGAATCGAATGAGACCACCCAGAGCTCTGTAGTACCAACCGTTCAACTTCTAAGGGTTGAAAAATAAGTGCTGAAATTTCAATATAAAGGTTTTGTTTTTTCATTAATTTAAAATAGTATTGAATTTTTAGAATCGTATGAGACCACCCAGAGCTCTGTAGTACCAACCGTTCAACTTCTTGAGGTTGAAAAATAAGTGCTGAAATTTCAATCTAAAGGTATTGTTTTTTCATTAATTGAAAATAGTATTGAATTTTTAGAATCGAATGAGACCACCCAGAGCTCTGTAGTACCAACCGTTCAACTTCTTGAGGTTGAAAAATAAGTGCTGAAATTTCAATCTAAAGGTATTGTTTTTTCATTAATTGAAAATAGTATAGAATTTTTAGAATCGAATGAGACCACCCAGAGCTCTGTAGGATCAACCGTTCAACTTCTAAGGGTTGAAAAATAAGTGCTGAAATTTCAATATAAAGGTTTTGTTTTTTCATTAATTTAAAATAGTATTACATTTTTGGAATCGAATGAGACCACCCAGAGCTCTGTAGTACCAACCGTTCAACTTCTTGAGGTTGAAAAATAAGTGCTGAAATTTCAATCTAAAGGTATTGTTTTTTCATTAATTGAAAATAGTTTTGAATTTTTAGAATCGAATGAGACCACCTAGAGCTCTGTAGTACCAACCGTTCAACTTCTTGAGGTTGAAAAATAAGTGCTGAAATTTCAATCTAAAGGTATTGTTTTTTCATTAATTGAAAATAGTATTGAATTTTTAGAATCGAATGAGACCACCCAGAGCTCTGTAGGACCAACCGTTCAACTTCTAAGGGTTGAAAAATAAGTGCTGAAATTTCAATATAAAGGTTTTGTTTTTTCATTAATTTAAAATAGTATTACATTTTTGGAATCGAATGAGACCACCCAGAGCTCTGTAGTACCAACCGTTCAACTTCTTGAGGTTGAAAAATAAGTGCTGAAATTTCAATCTAAAGGTATTGTTTTTTCATTCATTGAAAATAGTATTGAATTTTTAGAATCGAATGAGACCACCCAGAGCTCTGTAGGATCAACCGTTCAACTTCTAAGGGTTGAAAAATAAGTGCTGAAATTTCAATATAAAGGTTTTGTTTTTTCATTAATTTAAAATAGTATTACATTTTTGGAATCGAATGAGACCACCCAGAGCTCTGTAGTACCAACCGTTCAACTTCTAAGGGTTGAAAAATAAGTGCTGAAATTTCAATATAAAGGTTTTGTTTTTTCATTAATTTAAAATAGTATTGAATTTTTAGAATCGTATGAGACCACCCAGAGCTCTGTAGTACCAACCGTTCAACTTCTTGAGGTTGAAAAATAAGTGCTGAAATTTCAATCTAAAGGTATTGTTTTTTCATTAATTGAAAATAGTATTGAATTTTTAGAATCGAATGAGACCACCCAGAGCTCTGTAGTACCAACCGTTCAACTTCTTGAGGTTGAAAAATAAGTGCTGAAATTTCAATCTAAAGGTATTGTTTTTTCATTAATTGAAAATAGTATAGAATTTTTAGAATCGAATGAGACCACCCAGAGCTCTGTAGGATCAACCGTTCAACTTCTAAGGGTTGAAAAATAAGTGCTGAAATTTCAATATAAAGGTTTTGTTTTTTCATTAATTTAAAATAGTATTACATTTTTGGAATCGAATGAGACCACCCAGAGCTCTGTAGTACCAACCGTTCAACTTCTTGAGGTTGAAAAATAAGTGCTGAAATTTCAATCTAAAGGTATTGTTTTTTCATTAATTGAAAATAGTTTTGAATTTTTAGAATCGAATGAGACCACCTAGAGCTCTGTAGTACCAACCGTTCAACTTCTTGAGGTTGAAAAATAAGTGCTGAAATTTCAATATAAAGGTTTTGTTTTTTCATTAATTGAAAATAGTATTGAATTTTTAGAATCGAATGAGACCACCTAGAGCTCTGTAGTACCAACCGTTCAACTTCTTGAGGTTGAAAAATAAGTGCTGAAATTTCAATCTAAAGGTATTGTTTTTTCATTAATTGAAAATAGTTTTGAATTTTTAGAATCGAATGAGACCACCTAGAGCTCTGTAGTACCAACCGTTCAACTTCTTGAGGTTGAAAAATAAGTGCTGAAATTTCAATCTAAAGGTATTGTTTTTTCATTAATTGAAAATAGTTTTGAATTTTTAGAATCGAATGAGACCACCTAGAGCTCTGTAGTACCAACCGTTCAACTTCTTGAGGTTGAAAAATAAGTGCTGAAATTTCAATATAAAGGTATTGTTTTTTCATCAATTTAAAATAGTATTGAATTTTTAGAATCGTATGAGACCACCTAGAGCTCTGTAGAACCAACCATTCGCTCCCCATGAGAACTCAAGGGTTGAACTTACGATAAATCAGAAACACGATTGGGAATCACCATAGAGGTCTAATCTCCGGTAAAATGTTAGCTCACCACTATGCGATCTCGTTGTTCGTTTCTTCTAGTTGTACATAGTTTTGCGTTCTTAGCAATCAGTAATCAAATTTCCTAATGAAGGCACCCAAATCTCGCTATTTTATCGAATTGAGTGTGCAGCGTTTATTTCTTCCAAATAATCTCGATTGTGAACCTAACTTCACACGTATGGTTGGTAGGTAAAGGCAAAGCTGTGATCTTTGCAGACGAGTGATCTATACAGAAAAATAATAAACCTTTGTGTCATCATTTGCAGCGTTTTTTGAATGAGACTTAGTTGAACAGTTATTAATGTACTCCTCTTTTGTTTTTCTTCTAAGTTGTTGAAAATAAATTATGTTGTAAATTTGAATCAATATACAACTGTAAAAACAAGAAGTACGTTCAAATCAGAGCAAAATGTTTCATAAGAACAGCTCGAAATGCAATTTCCCTAAAACTCTATTTGGTCCACTTTGGGCGTGAGAGTTTAGATTCGCGAAAAAGGGGGTGAAGTGACAGTTGTAAATCGACAGTGAGGCTGGATTGAATGTGGAAGGGGCTGAACCCAGAAATACACACCTGTCACCGGTTTTCTCTCCATTTTCCTTTTTTTTCGTATTTTACCAGCACTTGATGGATCCATAAATCCGAAACAAAGGGGAGAATAGAAGAGAAAGCGCCCAGCGCTGAATAAAAATGTCCTCTTTCTACAGAAATCCCACAATTTTGTCTCGAGCCTCTAATGAGACACGCCGACGTTGTTTTTAATTATAATTCCGATTTATTGAGAATTTCATTTACAGTGTACACTGATGACTCTAAATAAAGTAGAGCAGTAATAAGCAAAGAGTAATATGAATAAAAATTCAAAAATAACTTTTAACAATATTTTTTGATTAGTTGGTACGAACAACCGCAATCCTATTACTTTAATTGTGGTTTAGTGGTTGTCTTCAAACAAAATGTTTTTTAGGCTTGAAAACGCTGCAAATTATTTCACAAAGGTTTATTATTCTTCTATATAGATCACTCGTCTGCAAAGAACACGGCTTTGCCATTTTGGTTGATGTAGGTCACTTATAAGGGTTGAAAAATAAGGTTTGAAATTTTGAAAACGCCCTAACTCAAAAAATTTTGATATAAAGATATTTTTTTTCATCAATTAGGGATAGTATTGAATTTTTAGAATCGAATGAGACCAACCGGAGCTCTGTAGGACGAACCGTTTGCTCCCTATAAGAACTTAAGGGTAGGACTTACGATAAATCAGAAACACGAGTGTGAATCGCAAAAAAGGCCTAATATCCGTTCAAATTTTTGTTGACCACTGCGATCACTGTAGGTACGTGGTAGGTAAGTAGTGTCTATGGTTAGCAGGTGGTGACAATGGAAAGCCGAGTTCTTTGCAGACGAGTGATCTATATAGAAAAATAATAAACCTTTTCGTAATAATTTGCAGCGCTTTTGGTTTAATAATGAACCATTGGAATCGAGTAAGAAAAAAATGTTTGCATCAGTTTGCCAAGCATTCAGAGAACGGCGAAAGCAGCTCACAAGAACCGTCTCACTTGATAACATCGAATATCCGTTCAACTTGAATTCATTCCTGGCGACCACGGACGTGTTAATTTATAAACACATCTTTGATTTTATATTAGAAGCTGATATCAATTTGTAAAGTTAGGATTGTTTATTGCCTGTATTTACTCAATTATTCCTACGTTTACTTCGGCAGAATGTATTCTTATACGAACGTATTCTCGTACGATGCCAATAAAAATATTAAAAATTTAAAAAAATTAATAAGGCAACAGTCTGCCACCGCACGTTCTCCGTCAAATATAAAGATGCTGAGTCAAACTCTTACCGGATCAGAGCAGGGGTTCCCCAGGGCAGTGTTTTGGGGCCTCTCTTATACCTTGCCTATGTCCACGATTATGAGGATGATGTGGCTGCCTTGGCCAAAGGAACCACGAATGAACAAGCTCACCACAAGCTGTAAGAACTTGTTAATCAAGTTGAGCAATGGTGCTCTGATGGGAGGGTTAAGGTGAACGGCTCAAAATCACAGTAGGTGCAGTTTACATATCGGAGGCGTGTGACTCACTCACAACTAACGATTGGTCGATGTACAGTGCCCTACCCTATTCCTCCGAAACGAAGTACCTCGGCTTGATACTGGACTCAAAGTTGACATGGAACTCCCATATATCAAGCATAGTCCAACAAACAAGAGCTAGAATGCACGCACTTAAACACTTGCTTACAAGCCCGTCACTGAATTTATACCCAAAAAAGTTGATGTACCTCCTATTGCTACGTCCTGTTTGGCAGTATGGGTGTGTTATCTGGGGATCAGCTTCCAACTCACAAATTAAGAAAGTCCAGACAGTACAAAACAGGATTCTCAGACTAGTCACTGGAGCTCCGTGGTATGTTAAAAATAGTACCATTCACAATGACCTGGGTACCCCTGAAGTGAAAGAAGTGCTAAAGAGTAACTATGAGCGACACCATGAGCGATTAAGGAGCCACTCGAACGAGCTATTTTTTTTTTTTTTTTTAACTCCCCTCAAAGACAAAAGGTCTGTTTTGACGGAGGCGGCACGCCATAAATTAAAAAAATATAAAAAAATAAAATAATAATGGGGAGGACGCCCAGGACTCACCCGACGCCGGCCCTAGGGATGAGGGAAGATGAGGAAGGTGGGGGTGGGAGAGAGGGATGAAGGGAATTGCCTCTATAAAACGACCACCAGTTCAAATGTGAGCCGAGCAGGACACGGGTGATGATACCACGGAGTACGCCTACTGAGATGCCCAACTCACGCAACTCCGTGGCACTTCTCCTGCACCACACCCCGCGCCATGATAAGGTTGCAGCCATCACCCTGATGTTGTTGGGTGCCACTCCTTTTAGCTCCGACACCGCTTGCCGTAAATCATTTCTATCATACTTTCTTATCTTAGCCCGCCAAGTCTGCTCCATGTCCATGCTGCCATTGACAACTTGGACATCCAGGATAATGCAAGACTGGTCGGGCTTGACGGCAACGATGTCGGGCTTCTTACCCTGGTCACTTGGCATGTGATACAATCTCTCCCTCTCAACATCCCAGCCGCTAGATGACAAAGCACCTGCTATCTGCTTGGCGACCGCATCATGACGTAAAATGCGGCCCCCATGAGTCCGAGGACATAGCTGCACTACATGATACAGATGTTCATTTCCACTCCGACAGGCGCGGCAAAGGGGTAGAGTTGTCCCACGACTACCCCTCGAACACCGTACCGCAGTTGGCAGAGTTGCCATGCGGACGGCGTGGAAGTGTCGGTAGTCGCGGGCCCCAATGCCCTCCGAAGCCCAATCTACCCATTGGGAAGAGACAGGGCTTTCGGAGCACTGTCGGAGTTCTTTACCATAAAAAAAAAAGTCAGTCAAAAAATCAGTGTTGAAATCACTGAAAATCCCCCTCCGCGCAATGAACGACGGCTGAAAAGGAAACGACATTCGGATCTAGCTCATGCATAATACATAAGTAGATGAACGTATACTAGTCAAATGAAAACTTGTTGTTATTTTGTCTAATATCATCTCATTCATGTTATTTATTTATTACTTAGATCTAATTTCGTTATAGTTGACCACCACTGGGTGGAATCAACATCACATGTTTCTTGTTATTTATATATATATTATTATACTCACAACTGTAATGTACTTAAGTACAATAAAGTTAACAAACAAAAAAAAATCAATGTAATACAATAGAAGAGATACAACACACTAACTCTTTGTTTTAATTTTTCCTACTCACCTAATAAAGGGATTAAGCCGAGGAAACTGACCAAAATGAGATTCTCTGTTGCAATCCATACAGAATATGAAGAAACCCGTTTGTTAGTAGATACGCCGTAAAACGTTCAGACGCGGCACTCAAACGTGGGAAAAGTTCCAAGAGACACCCAGCTAGAGGAGATCCTGTCAGGGCTACAGACGGTTTCAAGCGCTCGTCCAAACAAACATTTCACTCTGACAGATTCATTAAGATTTCAAGTCGAGGAAAGTTATTCCGGCGTCAGAAACCGCGTGTTAAACGTCCGGGTTTTCCGCAACCACGTAGACGAGTTGGGACGTTGTTTCAGTTTATGGGGAGGCGGTTGATGGAGCTAAGAATAGGTACCTGATTTCATATTCATGAACGGTTTATGTACAATTAATTATAGCGCCGCTATTAGAAGGCGTGATTTATATGGAAGAGAGCGAGGAATTTGAATTAATGGAATTGCCATTCAGTCTGACGAACCGCTTTCCACAGCTCCACGAGTTTTTGGGGGAAGTGATGGCAAAGTGGCCAGTATCGTGGTGTCTACCTTTACATTGGGCATAACTTCAGGATATTTTCTCCAAGATTTTTCCCTCGTTTTTTCAAATTAAAGATTTTGCTTCCGAGTTTACCAAAGGTAACGGAAGCTTTGCTCTCAAGCTTGAAAAAAAAAGTTCTCCAAAATCGAAATTTCTACTCTTCCTGAACAATTTAGGTTCCATGTCGGTCTGTCATGAAATCCTTGCCACAGCCATAACTTCTACGTTTCTCATCCGATTTCGATGAAATTTTTAGGGAATGTGCGGATTGGCGTGTAGATGGTCCCCTATGAAAATCAAGGCCCCCAAATTGAAAGTGTTTTGTGCGCATGCGCAAAGTAACAGCAATAACTTCTACATTTTCCAACAATATTCAGAGATTGTGCGGGTTGACGTGTGGATGGTCCCCTATGAGGGGAGTGGAAGGTACTTAGTGATTGATGTTAAAGAGATTAACCAGGTACTATGGATCGGATCATCTATACAATCGGGTTATGGATACGAGGAAGCTATGTGTCACAACCACTTGGGTTCATTTCGGTCTCACGTCATTCATACTCTCATAGCTCCTGTTAATTACCAAGTAAATTCAAATTTGAGGATATTGTGGCAAAGAGCGTTAAATTTCCAAGGTACACCTGGTACAAGATTATAATCTTCAGCTACAAAACATGTTTGAAAATCAAGTCAAAATGCAAAATTTAAAATGTTGTCAAAATTTGGTTTTTGTAATTGTACTTTTTACTTTGAATTTCTCCTCATTTCGATGGATGCTCTTCGGAAAAAAAACATGCTCAAATTGTCTGCTTTCTAACGGTCTATTAATTATCCTTTTTAAGTCTAAATTGGAAGAGTAGTTCAAGTTTGAATGCCAAAAAACGTGTTTTACAAGAAAATCTCGTGTTTTATGCGGTGTATGGTCACCCTCGATCTCAAGATGACCTGACGAATTTGCTATCATTTCCTATGTAATTTTTCACGCTAAATTATACTTCCGAAAAATTCTGACCGCTAGAAAGTGGATTTTTCCGCTTGATTTTACTTCCAGGTTGATCTCAAACTGTAGCAAATTTAAATTAAATAAAAAAGTTACGAGGCATAAATGATTGAAATCATATTTGGTTCAAAAATTAAAATTTTGCACAAATTTAATGGTTTCCAGCGCACTTACAGAGGGTTTTTATAGTTGCAAATTTGGGGATATACTACCTACCATTACAGATCCTGACAACATATAAAAATTCGTTAGTACCTCCGCATTATGGTTAATTATTTTCAATAATTAAACTTTGGAATTGACCAAGAAAAAAGTTAACCCTCCCTCAAAATTTGTTGGTTTACGTTTCAAGATACGTAGAATCCGAAAATTGAATTTCAAAAATTTCCGTCCGTCGAATTCCATTCAATCTTTCCAAATTCACCGTGGTCAAAATCATAACAAAGGGATTTTCGAACATTCCATTGATCATTCTGATTGATCCCAAAGCGAGAGAACCGTCAAATCAGAGAAGAATGAATCTCGAACCCACCGTGACGATGAAATCGAATCCCCACGTTTTTCTGTTCCGCGTTGATACTTCCAATTTTTTCGAAGCTTTTTATAGCGAAGAGAAAAGGGGAGAGTACCTTCGCTAAGCTTTTACCAAGATTGGATGGCTCAGCCTTCGTTCACCTTGGCTTTCCTGGTGAAAAGTTGCCGATAAATTTTGCTTAGAGGAGGAAAACCTCACCCCCGTCGCCTATACACGCCCTGATGTCACCAGTCACTTCCAGGATCCTTCCGAATCGCGATTCCAGTAAACATCCGGCTTTCGCTTCCCTTAAAATCAATGAGGCTCCAGAAAGACCTTGGTTTTCTGCGCTGAAAATGCGGATGCATCGAAAGGTTACGTCGTACCACCCGAATAAATATGTCGGAAGATCTGATATTGGTTCAGGGAGTCCAAATTGGAACTTCGTTTTCATCCAAGAGCTCTACTAAGTCGAAATGTAGGGCAGTAAGATACTACGCCCTGTAAGGAGAAAACATCAAAAATCGGAGCCTTTCGTTAACCCTTAATATCCTAAGGTATCTTGATGGAATTCCAATTTTCAAGTTTTCTGCAGCACTATCCAAGTTTAAGACGATTTCTTTTATTGCCTAGATATCGATTCTTTGAACTATCGTTAATATCTGCCTTGAACTATCGACTGTTCGAGAAACACGGGAAAATCATCAACTCAACTCCTGGGATAATATTGTGACAAGATCATCAAATAGGTAGGTGGAATAATAGAAAATTAAGTAGAAGCTTGAATGAGGAAAACTCAAGTTGATTTTGAAGATCATGTTTGACTCTCCACTCGACAAGAAGGACACACAGATGTACCAGCCAGATTTAGGGATCGTTCTCTCGTAGAGTGGTAAACGAGCTGTTGGAACGTGTGGTGTGTCCAACCTCTGTCCAACACAAGAGCTAATCTTACAAGGTCTTCTAGTCCGGCTTCCTTCCGCCAAACTACCCACGGGCTCAACCACCAGGACGACGGAACAGCCACCGCAACTGCAGTCTTGAGAGCGGTAATTTTGTACTTCCTGTGTTGCCAAAACGCGAAACGTGAAAAAGATCTGCTAGCGCGAGCACTCGTAGATGCTAACTTTCCACGTAATTTTGGTTTATTATTTTCAATAATGAACCTTTGGAATCGACCAAGAAAAAAAATTTTTTAACACCCCCTCAAAATTTGATGGTTTACGTTTCAAGATACGTAGAATCCAAAAATCGAATAAAAATTTGGCCGTCCGTCCGCCGTCCGCCGTACGCGGCACTTTTGCCACTTAGCATTGACCGATTTTGATGAAATTTGGTATGTAGACTCCATTTGGGGTCTAGTTGTGCCCCGAAGCTTTTGGTTGATGTAGGTCACTTCTAAGGGTTCCAAAATCAATTTTGAAATTTTGAAAACGCCCTAACTCAAAAAATGTTGATATAAAGGTATTGTTTTTCCTTCAATTTAAGATTCTATAGAATTTTTAGAATTTTTTGAGACCACGCGGAGCTCTGTAGGACAAACCGTTCGCTCCCTACGAAAATTTAAGGGTTTATATTGAAATATATATATATATATAAATCAAAACACGAGTGTGAATCGCAAAAGAGGCCTAATCTCCGTTCAAATTAGAGCTGACCGAAATGCGATCGATGGTTGGTGATTTTGATTTTTTTATTTTTTTTATTCATTTTTTCCTTCATATTGGATGGTTGGTGATTTTGTAGACGAGTGATCTATATAGAAAAATAATAAACCATTGTGTAATAATTTGCAGCGTTTTGCTTCCGAGTCTACCAAGGTAGCGGAAGCTTTGTTTTCACTTTTCAAGGATGAAAAAAAAAGTTCTCCAAAATCAAAATATTCTCTCGCGATTTGCGTTTTAGACCTTTCTGAACAATTTTGGTTCCGTGTCTGTCGGTCTGTCCGTCTGTCGTGAAATCCTTGTAACGGGCATAACTATACGAAGTTATTGTCCGATTTCTATGACATTTTCAGGGATTGCGCGGGTTGGTGTGTAGACGGTCCCCTATGAAAATCATCATCCCCGGACTGATAGAAGCGACTGCGCATGCGCAAACGTGAATTTCCTTATAACGGCCATAACTTCTACATTTTCCACCCGATTTCGATGAAATTTTCAGGGATGTTACAGATTAGTGTTTAGATGGTCCCCAATGAAATTAAGACCTTAAAATTTACAGTAGCCTCTGCGCATGCGCAAACGTGAATTTCCTTGTAACAGCCATAACTTCCACATTTTCTACCCGATGACATTTTCAGGGATTACGCGGATTAGGTTGTAGATGGTCCACAATGAAAATCAAGCCCTTAAAATTTACAGAAGCCTCTGCGCATGCCCAAACGTAAAATCCTTGTAACAGCCGTGCATTTGTCGCCCTCCCAATTCTATACTCGCGTAATTTCACATGTGAGACGTGAGAATCTCATATCCTCACCAGGCCTCAATAGCTCAGACGTAGCGCATCAGACTACCATCCAGGAGTCCCGGGTTCGATTCCCAGCCAAGCTAGGTAATTTTTTGATCCAATCACATCTTTAACCTTCGACACTGCTCCAACAGCTGATCGTTGTTTCTAGGACCGTTAACATGTCTCTGTTCGTCTCCGTAGTGTCATTTTCGGTAATATGGTTTCCAGAGTGAATTTGAATTTGATTTTTGGCCCAAACATACATCTACACACCATTGACCTTGCTTCGCAAAATCAAGGTAGTACGTCATCTAAGAAGTCTAGTAATCGCTAATTTGTGTGTTTGCTAATTGGTCTAACTTGCACTGTTCTGAACACGGATTTGTCGGATTACAGAGATAGCGCTTTCTCAATCCTGTATATTTACTCATATTTGACCTTGACACGCGCCAGGTTTATCCTTGACACGCGCCAGGATTTATCCTTGACACGCGCCATAATAAAAACGTATGTATGACCTTGAACTGGTCTTTACCTCGATTCATTCACAGCCACAATCAACTGACAAGTTCAAGGTGTGACAGCAAATGACGCAATCAACAGCAAATGAGTGATATGAAGTTGAATGAAAAGTTGACTTGTATTTATTTGTAATATCTCCGACGGTAGATGAGCTGATATAGGGACTAGTGTTCAGAAAAACACAAATTACTATGGAAAAAACCACAGCATTAATCGAAAAAGTTTATGCATTGCACGTTAATGAGTCAGAGTTAAATGAGGTGAAAGATGAATTGATGGTGGATTTACACTTCATAGCTGGCAATCGAAATGATGAAGAAAAAATTGACAATCTCTGCACTAATCTATATCGTTTATTCAGTGTTATGAATGACAGGCTAGATGAATTGGATGGGATGAAATCGGAGGTATCATCCCTTATGAATGCCTATAATAACTCCCGTGACCTATTAAACTCTTCAGTGACGGATTATATACGAAATGAAGACTTATGGAATGAGGAAAAAAAATCAATGGAGCACTTGATCACTAAGAACAAAATCAAAATTCGACAGCTTGAGAGTAAAGTTGTAACATTGTCTCAGATTCCAGAACGAGAAAACATGTATACACAAACTCCTTTATTGGAATTATGCTGTAAACCGAATACGTTCGAGGAAACAAGCAATGACATGGGCACTCCTGATATCTTAAATCCCCCGCAGGAGAGCAGTGGGAGTGTAGCGAATCCCGTTGTAATTTCTATGGGTACACAAACGCAATATGTAACAAATATGAATAATTCCTTCGATGATGGATTGCCTATTGAAGGCGGGTTGCAGGTTGACTATTCATCGGTTTTCCCTACACAGCTGGACAGAATTGAAGCACGTCTTATTACTTTGTCGGGGAATAATATGGAATTCTCTGGCGAAGCTTCATCTCCATCAACACTTCATCTGGATCATGACAACGCAGTACGATTGAAAAAGAACAACACAAATGTGAGAAATTATAGAAATCGAAGGAATCGTCCACGCAACTTTAGTGCGAGTAAAAAAATCAACGAATGGTCAATAGTAGACATGCAGGACTCAGTTTCCAGTAAAGCTTCTTCTAATGGAGACTCATCACCTTCCTCTACTGCAGTCTTGGCAGATGACGTTCAAGCGGACGGAGAGCTGGCTGCTAGTGAAATTGTGGAGGTGGCATTGGTTGGTGACTCATATGCAAGAAATCTGGGTGAAGAATTGCGCTCAATTCTTCCTCGTAAGTACCATACAACGGTTTTTTCAAGCGGATGATGCTCCATTATCGGTTTTTGCTGGACTCAGTATCTATCAGCAAAGATCAGCCTAATTTTATTGTACTATCGTCAGGTTCCGTAGATGTAGCTTATAATGAACTCAGAAATTTCAAAATCAAACTTTTGGATTTGTGCGTTAAAATAGGGAGCTCTAACACAAAACTGATCATTATGCTGGCTCCATTTAACTACTTACTCCCTTCATGGTCCATTATAAACAAGGAAATTATACGTCTCAACAAATTTATTTTGAGCCTGACTTCAAAATTTTCAGCAGTTAAAGTTATCGACTTGAGTCTAATTGATCAAAATATGATCATCGCAAAATCACCAAATGCATACTACAACCATTCAGCACAAATAGTTTTGAGCAGGAGAATTCGATCAGCAATTATGACTGATCAAAATCGATCGGTGTATTCCTTGCCATCAAAACAAAATCTTGATGAGGGATCACATTTTTTATGATACATCCTGACACTCAATATACCATATTGAATGAGAAATTAAATAATACACTAAACATTTTCAATGCACCACAATCAGATGGTATCTTACCGAACAAAGTAGATTTAGTACTAAGAGATAATTCTTCAGCGAAAAAAAACATTACAATGTCTTCATATTTTATGTTTCTAAATGTTTGCTCTCTTAGAAATAAAATTAACGAAATTGAGGCAACATTAAACAGTTTATCTCACGAAATGGATGTGATCGGCTTTTGTGAGCATTGGCTCTCGGAATTCATGTTAGAAAGCATAAAGGTTGACGGGTTTTCATTGGCTGCTTCTTACTGTAGGAAAGACGAAGAGAGGGGAGGAGTAATGATTATGATTCGAAATTCATTGTCTTTTGTGAATCTGAACGAGATTAATGTGTTTTCTATTGCAAACATCTGTGAAGTGGTTGGTATCAAGATTATTGAAACCAACATAATTTATATTGTAGCTTACAGAGTCCCGAATGCTAGTAAAACAAATCTTGAGAGATTTTTAGACATCGTTGAGCAAATTCTAGAAAAAGTGAAAAAAAGTAAAAAAGTTATTTTTGCTGCTGATTTTAATGTATGTTTTCTAGAAGGATCAGGAAATTATGACCTTATTTGTAATTTATTCAGCTCCTATGGGTTCAGATACATCATTGACGAGCCAACTAGAGGAAAACGATGTATTGATAATGTTTTTACTAATATAATTGACACTAAGTCATTTATAATTAAAACATATATTTCCGATCACTTTCCTATTGTAGTGAATTGTCCTACTATTGTTAATAAAAATAAGCCTTCAGCAAAAACATTTACTCGACCAATCACGAAAACTGGTCTGGAGTTGTTAAATTTTAGTTTGTTCGAAACAAATTGGGATTTTCTGAAAACTGGATTGGATACTAACGAAAGATGGGATCTGTTTATCTCTTATATGTCAAATCAAATCGACGCTTACCTTCCTACTAAATTGACGACTGTAAAACCCAACATGAAGGGCTGTGGTAATTGGTACAATAATGAGCTTTCTGAATTGAAGAGAAAGGTCGAATTTTATTCAGAACTTTATGATGTTTTTAAAGATGAGACAAATAAGATTGCTAAACGTACAGCGATTGCAAACTATAGAAAAGCTCTAAAAATTGCTAAAATAAATTCAAATGATAAAATTATTACTCAGTCGCCCAATCCACAGAGAGCTTTATGGTGTCTGATTAATGAGAACAGAAAAACTAAAAAAGATGTTGCAAACAAGGCTTCCGATAAAATTGACTCAAATTCTTTCAACAATTATTTTACTTCCATTGGACATAAAATCGTAAGTAATATCCCGAATTCAAGTTGTGATCCTTTGGATTTTGAAGTCAACTATCCGAAAGCCTTCACTTTTGAAATAATTAGTAATCTTGATATCATGTCAGCAATTAAATCTTTAAAAAATACTACTTCAATGGATATCTATAACATGAACCCCAAAATTCTCAAAAGCATAGCAGGAAATATTGTGACCCCCCTAAAATTCCTAATGAATGAGAGTTTAGTTGCTGGAGTGTTTCCATGTGCTCTCAAGGTAGCGTTGGTCACACCATTGTATAAGAAGGGTGATAAAGATAAACCTGAAAATCATCGTCCCATTTTTAAACTGCCGACATTGTCAAAAATTTTTGAAAAGGTATTAAAGGCGCAAATTACGGATCATTTCGAAAAATTTCAACTATTTAATGAAGACCAATTTGGATTTAGAGGTGGGAGAGCAACAGTCGATGCGATCCTTAAAATGGTAAACTATATTCTTGAAGGTTTTGAATCCAAACAATACAATAAAGCATCCTTCTTGGATATCACAAAATGCTTCGATTGTATTTCACATGATCTTTTGATAGCCAAAATGGACAATTACGGTTTTACTGCAACTGCAAAATACCTAATGAAATCATATCTGGTCGATAGAGTACAGGCAGTCTCACATATGGGTGTATTGTCGGAATTCACAGTTAGTAGTATTGGTGTACCACAAGGATCTGTCCTTGGAGCATTGTTTTTCCTAATTTTTATAAATGATTTACCACTGAAAATAGATGGACAACTGATTTTGTTTGCTGATGATACTACTCTCATAAACAGAAGTTCTAGTTGGAATGAACTAAATCAAAGGCATGAAGAAATTATGGATAAAGTTTCTGAGTGGTTTGCAGCAAACCGATTAGATGTAAATAAAGATAAGACAAAAAGCCTCGTTTGTTCATTAAGGAAACCCCCACAAATTGATTTCGCTCAATCTCCATTGTCCATAAGATCTTTGGGGCTAAACATCGATCCAAAATCGAACTGGATCCAGCATTGCTCACAAATAGCAAAAAAATGCAATTCTGTACTTTTCCTTCTGAGAATGCTGAAACAAAAATTAAGTGGAGAGGGACTTAGGCAGGCTTATTTTTGCTGTTTCCATAGTGTTATAAACTACGGAATTATATGTTGGGGTCACGCCCCGGCAGCGACACAAATTTTTGCTTCACAACGAAAAGCCGTGAGAATTTTAGCTGATCTCGGATACAAAGATGATTGTTCCCGAAAATTTAGATCGCTAAACATTCTTACATTGCCGTCAATGTACATTCTCGAAAGTATATGCTACATTAAGAAACATTTGAATGAGTATAAAATCAGAAATGAAATGCATTATCACAATACCAGAGGATCCAATTTGCTTGAAATCAAAAGAAATAGAATAAAAAGATGCGACAATGCTCTGAATTATTGGGGAATAAAATTATTCAACTGCTTGCCCCCTAAATGTATGGAATTAGATTATGGAAAACTGAGAGCGAAATTGAAAGCATTTTTATGTCAACAAGCTTTTTATAATATGAATGATTTTATAGTATGTGATAAGGAAGCTCTCTCATGTAAACAGTAATATTTTGTAGACGAATCAAGGAATTTTATATACGTAGTACTTGAGGATTTAATGACAAGATGATTGCTTACCCTATGTTTTTGTTTTCTTTCTAATTGTTCTGTAAGGCTGACAGAGGAATGTTTTTAAAAAGTACTCTGTTCAGAATTCTGTGATATATATTGTGATATAGTTTTGTCTCTCTTCAATGTTCTTTTTTTTTGTAGCTGAGTTGTTAACTGTGTGATTGTATGTGTGTGCTAGTGTGTCTGTAATTTATTGAATGATTGTTTGAGTGAATTATTTTGATATTTATTTATTATTTGGGTGGGTTGTCTCCCCTCTGTTTGGGTGGGGGCGCTCGATTGGCCGCGGGCGGCGGCTCTCGAATTCGCTTTTGCGAAGTTGCGGGCCTTTGTCGGTGGGATGGGTGGCCGTTTGTGGCCGTTCATTCTGACGATGGCGGTCTATTATCGGGAAGCCGCCATGGTGGGTGGGGCCCGTGGCCGGTCGGGTGGCCCCCGGCCGGCACAGGGGGGAGTCCTAAGTACCCCTTCACACCTGGCACGCAGCAATATGCACAGTAACATTTTATTATATACGACTGTTACATTGTTTGTTAAGTTTGTATAATTTCAATCCATTGTTTATTTTACGTTATTCTATCATCTGAATTGTTGACTATTGTGATATACATTGTATTTCCACAAATATACTCTCTCTCTCTCTCTCTCTCTCTCTCTCCAACCCGCAGATCCTTACTATACTCACTTACATTTTTCATCCTAATTTGATGAAATTTTCTAGGATTGTCCAGATTAGCGTGTAGATGGTCCCCCATGAGGGTAGTGAAAGGCACTTAGAGATTGGTGTTTTGAGATTAACTACTATGCATCGGATCATCTATATAATCGGGTTATGGATACGAGGAAGCTATGTGCCACACCCACTTGGCAGTCGTTTTTTCAGATCTCCTCTGTGAAAAAGTGAACTCCTGTAGTGACGTTAACGTGACGCTTACATGTCACGTTGGCAAGGTTACTTTGGCGGGTTTTTACTTCTTACAGTTTTCAAATTTTGTGCCCCTTTTAGATAAGATATTTTTGTTTTTCATATTCCTAGTATCATGAAAGAAGTTGTGAAATGGAGCTTATGGCGGAGTCCATTATTACTGAGGAGGAACTTGAGCAAGTATTCGATGTTTATTTAAGGTCTCTGGTAGAGAAAAAGGAACCCCGTTGCAGAAATTCTACGCTCGGGCGTTTTCAACTGAACACCATGGCAGAAGAGGAATTTCTTGCCAACTTCCGGTTCAAACACCAGGATATACGAAAACTGACGCGAGGATTCAGCAACATAACAACTTTGGGACAGTCTACTCCCTTATGGACCAAATTTTCTCAAGGTTTTATTATTCAATTCAATAAATATTAAACGATTTCTTATAAATATTATTTAATATTTATCAATGTTCAACTGCATAAATATAGACCCCAGTAAAATAAATGAAGAAGTATAGTAGTACCTACCAACAGATGAGAAAACTATTGGAGACAAATTATTGGAACCTGTAGTAAATTTGACAATATTGAGAATTGAATTAAAATACCAACAAATTAATGGAACAAATTAATGACGAAGTGGATAGCTGGTGGTAAAAATAAATCTTTTCAGTTCAACTTTCAGTTGCGTTGTGTTATGAACGCTGTTTTCTGCCTTGGGTAGTCCATGGAAGAAGACAAACCATTCCATAAACTCCGAGGTTATCCCCGTGGAAGGGAATGTTTTCTTCGCGTATGAATGACAACAGATTTTCTCAAACGCCAAAAGTTGCCTTCTCCCGTCAAGGGGAAGGTTTCCACGTGGAAAAACTCTTCAAGTGTGGGATTAGATAAGTGGGAAACGAAACGGCAAGTAGAAAATTACTCTACCACTCTACTAGTGTCTGGTCACTCCTTTCATCAAAGTGTGTCTCGTGAGAGCAAAATGTACTCAAACCTCTAAGGTCACCACGGGGGAGAGATGAAAACCAGAAATGGTGGAGATCAGAACAACGCGCTCCAGACTGTATTTTTCCAGAATGAAACAAATGGACGCGTGAGAGGGACCCATCTCTTATAGAAAGCACGTTGAGATTAAAGGGATTCTCCGCACGAATATCATGCATCAAAAGACACTTCGTAGGTTGAAGGTTAAACAAGGTAGAAGCTTGGACCAACTTACACCAGCTCTGTAATACAAACAAGGACAAATTTTTCAACAAAGGAGGCAATCCATTATTCGGATTATCTACCTGTTACCTATTTGGAGTTCTTCACATCATGATTGCCAGAACTAGGTAGAAAACTAAGATTACTACCCTGAAAGTTTCCAAATGATTAAAAAATTATTTATTATTTTACTGTATTGATCACCCGCCTGCGTAGAGCGAAGCAGTAAGAACGAAATTCTCCGTTCCTAGGGAAGCTCAACAGAGAACAAAACAAAACTATAATAAAGAAACGAACAATGAATCGCATTTGATCAGCTGAAATTTGAACAGATATTCGGCCTATTTCCGTCAGTTAACAGTCTTTTGCAAACAGTATGATTTATTCTAACCAGTAATAATTTATTCGTCATAGGGAGCGAACGGTTGGTCCTGCAGAACTCTAGCTGGTCTCATTCGATTTTCAAAATTCAATTCTATTATACATTGATGAAAAAACAACAACTTTTTAAAAATTTGTTTTGAAAATTACAACCCTCATTTTTCACCCCTTAGAAGTTACCTACTTCATCCAAAAACTTTGCGGTACAACTAAACCCCATATGGAGCCCATATACCGTGGACTGGGCTGATACTGATATGCTGGGGTGATACTGATCAACAAGCCTTTTTTTATTTGCATGCGATTGCAGCGCTCCACACAGTCCTAAATGGAAAGTTAGGTCGTGTTACGTGTTCGTAGCAATGTTTTCTCTGGAGGGATATCGTTCCCACCCGATAGTCTAGGTTAACATGGTAGCTGATAAGGAAATAAACAAATCTCAAAATCGGGCCCAGCTGACATTGTGATTGTAACTTCTGTTGTGCCGGTGTCGGGTGTTGTGTGATGAAGTTCTAGCGAAAAGATTTTGTTTCTAGTAGAGGTAAGCATGAAATATCTGCAATTAGTTTGTTTTTTCCGTATTACTACAGTTGGTTATCTGTTTAATATGTTTAAGTTCGATTTTAAATTAGTGATCACTATCACCCCCTATGTGGGGGGTGATACTGATCAATTTCATTATTTTTTTATATGAGCTTAATTCAACAAAATTTCAAAGTTTGAGATAGGATACTGTTCGTAAGATGTGGGAGAATATAAACTATTTTTTTCAGATTTTTTTTTTTGAATTATTACACTGGTCATTTTCAAGGAAAAACTGTAGAAATTGATCACTATCACCCAAGTCTACGGTACCAAATTTCATCAAAATCGGTTCATGGGAACTAAAAAAGTGCCGCGTACGGCGGACGGACGGCCAAATTTGTATTCGATTTTTGGATTCTACGTACCTTGAAACGTCAACCAAGAAATTTTGAGGGGTGTTGAAATTTATTTTCTTGGTCAACTCCAAGGGTTCAGCATTGAATATAATAAACCAAAACGTAACTCGATAAAAATTGAGAAAACAAAACTAATAATGTTAGAGATCATTCTCAGCTGCTGCGGTAAAAAATCTCCCTGATCATGCATTAGGATTGAGATATCAAACTTGCCTTGTTTTCATAGTGTTTCAGCCCGCTACAGTGAAAGTATCTTAACGACCTTTATTTTGAAATGGAAAACCTTTAATTTGACGCGGTAAAGCTAGACATCCAGATTTGTAACACTCAGGATGGCGAGCATACCTTTTGACGGCTAAAAAACAGAAAATTAGTCATTGAGCCCTCGGTCCTAACAATATCTCGAAAACTCCTTGATGTCGATTCTCCCATAACTTGCAAGAGCAAGAGGATTCAGCTCCCAATTTCGTTCGTTTTTAACTAACTACATAGCACTACAGGCCGATGTGGCCCCTGGCTTCCCTAACTCCCTTCCGCCACTTCACCCGCCTGAGACCTCCGCAATCCCACCACCTGGAGGTCCCTCAAGACATCATCAAGCCAGCGACTTCAGCGACTCAAGCCGAGGACGACCTCTTCGTCTTCTAGTTTCCATCCTAGCTCGCAGCATCATTCTCGGGCAGGCCTCCACCGGCATGCGGTCGACATGTCCCAGCCACTGGATGCGCCCAGCCTTGACGAATCGGACCATGCCTTCATGTTTTAATAATTCATCAACCCCCGCCTTTATTTTTTTAAGATTTTTAATTAAAAGTAGACATCCTGAGAATTTTGGCACCAACCGCGACCTCCTAGCGTGAGTAGGTCTGTTCCTATGATTTTTCAAAGTTTCGACCGTTTATGACGTCACGCGCTCCTCTCGCCTGGGCGGGACCCCCAGCCCACTGTGACGTCATAAACGGTCGAAACTTTAAAAATTCATAGGAAAAGATTTACACACGCTAGAAGGTCGCGGTTAGTGTCAAAATTCTCAGAATGAGGTCTAGTTTACATTAAAAATAGGAATAAACAGTTTTTCCGACCCATGCGCACACCCCATTTCAGCAATCTTTCTTGTTCTCCACCCTTGGCCCTCTCTGACCGCCCCATAGATCCTTCTTATAATCCTTCTCTCAAATATCCGCAGTCTAGCCTCATCCTCAGCCCGCATGGTCCAAGCCTCCGATCCATAACAAACCACAGGCCGCACTAGGGATCTATAAAGCCTCATCTTCGTTGATCTGGAGATCACACGGCTCTTGAAGAGTTTTATATTGGCATAAAATGCTCGGCTGCCTGCCATTATTCGTGAGCATATCTCATCCTGTACCTGGTTTCTATTCGTGACCGAGCTCCCCAGATAGGTGAAGGACCTGACTTCATCAAACTTATAAGAACCAAACGAGGTATTTAGTTTTGCTTTCATTTATTCGCAGACCCATTGGCTTTCCCCCTTCATGCAAAAGCCTCCTGCAGGGCATCCAGGCTTCGCCCCAATAAAGCAATGTCATCGACTTAAGCCAGAATCTGCCATGTTCTGTCGTTCTGTTTCAGACACACAAAAAAAGTATTTACCGACGATCACTTCGGGTAAAGTGCTAGAGATTTCGGCGTAGCTACCTGACGGATAAGATGAACTCTACAGATTGCCTCTCGAAGGGCAGTAAAACCTCTCAAAGCAGTGCGATCCTAAAAGTAAGAGACGAGGAGAATTACTACTGGGGTTAAAGCGGCTATGAAAACTAAAACGGCCACCGGGGGAGTGCGAAGCAAACAGGAGGTGAAGCTGGGTCGTAATCGAGATAGGCTCTCGAATTTATGGGGGTAGTTAAGCCCGGAATAGATAAGAAAATAATTTGATCCGGCCAGCTCGACAAAGATTAACTTGAATGAGAGCTACAGAGGAGCGTCATGGACCAACCTAATCCGAGACTGGAATTAGAGTTGACCGCCGAATTACGCTGTTCTTTCTCTTTTCTAGAGATCGGTTGCTGAAAGCTGTAGAGAAACAAGGTATGGGTTTGCACTGCCTAGCCAGTCATTATGGCGATCTTACTGAAAAAGCTTTTTTTTCTAAAGTTTTTTTTTTTTGTTTTCTTTTTTTCAGGAGTTTTTTTTTTAAATCCACTCCCGGGCGAAAAACAGTTTTTTTTCTCGAATCTTGGTAATTTGGCCTGACTTGCACATCGAGTAAAAGGTTCACGCATCAGGACTCCCTCGAAACTGGGCCTCTCAAACATGTATTTTTTTGACAAAACTTGATAAATCCACTCATTATAATCTTCCCTGGACAAACGTTCGCTCCCTACTGGAATTTAAGGGTTGAGCTTATGATAAATCAGAAACACGAGCGGGAATCGCGAAAGAGGACGAATCTCCGTTCAAATTTTAGCTGACCGAAATTCAATCGATGTTATTCTTCCTGTTGGTTGTGTAAGAATCTGCAGAGTTATGAAATGGATGTGGACAACTTCAATGCGCGTGATTTAGTTTTAGTATGTGACGAGCATTAGTTGATCTCAATCCTCATCGGTAATAGAAGAAGTAGGGGCAGAAAGAAAAACCAAATTTCCATATTGACGCTAGCATAATCCTTAGCACAGCCCTTAGTGTATACAGGGTGTCCCATGTTAAGGACCGAAAAACCTCGGGAGACGATTTTACAACTAATTTTAGTAAGAAAATGACTCCTAGCAATTTTGCGTTAGACGCTTAATTTCCGAGATATTTTAATTTTAAGATTTTTTTCGTGTTTTCGACCTTAAGCCATAAAAATGACCAAAACTCGCTTAATTTACAAGCAATTCAAAATCTAATTACACCATTGGATAGGGCGTTAAATTTAGGACGTTAAATAGGACGTTTAGATAGGACGTTTAGACGTCCTAGGACGTTCAGATAGGACGTTAAATTTATAACCACTACCATCTTTTTAGTGGTTATACAAAAAAATTTGTAAGGACGTGATGGGTGAAAAATCAACTCGTAAAGTCATTTTTGTAAAATTGTAAAAATTTCCTACTTTCTTTTTGATTGTTAAGGTTTTATTTCCAAATGATTTTTCACGTACCTCTACATCAAAAACTACGCAAAGATCTCAGCTTTCTAATGGTATAGTTTGTTTTAATTTTACTCCGCTAATTAGTGGTGAAAAATACGATTGAATGCTAAAAAACGTGGTTGCGCTCATGGAAATCAAGGTTTCTGGTTCGTTGGGCCTCGGGCAGATTCGACGAATTAGGGGTGGAATTCTACGTCATTTTCAACGCTATTGGACTGATTCCACCACCGTTGGTATGCGAAAGCTCAGTAGTGAATTTTGGATAACCCTCCTAGAAGATATATTTTTACAAATAAAGCAAAGAAAGGTGGAAGCTCTAGCTGACCAGATGTGTGGGTGGAGCCACCTGGCCTCCAGTCGTCTCTCACCTACCCCGTTTGAATAAGTACACCAGCTCGAGGGAACACCACATCGATACCTTAAAGCACAAAGGAGCTATGTCCAAAAACGGAGTTTCCAGAAAAACGCAAAAGAAGTTTTCACAAGTGCACAATTCCTAGAATAATGGCTTACTACACTAAACTCTTCAATTCTTCAACAAATTTTCGAGCTATAATCGTCAAGAAGGTCAATAATTGTTTTGTTAAATTTGAGTTTTTCTGAAATTGAAAAAAATGAAAAATCTGGAAGATGAGTGGACCATCCAGTCACCAATTTGACTTGATCACTTCTTACTCCTCTCTCGACTACCTCAACTACGATTCTGGGCTAGTTGTTCATCCTAACCACCACAACCACATCTATTGACGGCTCTACGTACCAGTTTGATCAACTCACCGAAACCTAAAGTATTCTTTTACCCCTTCATTAACCTATTCTCTAATCAGAGTAAGTTCTAAAGAAGAGTAAATTTAGTCAGTCAAAAAATTCTTAAATTGAAGAAAGATTCTTAACAGATTTTTAAACTCTCAATTTTGAACATAACCATAAATAGAGTGTTTACATTGTATAATAAGTGGGCACATTACTAATCGGCCAAATCAGGATTTCTCACTGAATTAGAGGTAACGAAAGGTAAAACTCTGCAAGGGTTCGAGGAAGTAAATGCTCTGATAGATTGGAGCGAACATGGCCTGAAGAAGAAGCATTCATCCCCACCCTGGGAAGGATGTGGAGGGACAGGAAGGCAAGTGGAGGACAGGGTGGAGTACACGATCCCCGGACCGTTTGCACGGTCTAATAAAGCCGAACCTTGATTGAAGGAAGGACGTGATTGGTTGTCTTCCTCAGTCTTCTTAACCCTTCCCCGGGCCCTTCGCCCTTTTCTTAGGAAACTGCCTCCCTATACCGGTCTATCCGATTCTCTCGACCGAACACAAGAATCCTGGAACGAGCAAAGACTTTTCACCTGATACCATAACCGACAAAGCTAAACCCTAATCCAGTTCGATTTCAATACAAAATGAATTTGAACTGATTCTCCATCTTTCGTAGCCTGGTACACTTTCCACCAAAGTTATGGAGCAAAGTGTTCCAAATGGAGCAAAGTGTTGAACATTGGAATATTGCAGTAAAAATGTGTTTTTCACGGGAAAGTTTTAGGGGGTTTCCAATTTCTCCGATTCCTTAGTTTTTTGGTGTGCTGGATCTCTCAGTGTTCCGTGACGGAACATTGAAAAAAATGTGAAAAGAGGCGAAAAAAGTGATATTTAGCTGTTTTTTTGCCAATAACTCAAAAACGACTAACATCAGGCATAAAACTGGTAAATTCAAACTGAAAGCACGTTAAATTTGGTACAAATTTCATTTAGTACGTTATTTGTTTATTATTTTCAATAAAATTCTTCTCAAACTAAAGTTCTTTAGTTCCCATGGACCGATTTTGATGAAATTTGGCATATGGGCTCCATTTGGGGTCTAGTTGAGCCCTTAAGCTTTTGGTTGATGTCAATCACTTCTAAGGGGTGAAAAATGAGGGTTGGAATTTTCAAAAGTGCCCTAGCTAGAAAACTCGCGTTATAAAGGTTTTTTTTTGAAATAGTAATGAATTTTTAAAATTTGTTGACACCACCCGGAGCTCTGTAGGACAAACCGTTCAATCCCTGTGAGAACTTGAGGGTTGGTCTTGCGACAATTCGGAAACACGAGTGTGAATCGCAAAAGAGGCCTAATCTCCGTTGAAATTTTGCCTAACCAAATTGCGATCGGTGTTCGCTTCTCCGAGTTGTACTCAGTTCTGCGTTTTTAGCAACCAGTATTAAAATTTCCTAGTGAACACAATTCCCCAATGCTGAGTGTGAAGTGTGTATTTCTTCCAAATAAACTTGATTGTGAAGTAGGTATGAGTAGTAGGTAAGAAGTACCTATGGGTGACAATGTCAAAGCTGTGTTCTTTGCAGATGAGTGATCTATACAGAAAAATAATAATCCTTTGTGGAACGATTTGCCGCGTGTTGGTTAGACGAACCGTTCCAACACCATTTAATATAATTATTTAGTTGAATATTGTAATTGGCAGTTAATGCCGTTGTACGAATAAATAAGTAAACTATTTTTGATTGTCTGGGTGGAATCGTTCTTTTCTAGAAATTGAACACTATCTTAAATTGATGACAAAATCTCGTGAACCTCCACTAATTAGGTAGGTAGTGAATGTTCATTTTTGGGTGATGTCAACAATTCTTCAAAATTGAATCTATTTTACATTATGGAGTTACAAGTTGCAACTACATTTTGAATTAAGTGGTTGAAGTTTATAATTAGCGATTGCAATAATTCCATTTTGCCCATCTTTGCCAACTAGACCCAAAATTTTCGTCCTAATCGTGCTTATATTGAGAGCTCTGATTTCAAGTAATGAGTGTGCCTTTGGTTATATTCCAATTTCCAAATCGAAGGAGAAATATTACGTAATATTTGTGTTATAAAAGGATGATTAAAACCCGCAATAATCGGCTTCAATGATCAAAACAACCAATTAAGACATTAAACGGATTGGGCTTCGGGTAGGAATCCACGGTGATCGGACGGTTCGCTCCAAATACGTCAACGATCGGGAACACGAATCGCATTGATCGGCAATTACCCCACCTGGCGTTAGGGCATTGGGCCCCAGTGACCACCACTGGTGAGGGGGGTCTCCCCGATCACAGATAATATCCCATTTGCGAAGAGCTTGATCGATTCCCATCGAAATCCGCTGTATTGTTAGGCCTTGTGGGCGTATAGAAACCTGAGATGGGGGGGATCGAAGTTCGGAATACAAATTAACGTGTTTATCGTCAGAACTCGATCCAACTGTTGTCTCAGTGCGACACATCACATAAACGTACAGTTTCATGATTTCGAGATGGTCCCATTCGATCAAAAAATAGAATCTATGACGTTGTGGCCTAAAACACAAAACGTTTACCAGTTTCGTCAGTATTCAAATTGAATACAAATGTTCCTTACTTTTGGTAGTGCGATCGGTTGAATTGCAAAATAAAGAAATTGAACAAAAATGGAAAGAAAAAAGTGGAAAAAACAATGATTACAAATTCTGATGGAAAAAAATAATGTATTTCTCGCCCTACTAAATATGGCCAGTTTCGGAAAATTTATACTAATAAAATAAATGTGGGTGCACCCTCTCTCCTCTCTCTTACTCACGTAGTCAACTGGAGTCTTCTTTCTTCGGGCCCAAAAAGGTTGTGTCTCCTGCTTGATTAAGTGTATCAATACGTATTTATTAGATGGACCATCCGGGGGTAGTTGCTACAATGCCTGCAGAAGGTGAACTGATTCAAGCCAGGGACGAGGTGGCAATCCTCGGATAAGTGCCCCACCCTCGCTGGACTTTTGTTCGCGATGCGACCGGTCAATCTCGCCGTCTTCCTTATCTTATTATTGTGGATGACCGTCGCAATAGTGAGGAATCAAAAATAAAGCTATAAAACGTGGATTTTGAGGCCTGTTTGGGCCATTCATTCCAAATTTTAGCATCAGGATACAAGAAGACTTGGATGATCTAAAATAAAGTCTGCCAAGAGGGTGTGGCACATAGATTCCTCGTATCCCGATTGTATAGATGATCCAATGCACAGTAGTAGATCTCAAATGATCAATCTCTAAGTACCTTGCACCTTCATAGGGGACCTTCTACGCGTCAACTCGCACAATCTTTGAATATTTCTTTGAAATCGGATGAAAACTGTAGAAGTTATGGCTGTTACGAGGATTTTACGTTTGTGCATGCAAAGAGGATCCTATCAGTTTGTGGCCAAGATTTTCATATGAGACCATCTACACCCCAATCCGCATAGGTGATCCCTGAAAATTCCATCGAAATCGAACAATAACTTCGTATAGTTGTTTGTCAAAAGACTGTTGTCATACGACGTTCGGTCAAACGACACTTTGTCAATACGACGTTTAGTCAAAAGTCTGTTTAGTCAGACGACTTTCGTCAAACCTTGTAAACTCAACTTTGTCCTAAGCTAGCACTCAGCCTTAAAAGGCTAGTTTGCGCACGCTTAGCTGAAGAGATCCGAAAGATCGAAACAAAGAACCAAACAAAACGATCGCCACTGAAAATGGGAATTTGAAACGTTTTGGCTGTACCAAACGCATTCTTGATGCAGAAAGGGGAGTCAGTTTTGTTTCAGTGTAGATGGGACTTTGGTCAATCGTTTTCGTCATACGGTGACTCTTCAGCAACGCGGAGAAGCGTTGGAACGACTTGGATTTAAGCATACTACTTGTTTTAAGCTAAAAAGCTTGTTTAGCAAACTGCTTATTGTAAGCTAAAAGCATGTTTCCGAAGAGTTTAAGACATTTTTCAAAAGACTGTTGTCATACGACGTTCGGTCAAACGACACTTAGTCAATACGACGTTTAGTCTTTAGACTGTTTAGTCAGACGACTTTCGTCAAACCTTGTAAACTCAACTTTGTCCTAAGCTAGCACTCAGCCTGAAAAGGCTAGTTTGCGCACGCTTAGCTGAAGAGATTCGAAAGATCGAAACAAAGAACCAAACAAAACGATCGCCACTGAAAATGGGAATTTGAAACGTTTTGACTGTACCAAACGCATTCTTGATGCAGAAAGGGCGGTCAGTTTTGTTTCAGTGTGGATGGGACTTTGGTCAATCGTTTTCGTCATACGGTGACTCATCAGCAACGCGAAGATGCGTTGAAACGACTTGGATTTGAGCATACTGCTTGTTTTAAGCTAAAAAGCTTGTTTAGCAAACTGCTTATTGTAAGCTAAAAGCATGTTTCCGAAGAGTTTAAGACATTTGTCAAAAGACTGTTGTCATACGACGTTCGGCCAAACGACACTTTGTCAATACCACGTTTAGTCAAAAGACTGTTTAGTCAAACGACTTTCGTCAAACCTTGTAAACTCAACTTTGTCCTAAGCTAGCACTCAGCCTTAAAAGGCTAGTTTGCGCACGCTTAGCTGAAGAGATCCGAAAGATCGAAACAAAGAACCAAAAAAAACGTATAGTTTTGCCCGTTACAAGAATTTCATGACAGACAGACACGGAATCAAAATTGTTCAGGAAGGCCTCAATACTTAAAATGCGAGTGGAAATTTTGATTTTTGAAAATTTTATTTTTCAAGCTTGAAATGTGAAAACAATGCTTCCGCTATCTTGGAAGACTTGGAAGCAATAAGAAAGACAAGAAAGTCTGTCAAGTAAAGGGCAGTAACTTTACAACATCGAACAACACTGACAAATACAATTAGTTCAGTGTAGGTAATATTGGTTGTAGTAGCAAGACTATAAATGTGAACCAATATACACGATCGTTGGTTGTTCAAGTACGAGTATATTGTACACTAATTCGATTATTTGCAGGGAACATGCTTTAGCCTTGAGCTAACTGGTAAGAAGAGTCATGTTTTTGGGAGAAGCGCTTGGGAGATTTGCAATGATTTCCAGTTACAATCACGTTGTTGCGACGGAACTTTATCTTCGTCATTCGTGTTCGTAGAAAAATCGTTCACCATTCGTTGGAAAGATCTAAAGTATGCATAAATTATGTGCAGCCCAAACCCTAGTAATTATGGAAGAAACTGAGATATACCACTGAGTCAAAAGAACTGTTAACAACAGGAGAGTCTAGCCCCCAGAAAGTGTTGTCGGGTATCAGCGCTACCTACCGCCACTTCAACGAACTACCATTTCTGATATCTTATCAGGTGATTACGCTCGCGACCGCATTACCGTCTCTCCTCTAACTTGCAGTTTTCCTAAGATTACAATGTAGATTAAATTCTGCTTGATTCGTCACTCCAAAACACAAAAATGCAATAACAAGTTCCTTTTACTCGCAATTTAGAAAGGCAGGGATGTAAAGCCGCCAAACTTGGAAATTAGAGTGTTGAAACCGAGGTAAGCCTACTTTTCAGAAATGCCGCTTGACCACGCTCACATGGAGCTAAAATGATGGTAGTTCGCTGAAGTGGCGGTAGGTAGCGCTGAAACCCGACAATACTTTCTGGGGGCTAGACTCTCCTGTAAACCAGGAGTTTACCGGGAGTTGTTGTAAACAGGAGGAGGAATGTTGTTTTGGATTTTCCCTTCCCTTAGGAATAAACCATTTGCTGGTATTCTTAGTACACCAGAACCCTGGAAACGGACAGTAGTACGAAACCCAGCTGGCCAAAGGTAGCGTTATACAAACGTAACTGAACAGAGGTTGCCACTGTTCAGGCAAAAGTTAATTAAACTAATTCAGTATAGGGGTAGATTTGCCACTGACAGTACTGAGCCCATCTGAAAGTTGGTGGAGTCATGGACGCTGCCACACGCTACTAACATCCCAGTGCCTACCAAAAGATTGAAGGTAATCAGCTGTCCGATCAAGCTTTGGCGAATCCTTGCCTTGTTTTTCTCCCTCAGACTAGTGGTCTGTTCAGAGAAGCAGTCCGGAACCAGTTCAGAACCAAACCGGAACTGGAAAGGGGAGGGGATAAAGGCGCTTGGACTCCTCCGGGCATCTCCAAACCCCTCCGAACCGTTCAGGACTGCTTCTCCGACCTAACCTTAGGTATTTCCTAATTGTCAAATCCCTGCAGAAAAGTGAGTCCCAAGGGATCGGTAAGTATGCTTTCAGTAGGAACGTTCTTCAGACCCTAGTGCTGTCTAATTTCAGTAAAACCAGGGCCCTCAAAAAGTCCCAGGGGTCTGCTAGCACCTGGGAACCACAAACACGGGGCAAAGGCTCAACTAAAGCCAACTCAGCAAATTACCCAGCCAAATCAGAAACTGAGTAACCTCTTGGGTTAGGTTGGGGAGGCACTACCACATTCGCGGTAAGAGCCATAGAATTAGTGGGGTTTCATTTCGAAGGCAACGTATTTAATAAAATTTATTATTCCATTTAATGGAATCTAAGGAAACGAATAAAATCACTCGCGATGAGATTGTGGAAAACCATTTTAATAAAAACGGAGTTGAGTAGAACGTTGTCTATTTCCACGAAAATAATGTGTTACAATTTAAATCGATTTCGACGGTTAGGTCATCATCAGTAACAAACAATAACTCAATTGTTATTTTTAACTCAACAATAATTATATAACTACTATAACTCAACAATAGTTATTGTTTGTTACTGATGATGACCAAACCGTCGAAATCGATTTAACTTGTAACTCATTATTTTCGTGGAAATAGACAACGTTCTACCCAACTCCGTTTTTATTTTTATGAATCTAAGGAACTTGAAACACGGGTGTAATCGGCAAGTTGAAAAGCAGGCCCATTGAGAGCTAAATGAAAACAGCAGACAACAAATTCGTAGTAAAAGAAAACAGCGAAAAAATAAAACACGGCTAAACCATGTTCCATGTATTGTAGCCAAAGGATCTAAGCAGTGAGGATCCGGGGGTCCAGGGGGCTTGATTTGTGTATAATTTTATCGTGCCTATGGATTGGACCCTTATAAAATCATTAAGTAATCATCTTGCTAACCGTACTGAGGTCGGGATTCGCAAAGGGGTCCGGCAGGGCTGCATCCTCTCCCCCCTCCTTTTCAACCTGTATTCTGAAGCAGTATTCAAGGAGGCATTACAAGAAGTTTCGCAGAGAGGAGTCCGGGTAAACGGTGTCGTCCTGAACAATTTCAGGTATGCAGATGATACTGTTGTTTTCGCTGGTACTCTCCCGGATCTACAGGCGTTGATGGATGCAATAGTGCAGCACAGTGAGGCAAGCGGACTGAGCCTGAACATCTCCAAGACCAAAGTCCTCGTGTTCTCCAAGCGTAGAATTGATGTTGATTTAAGAATTTATGGGGCACGAGTAGAGCAGATCTCTTCTTTCAAGTACCTTGGAGCCCTCGTCAATGAGGAGTGTGATTTTAATAAAGAAATCAGGGCTCGGATTGAGATGGCACGAAGCACTTTCTTTCAGATGCGCACCTTCTTTATAGGCCGGGATCTGCCACTGGATCTGCGCATGCGAATGGTGCGCTGTTATGTTTTTTCAGTCCTCCTGTACGGCTGCGAAACGTGGACTCTCGATCCGTCGATGGAGAGGAAGTTGGTGGCCTTTGAAATGTATATTTATCGCCGAATTCTGAGAATTTCATGGATGGACCGGGTGACCAACGTAGAAGTCCTTAGAAGAGTAGGAAAGTCGCCAGAGCTGTTGCTCACAGTTAAGGAAAGGAAGACCCAGAACATTGGGCATGTCATGCGAGGCGATCGCTCGCTACGAACTTCTTCAGCTGATCATTGAGGGAAAGATTGAGGGGAGACGCTCGGTTGGAAGGAGGAAGAATTCTTGGCTGAAGGACCTTAGGAGATGGTTTGGGTGTACCTCAGTTGAGGTGTTTAGAGTTGCAACCAATAAGTTGAAGCTAGCCACATGGATCGCCAACCTTCGATTTGAGATGGCGAATTAACCTTCTAACTGCCAAGCTGTTTTGGCCATGACTTCCTCAGGTGCCAAATGGAAATATCAAGTGTAGGCTTTCCTTATGTGAAAATTTGGGATCTTTACATTCTATGAATGAATATAACACATTATGTATATCATTATCTACTGACACCGCCGGCGACTTTCATGGCACTTAAAGGCATCAGAGTACTCGGTGTGCCATGAGGTCGCTGGCGGGTCACGTTTTTGTGACCAAAACCAAGGAGGGTGGAAGCAAGAGAGAATGGCACGCGGAATTAGGGATGGCAACGATATATCGATATATGAAATATATCGATATATTACGTTTGATATATCGATATATTTATATCGATATAGAGAACCGATATTATCGGCCAATATCGATATATTTAACGATATATCGCGACCTGTTTTCAAGTTAAAAAAAAAATTTTTTCAGTAAAAATTAAATATTGAAATGAATGGACGAGAAGGGACGCCTGTACTTGTGAAAACATCAAGTAATTTTATTCCAAATTTTGTAGGTACCAACTGATGGGTTGATTTCAGACTGTTGACTTCAGTTCAGACATGATTGTGTTCATAGTATTCACCTACAGTGGCTCTCAAGGCTCAAATACTTGACATAAGCCAAAATTAATGGAGGCTCGTCCAGCTTAAAACTACCTACTATACGAAGTGAAGCAGGTTTTCACAACAATTATTTTCAATTTTGAAGGATCATGATCGTCCACAATACCTTTACCCCTGTCAATTTATAAATTAATTTAACATTGCAATGCAATTTTCGCACTTTTTTCCAGTTTTTAAACAATGAATTTCGATCATTCGTACCCAGTAACTTTTGAAAGTAGGTTAATACATATTTCACACGGTTTTTCCAGATAGATCTTCCGATATGTCGAGTATATCGATAATATTTCCTCCAAAATGATGTTAGTAACTTTTCAATTCACCTACCATTTTACTTTTTCAAGTTTTTCCAAGTAGATACTCCGATATGTCCATAAATGTCATCCTAAATTATTTTTATATTGTTTTAAAACTATTAAATTCACCTACCTAATTCTACTTCACAATGTGAAGAAGAAAAAACATGTCATGTTTTTTAGAGTAAATCTTCCGATACATCGAAAATCGATATACTTTCTCCGATATATCGAAATATCGATATATTTTCGCCGATATATCGCAGGTATCGATATCTCATTGACGATATATCATTTGATCGATATATCGATATATTTCATTCGATATGCCATCCCTACGCGGAATGAAACTCGGAACACAAGTTGTTTACCTGTAAACAACAAAAAATACTACGCTGATTTACTCAGCTGTATTTGTTTAGGAAATTCAATAGCTCTTTAGTAGGTTGTCAGAGGAAATTTCATAGAAAAAGTGAGGCCGCCCGCGGTCTCATTGGCACCCATGGTAACCGCTTCTAAAACATGCTGCAAATCGTATACCATCCCGTGATCCAGTTGCTAGGTGCCTTATGAAGCTAATAATTACCGGAGGTTCGGAAAAAAAATAATATTCCTTAGATGTACAGATGAAAAATTGTGAGGTAGCCGGCGGCCCTCATGGCACTTAAAAGGTTGAGAAGAAGAACCGTACTGAGTACTTTCAATAGTAAATGACTACCAGTCATCGGTGCAAACTCGATTCTTCCCATTTGAAGGCCGGCAGAGATTGAATCAGACGAAAAACACAACCTGTGATGGATGTTTGATTTGATATTAAATCACGTTATAATGTATTAATCCTCCCCTCTACGTTCCAAAAGGCAATTCTATTCCGTTTTTGAGATTGGCCGTTCTTTTTAATAGGATACCTACACGTCAATTTTCCATATTTGTACGGGAGTTGAAAAGCCTGATGAATTTTTTTTCCTCCTCCGTTTTCCATTTCCGATTCAACTTCAAAACGGAAATTTCTCTCGATCAGGGAAATAACCGGGTAAAAGCCCTTTCGAGAGACTGACTGAAGGGGGGGGGGGTCAAATTCAAGGGAGTTGCGGTCTAACCAATTAGTCCGATCGAGCGCTCCAGTCCGGCGCTTCAACTTGTAATCAATATACAGTGACCTTTACGAAATTAATAATTAGTTCAAACTTGGATCATGAAGGGTTCGCGGTGCGATCATTTGTCTCGTCGGCGAATTTCGGGCAGCTGATCATCGGATAAGGTTCGAGCCTTTGAGCTCGAACATCGCGAGGAATCGATAGAACCGCGGACAGTTCGGTAAGTGATTACCCGTGAGTCCTCTCATATAAATAGTTAACATCAGGGCTAGAAATTTACACATACACACCGACTGATAGACAGACATACGATCCAAAATTGTTCAGGAAACACCGAAACGCAAAACGACCGCAAGGTGCCCAGCGATTCCCCGAAAAAAAAATTCCCTGAGATTTCTCGGTCTTATATTCGTCTTTTTCCAGGGTAATAAATGAACTAAAATATAAAAAAAAATGTCATAAGTTCCCAAAATTCAGATTATCAAGATCATTTAGAATAAAAACGCTGCACTTATTACACAAAGGTTTATTATTTTTGTAAGTAGATCACTCATCTGCAAAGAACAAGGCTTTGCCATTGTCACCATCTACCAACCGTAGATACGAACTACCTACCACGTACCTACTTCACAATCAAGTTTATTTGGAAGAAATAAACGCTTCACACTCGCCTCGAAGAATAAGGAAGTTGCCCTAATTATTACGTAATTTGATTACTGGTTATTACTGGAAGCAAAACTGAGTACAACTCGGAGAAGCGAACAGCGATCGCATTTTGGTTAGATAAAATTTCAACGGAGAATTAGAGCCTCTTTTGCGATTCACACTCGTGTTTCTAATGTATCTAAGACCAACCCTCAAGTTCTCGTCGGTTGCGAACAATTTGTACTACAAAGCTCCGGGTGGTCTCAAAAATTCTAAAAATTCAATACTATTTAAAATTGGTGAACAAACTACCTTTATTTTGAGCTAGGGCACTTTTGGCCATTTCAGCCCTTAATTTTCACCCCTTAGAAGTGACTGACATCAACCAAGCATGGTTCCTCAGTGTTTTTCATAGTTCGAGCTTTTTATTGTTGACTTTTTGCCTAATAATAATTGTTGTTGATACCTTGCCCTACATGTTAGAATTAGATAGGTAGTTAAGAATCAAAAATGCTTTAATAATTTGTTCCACATATCGCACACTGGGAAGAACACTGGTGCATCTCCGAAAATGCGCTACTGAACAACCTTCGGAACAAGACTTGATGAACCACTGTTCTTGCAACTGCACACGCTGGTCATAACGTTCAGAACCTCAACGGTTCGTCTGCTCTCTAACGGACTCAGTATCAACTATCGCTGATCCACTATCACCCCCAGGTAGACCACTTCAAACTTTATCCCATGGTATATCATTTTTTGGAGATGTACCAGTGTTCTTCCCAGCGTGCGATATACTATGTACATATAAATACCCACAGTATGAAAAAATAAAATATCAATATCAAACAATTAAACCCCAAATGCAGCCCTTATACCGAATTTCATCAAAATCGGTCCATGGGAACTAAGGAAAGTGCCGCGTACGGCGGACGGACGGAAATAATTTTATTCTATTTTCGGTTTCTGCGTACCTTGAAACGTAAACCAACAAATTTTGAGGGGGCGGTTAAAAACTTTTTCTTCTTGGTCGATTCCAAAGGTTCATTATTGAAAATGATAAACCAAAAGCACTAAACAACTGGATGTGGCACATAGCTTCCCAGTATCAATAAACCAATTGTATAGATGATCCGATGCATTGTAGCTAACCTCAAATGATCAGTCTCAAAGTACCTTGCACTACCTTCATAGGGGACCATCTACACTTCAACCAGCACAGTCCTTGAAAAATTCTTCGTGTTCAGATGGAAAATGTAGAAGTTATGGCTGTTATGAATCAATTGCAACGGCATTATTACCTAAATTTTAATAACAAAAATGCAAAATTTTTTTCCAGGGTTTTTGAAAGAAAAATGAAATTTTCTGAGCTTTCCAGTAGAGTAAAATTTCCTGTGTGTCCCAAGTGTTCCCGGACGCTGGACACCATGGACCGTAAAAATGAAAATCTTTTCCTAAAAACATGCAAATATTGCAATTCTTTTAAATTATGTTATTTTTATTCATTTGATATTAATAACATAACAACTGAGCACTTATGAATTGTCAACTATCTGGACTGAGGTCATCCAAAATAAATGCCGTAATTTCCTTTCGGGAAATAGGTATATTTCCATCATCAGGACTCTAACAATAGAGTCAAACATGAGGAGAGGGCACCAACCATATTCTCCATCCGGTTCTCACTCAACTAGCAATGAACCAAAATGGGCCAAAACTGTCAACGTAACAACAGGCTTTCAACAAAAACAATGAATTTAAAATTTTAGGCGTATAAAAAAGAAAATAACATTCAGATTTGTGGTAAACATTCAAAAATTAAAAAACCACTTGTGGCAAAACCAAATTTTGGTAACGAAACTATAATGATGATTTTATGTCCATAAAGGTTATGTTCGTGTTTAACAATTTCATTCACTAACATTTTTTGCAATGACATCATATTTGATATGGAGAAATTCGAAAATATTCCTCACTGAAATCTGTTTTTGAACATTGCTGAAGATTCCTAGAATTGAACGCGTTTTCATGTTGAATACTATGTTCCAAGTTTGGGTCAAAATGTTCCTAAAGCCAAACAAATTATGGACAACTTCAAGGGGTCAACATTTCAAAATACAAATAAGAGTAGAAAAATAACGCTTTCACAATAAATTTTGTTAGTGATAAAGGAGAAAAAGAAAACTCGGAAATAGAACCGTTGACCCTTCTACGAGCAACCGCTGTTTCCACAAGTTCATCATTGTTCAGGCTAGCGATTTCTCGGATAGTTTTTCTTCCAAGGAACTGACATGAATCACGGTGCTAATAGTTTGTCCGATATTCTCCTGCAAAAATCAATGCGTCAGGGACAGGGTTAATGTGTTTCCGATGTACTCTTCCGATAAAGACACTCGAGAGCTGCTCGATAACCAACAAGTGAGGATGAATCAAGTCTAATTATTTCGATTCGCGCGATCAACCGCCGAGACGGCGCAGAAGATATACTATGCCATCACGACCCAGCGGTCTTGCAGGTGAGTAGACATCGAGACGTATTTCACTTCAAGCCGTGGGATTTTGGTATGTTGAAGTTTGTTATGTTGTTGTTCATTTCACGATTCCCGTTACTCGTTTCTGCATTCGTACATATTGAAGAATAATAAATAACAAACAATTTCAGGTTTCTAGGATTTCAACCAAGTCGTTGCCACGGAACTTTATCTTCCTCATTCGTATTCGTAGAAAAATCATTCACCATTCGTTGGAAAGCTGATTTGGATCCGTAGCCACAAAGGCCTAAGAGGGAACGATGTGGCAGACCGGGAGGCTAAACTGGCCACCAGGTCTCCACAGCGTTTGACTCTACCAGAGAAATATAATTATAAAGACCTTTACCGGAAGTTTAGTGGAAGCATTATTCAAAAATGCGACAACAACACTCTCAATACCCTGCTGGCCATAAATACAAGACCCTTTTTCCCTCTCCATCCAAACATAAGTGGTTCAGTCTTATTAGTGACTCCCATTCCAAAAGTTTTTACAAGACCGTTACCAGACTGAGGAGTGGACACGGTTTATGTAACAAATATTTGAATAAAATTATGCCAGAGCGATTCAGTCCGACTTGCCCAAGATGTCTACCCAACAATATGACCTTTGAGGGGGTTCCTGCATCCGATCCTCATCAAATTACTGAGATGTTTGCGCAATATTCTACCCAAATAGTCTACCCAACAATATGACCTTTGAGGGGGTTTCTGCATCCGATCCTCATCAAATTACTGAGATGTTTGCGCAATATTTCTCCAGTGTTTTTGATCCCCCTGTTACCGAGCCCCCGACTTTTCCTGTCAGTGATGTCTCACCAGTCGGATTGATTGTGATAAAATATGAAGACGTTCTCCATGAGCTTTCGCACTTGGACATTCGAAAGGGTATGGGTCCAGATGGGGTTCCTCCAATTCTACTGAGGGAATGTGCGCCGTACCTCGCTTACCCATTAACTTTTCTTTTCAACTTGTCCCTGGTATCTGGCCACTTTCCCGACAGATGGAAATCATCCTTTATCACTCCCGTCCCTAAATCTGGAGACAAGTCGCTAGTCATTAATTATCGCCCAGTATGCTCTCTATCTACCACTCCAAAGCTGATGGAAAAGTTGGTAGTTGCTCAGCTCTCCCTCAGGTTTGCCCCATTAATTGTTGAGCAGCAGCACGGATTCGTTCGCGGTCGTTCAACAGTTACAAACCTCCTGCAATTTCAGGATTATGTGATGAACGGTTTTCGAAATGGATGTCAGACAGATCTTGTCTCTACGGATTTTTCTAAAGCGTTCGATAAAATATCCCACGGACACCTTCTTTCACTTCTGGATTCAATTGGAATATTTGGCTCACTGTTGCGTTGGATCGAGTCCTACCTCATTGGAAGACGACTGTGCGTCAGAGTGAGGAGTGTCGTCTCTTCTTCGTTCGTGGCAACGTCGGGAGTTCCCCAAGGAAGCCATATTGGGCCTTGGTTCTTCCTGTTGGGCATCAACAGTGTGGTTAACTTCCTGGGACCGGATGTTCAATGTTTGTTGTTTGCGGATGATTTAAAACTGTACCGGCTTATCGAGTCTCCACTTGACGGTGAAATCCTGCAGCGGGCGGTTGCTCGTTTGAGTGTTTGGTGCACTGAGAACAGTATACAACTTAACCCGGGGAAGTGTTCTGTGGTTACGTTCCATCGTTCGGTAAGCATATGTCAGTTCCCATACATTCTGGAAGGATCTCCTCTATTTCGTGTGACTGAGACCCGTGAATTTACCGACGTAAAGCCGATTATTGTATTGTACAAGGCCTTGGTTCTACCAAAACTGGAATATGCGTCAACGGTCTGGAGCCCTTTTTATTCAACCCACCGGTATGCCTTGGAAAGGGTACAGAATAAATTTCTGAGATACGTGAGCTTTAAACTTAGAATTCCGTCTGACGAATGCAGCTATCCAAACATGTTGGAGACCTGTAGACTGCAAGCACTCTATAAAAGAAGGATCCTTGCTGATTTGGTGTTCCTGCACAAACTGCTCAATAATAAAATCAATTGCCCGTCTCTTCTCGCCAAGTTCCAGTTTACCACTCCTCGTCTCACCAGTCGCCATCCCACCTTGTTCCATGTTCCGTTTTCAGCATCAAATTATTTACTAAATTCCCCCTTAAACCGTATCCGCCGTTCAGCAAATCTTCTTCTCCATCTTCATCCTGATTTTGACTTTTTCCACAGTACCTACTTCATCACAACTCAAACCACTGATATATTCATCTCCTGTTTTATTTTAAATTCCATTCATTTGTCAATAGTATATATTTCTTTATTAATTCATTTCCCTCTAACAGTAGTTTTGTATTTTTGTATCACGTTTTTTTTATCATGTAAATTGGGCTTGCCCGTATTATTATAAATAAATAAAATGTCCAGAGGACGAGAGTCTCGAGCACATCATTTTAAATTGTCCAGCCCTGAACACGAGCCGAGATACCCTTCCCCAAAGGATTACATCATCCAGCGATACAGTACTGCACCCGTTAAACTTGGATACACTCACGTCAAGCGGGGAAGTAATCGTCTACAAGGCCATTTTCGATTATCTCTGCCAAAACGACATTACCATTTAATTCATTTTAACAGCAGTGTTATTAAACGAATCTTTTTGTTTTTTCTAATTTCTGTTATTGATTGTGATTTATGGTAATGTTTGATTTATGAAATACCCTAGGGCGGAATGTATTCCATTATACGATGCCAATAAAAAAATTAAATAAAAAAAAGTAAGCATGAATGGTATACTGCCAAAACTGCTGTAATTACGGAAGAAACTTGGACTTACAATAAATCGGAAACACAGGTGTGAATCGCAAAAGAGGCCTAATCTCCATTTAAGTTTTATCTGACCAAAATGCGATTGATGTAGGTACGTGGTAGGTAGGTAGTATCTATGGTTGGTAGATGGTGACAATGGTAAAGCCGAGTTCTTTGCAGACGAGTGATTCATATAGAAAAATAATGAACCTTAGTCTTATTAATTTGCAGCTTTCTTTTCTTGGTCGATTCCAAAGGTTCATTATTGAAAATAATAAACCAATAAACCTTTGTGTAATAATTTGCAGCGTTTTCTCAACCAAGACGGACATCGTGAAGTTCTCGGGTCACAAAGTGTCCCTTGCTAATAGCTCAGTAACAGTTTGGGTTTCCAATTCACTTACACTCTCGTTGAGTGCCGTCCTAATAGGATCTGTTTCGAATCAACCAGATGAGGTCCCAGCGCAAGGTGAGCCACTGAGAAAATAAGGCGGGAAGAAAATAAAGATTCGATCCCTAACTTTATAGAGGCACTCATTAGATTGAAAGTGCTCCGCTGAAACATTCAGGATGGGACCTAACCGACTGAAACATTCATAGCCGACCGCGGGACGCCTCCCTCTCACAAGACAATGGTGTACATAAACCACTTTGAGATACTGGAGATACTCCCAAAACTGGGGTTTTTGCCCTCCTCTCCTTTTTGGAAGTTTCCATTAACTCGGGTCGATACTGAAGAGGAAACCAGGAGAGCTCAGCCCTTTGCAAGGTGTGCGGCCGCGGTGGGAATCTATGATAAAATATGACGTAAGTTATTCCAACTCGCGCCCGAAAACTCCTATAGGTAGGAACCGCCATTCCAAACGTAACGCTCGCGATAAATCTTCATATCATCCAAGTCGTATAAATATGCATTTCCTTCCCTCCGCTTTTACCTCATTTTTGCTTCGGATTTTGGAGTGTGGTGGAGGAAGAAGGGGTGGCGGTCTTGAAACGGTCTCTGGGGACTGGAATTAAATTTCCATTCCGCGGCTCAAAGTTGGAAGTAATGGGATGGATTTATCTGAGTCGAGGGAAGGGAATTTATTTCCGTTGAAATTGCGGTTTTTGGTTCATATTGCTTCCGAGTCTACCAAGGTAGCGGAAGCTTTGTTTTCACTTTTCAAGGACGAAAAAAAAAAATTTCTCCAAAATCAAAATTTTCACTCGCGTTTTGCGTTTTAGACGTCTGTGTGTCTGTCTGTCTGTCTGTCATGAATTCCTTGTAACGCGCATAACTATACGAAGTTATTGTCCGATTTCTATGAAATTTTCAGGGATTGTGTGGGTTGGTGTGTAGACGGTCCCCTATGAAAATCATCATCCCCGGACTGATAGAAGCGACTGCGCATGCGCAAACGTGAACTCCTTGTAACGGCCATAACTTCTACATTTTACATCCGATTTCAATGAAATTTTCAGGGATGTTACAAAATAGTATTTAAATGGTCACCTATGAAAATCATCACCTTCCGACTGATAGTAGCCACTGCGCATGCGCAAACGTGAATTTCCTTGTAACGGCCATAACTTCCACATTTCCTACCTGATTTCGATGAAATTTTCAGGGATTACCCGGATCAGGTTGTAGATGTTCCCCTATGAAAATCATCACCCCCGGACTGATAGTAGCCACTGCGCATGCGCAAACGTGAATTTCCTTGTAACGGCCATAACTTCCACATTTCCTACCTGATTTCGATGAAATTTTCAGGGATTACGCGGATCAGGTTGTAGATGTTCCCCTATGAAAATCATCACCCCCGGACTGATAGTAGCCGCTGCGCATGCGCAAACCTGAATTCCTTGTAACAGCCATAACTTCTACATTTTCCATCCGATTTCAATGAAATTTTCAGGGATGTTACAGATTATTATTTAGATGGTCCTCTATGAAAATCACCACCTTCGGAATGACAGTAGCCACTGCGCATGCGCATACGTAAAATCCTTGTAACAGCCATGACATTTACATTTTTCATCCGAATTTGATGACATTTTCTAGTGTTGACCAGATTATCGTGTAGATGGTCCCCTATGAGGGTAGTGAAAGGTACTTAGAGATTGGTGTCTTCAGATTAACTACTATGCTTCGTATCATCTATATAATCGGGTTGTGGATACGAGGAAGCTATGTGCCACACCCACTTGGCAGACTTTTTTTCTATAGAAACCTTCGTAGGGTATTTTGCCTTCGAGTCTACCAAGATAGCCGAAGCTTTGTTTTCACTTTTCAAGGTTGAAAAATTCAATTTTGGTTCCGTGTCTGTCTGTCATGAAATCCTTGCCACAGCCATAACTTCTACATTTCTCACCCGATTTTGATAAAATTATCGGAGATTATGCGGATGTAGATAGTCACCTATGAGGGTAGTGCAAAGTACTTTTTTCTTTTTTAATCAAAGTAGGAGGTTTTAAATGGGTTGATATACAAACTCCTTCGACTGCGACTAACGAGGTCTATTGTGGAGTGCCTCCAGGACATTAACCCTTAATTTCCCACAAGTTTTGAGTATAAAATCTTGTTTTTTCCCTGAGTGCTTCAAGTTGGCTAAAGTTTGTCCGTTATACAAAGAGGGTGACAAGTCTGACCCCGGAAATTTTCGCCCGATATCAATGTTAAGTTGTGTTGGTAAAATATTGGAAAAATGGGTTAAAATGCATCTTACTGGATACCTCGAGTCAAATAATTTGATCTGTTGGGAGCAATTTGGGTTCCGTGTTGGTCGAGGCGTTGATCAGGCTGTTTTTGAGTTGTCTGGTGACCTTCATCAGCTGAGGGAGAGTAAAAAGAAGGGAATATTGTTGTTTTGTGATCTATCAAAGTGTTTTGACACTATTGATAGAGAGACCTTAGTTGATAGAATGCATAATATCGGGATTAGGAGGAATGCTCTTAAATGGTTCACTAGTTACTTGTCAAACCGGAAACAGGTTGTTTCAATTGGTGAATATACAAGAGAGCCAATGGCCATTGACTTTGGAGTAATTCAGGGAGGGACGTTGAGTGCGATATTATTTTTGATTTATATCAATGACTTGCCATTAACATATCTGTTTGCTGACGATACAGTGGTCCTAGTTACTGGCGATACATGGAATGAGGTTTTCTCTGAAGCGCAGCATGTACTTGGTACCCTTGCAAATTGGTTCTCCCGTAGTCTATTAACACTGAATATGAGTAAAACGAAATATCTACTCATTGGGAGTGGGAAGGAGGGCATAAATATCGAATCTCATTTCATGGTTTTTCATTGTTGTGGTGGCCCTTCCAGCTGTTCGTGTCGCAAATTGGAAAGAGTGACTAGTTTTCGTTACCTCGGTATTATGATTGAAGAGGATCTAACGTGGAAAACGCATGTAGATGTTATCCATAAAAAATTGAGGAGTCTTCTTTATGTTTTTTACTATGTTAGAAGAGTATTCAGACGAGACAAGCTTCGTCAACTATATATGGCACTTGTTCAATCAATCATCCAATACGGCATTGTAGCATGGGGGTGTACATATCCGACGCATTTAGAAAGAATAAATGTTATGCAAAGATATATCTTGAAGGTTATTATGAAAAAACCGCGGCTTTACTCTAGCGTAGATCTTTTAAACGAGTTTAAGGTATTCACCCCCCGCCAACTGTTTTTAAAATCGCTTCTACTAATGTTCCATCGCAACCCAGGTATAGTCCGTGATAGCCATCAGCATGACCATCATACCCGTTTCAGATTGGTTGGGAATGTGGTTACGCCTAAGCATGCGCTTTCACGAACTGCTAGATCCCCACAGTATGTGATGTATATAATTCATCGTATCTTGAGTTCAACCCTTAAATCCCCAAGTAAACTTACACGCTCTGAATATAGAAAAGTAGTGATTAAGTGGATACTTCAATTAGGAGTTGTGGAAGCAGAGAACATAATTCGTAGTATACATAATATGTTTATATATTATATTTATTATATATATAATATATTATATATATTATATATATATTATATATATATATCATATATATATATGTTTATCTATTATATAAACATAAGAGCAATAATGTGATCGATTGAGAGGAAATAACTGTTTTTTTTTTTTTTGTTTTTTATGAATTGTGTAATTAAATTTTAGTTTGGCGCGGCTCTTGTGGGGCGCTACAGGCATTTTGCCTTCTGCCTCGCAATAAAGTTGTTTTATTTTCTAAGTGCAAAGGTGATTGAATTAATTTATATAATGAATTGTACAACTTAATAAATAAATAAATTTGTTTTTTTTTCGCATTTTTACAAATTGAAGTTAGATATATTTTGACAAATCTGTAGAATATTTGAGTAGAAGGTTCCTCAAAAGCCCTATTACAGTCTGAAAGCTCAAGAATGATCTCTCCAAGGGCCACACTAGCGCTATGTCAGCAGTACCTGTCTATGAAATCAATATTGCTGGAGTAGAAGAAAGAAACTTGGAAAAATCCTTGGTGGGATGTTGGGATCTGTGCTAGGTACTTTAGCAAGTGGCGCCATGTCTGACGAGGATACCCAACTAGCAGCCTACAATGTGAGAAATCAGGGTAGAAGGTACCTCGAAGGCCTTATTACAGTCTGTCGACGCGAGAATCTTTTTTTTTCTTCGAATTATTTTGTTCTTACTATTACGTTTTCTTACATAATCGATAATTAGAGTATCAAGATAACCAACGGCTGTCGGTTTTGGCTTAAAAGTGGAGAAATTGTTGCTGGTGAAAATCAAACTTCCAAAAAGAAACCTCAGGATATTAAGGGTTAAGGCCGTTCGTTCCTCGTTCTGGTTAGTAATTATCTCGAAAAACGGCGCTCAAAATTAAAAAGTGGTACCTAAATTTCAAATTTTCAAGGATTTTCGAAATTCATTACTGCATTTTCCTAGAGAATTGAAAAACTAAAAGATTGCCGCTGGAATCATCAAATTCAACCAATAATTGCCAGAGAAACGTGGGAAACCCGTTTAATCACTGGCTGAGACCCTTTCCTTTAGAATTCCCAGTTGTGAACTCTGGTTGGGAGCACCAATCAAGAACCAAGTCACCACAACTGGAATAAAAATTGAGCACATAGAAAATAATGAATGAACTTGATGTTGGGACCCAGAAAGTATCATCATAATAAAACTAATATTTCCAAAATTCTGAAAGGAGCGTTAAGGGAAAGAAAGTGGTGGAACGGCCTGAGCTCTATCTAGCGACGATTAGATGAACCTTCTCCTCTTGTTTTGGCAAGATGGATGCACCTCTGTTATCAAACCAGAAATTTGCCCTGAATAAAAAAGGGAATAAATCTGTTTGAGGCATCAATAAGAAAGGCATTCAGTCTGAAATGGAAATCTATGTACTCTTAGGTAAACAACATTAATTTTTAAAGCATTTTATTATTTACGAAAGAATTAGAAACACAGCACACAATACCTACACCACATAAGCAAACTGATAAGAGAGATAACCTAGGTTTTTGAGCTCTGGAAGGTTCATCTTATCTTCGCTAGGCAGCGCTCACACTGTTCCACCACTTTCTTCCCCTAGATGCTCCTAATTCAGGAGGTGATTCAAGTTGTGTATTTTGTTAAGTTGGCCAGTTACAGAAGGGGGCTTTAGATACGAGAGGCTACCAAATAGCGCATATACAGAGTTACGGAAGTTAGGATTAGAAAAAACGGGTAAATACAAACATTTTAAATTTTTCTACAAAAATAGAAGCTCTCTCTGCAAAGTTTCAGCAATGGAATTTAATTTATTTTAAAGTAAAATGGTTTCTTCTAAAAGCTGAAAATTGCTATTATACACTCCTGCTCAAATTAGAGCACCACCATCCATTTTTTCATTTGTCTCTTTCCTTCTTCCCTTATAAATTTTTGAATCCCGGACTGGCCACCAGGGAGCCCAGTCATGAATCCGATAGAGCATGTTTGGGAATTGCTGAAAAGAAGAAATCGACCCAGAAATCCACCACCAGAAAATCTTCAGCAGCTGTAAACAGCAGCGAAAGAGGAATGGGACAATATCCCCACGAGGATATCCAAAACTTGATTAGAGGCATGGGTCGAAGGGTCCAAGCCCTCATCCGAGCTAGAAGAGGTAATACCAAGTATTTGAAAGCTAAACAGGCATAATTCAAACCTTTTTTCATATTTTCAATTTTTATAATTTTACCACAAGAAGTACATTTTTCTTTAATTTATTAAAAGCGTCTTTTTTTCTCGAATTTGGGCCTTTTTTGGTTACGTTTTTCCTTCTGTGATTGCCAACAATGTGTGCAAATGGATAAAAACTTGATAAGAGAAAAAAGAAGGGGACAAACGAAGAAATACATGGTGGTGCTCTAATTTTGAGCAGGAGTATATTTGTCATAGTAATAAGTGCACAAAATGGCTGTTCAACACGAGCTGTTCTCGGTTTTCGATGCTCACCTCGTAAACCTGCATTAAATTAATAAATATTAACAGTAATTATGGTAAGCGGTTTTATTTACCACAACTGGAATCAAAATTAAGCCCAATATAATTGGAAAATAATTAATGAACCAGAATTTGGGACTCAGAAATGAAATTCACCATAATGAAACTAATATTTCCATAATTCTGAAGGTGATTGGGGAATGGCTCCAAGATGATCGATCGCTTATCAACTCCATCAAAATCAAGCTCCATCAAAGTTCAACACAATCCCAAACCACCTTCAGAATTTGAGCAAAATATAATTACGAAAATGTGTGTCTTAGTGTGGGAGGGTGTCCATATTATGGGAAAATGATCAATTCGAAAGAGGCCACAGTACTAAGTTCAATTAAAAATAATGGCCGTCATCGCGAGAGTCGGGAGAAATCGCGAAAGACGAACGAAACGAACTCTAGCGGTTTTGCTCCCATTAATTTCATATAATGTTCCCCAACCATCAATCAAGTCCGTAACGCAGATTTATCTTTCATAAGCCCCCGCCCTTGACGCCCTACAACCCTTCCCCCTTCGAAATGCCCTCCAAGGCTCCTCGACTTAATCCCTTATAAAGACTTGATTTAAAATAGCTTTGACCGGTTAATCTCGTTCTTGAAAATTAATAGTCCGATGTCTTCCTTCCAACTTTCTTCTCCCTCAAGCTCGCGAAATGAAGGGTTTAATCAAAACTCCGCCCTTCTCCGTTTTCTTATTTTTAAATCGCAATTTTTCTCGGGGAGAGTTATCTTTGAATGATAAAATCCCCCCCCCCCCCCCCTCATACTCAAACACCGCATTTTCATTTTGAATATTCATGAAAATCGATGCAGTTTTTCCTTGGGATGACGTACGACCAAGTTCCAACAGCAGTTGGTTGTTTTGCAAATCTCAGCCCACTTGATGTTGTGTCGACGAGGCGAATACTGTATAGAGGAATTTGACTGTGTGTTTATCATAATCGCATGCGAGAAGGGTCGCTGTCAGCTGCTTTCTGAAGGGTTGTTAGGAACCCCGAACCACTCCAATACCAACATTGTGCGAACTATAAGGGCGTGTTGTTCTTTCAGAATATGAGCCTCGGCTCGTACGGGTCGTCATACATTGAAATGGAGTTGGAAATATTCTGATGGAATAACCAAATCGTATTTCTGTCGAATGATTTAAATATCATTTAAAGCTATTAACCCTAATTGGACCATGGTGTCACTATTGTCACCGAAAACATCTCAGGCAAACTCTTCAGCTGTCCCAAGGTATCACCATATTAACTAGATTGAAATTGCAATTTAAAAATTAAATGGACAGAGCTGAATTTTTGATCCATTTTTTGTAAGTCATTAGAAGTCAGAAAATGAAGTTATGACAAAAATTTCGTGGAATTTTTTCATCGATTTCCTTGGAATTTTTTGTCACAACTCAATTTTGAGACTTCCAATAGCTCACAAAAAATTCTGCTGACAATTGAATTTAAAATTGCAACTCAATTTTGGTTACATTGATTACACTTTGGGATATCTGTGGAGTTCTTGAGATGTGACACTAGTGATACCATGGTCCAATTAGGGTTAATGAACTGGTTATGGTTCAACAAAGAGTGTGGTTTATACTAGTACATTGTATCTGCCATTGGGGTGTACCAAACTTCAAGGATCGATTCTACAACTAATTTGCAAAAAAAAAAGTCTCCTAGAAAATTTTCTTTAACCCACTCAAAATGCCTTTTTTTTTCACTTTGAAGTTTTTTTTTTCGTATTTTCGACCTTGCGGCACTAAGATAGTCATAACTCTCTTATTTATCATAGAAATTCAAATCTGATTACACCTTTGGAAAAAGCGTTAAATTTCCTAACCACGTAGTGGGATACCCAATTTTTTAAAGCCATTTGTAAAAGTAAAAAAAAAATAAGTCAAAGTCAAAATATATAATTTTTATCTCGAAAATCGCCATTTTTTTAATTTAACGATTCCCCCGTAAAAAAATAGTGCTATCGTGGTGAACTCAACGGGTAAAACAACTCTACGATCTCAGCTTTCTATCGGTATGTCGGTTTCCAGGTTTTCGAGAGAACATTCTTGAAAAAATTGAGTTTTATGCTGAAAACGTGATTCTTCAGGCATATTTCGTTACTGAATCGACCAAGTAGTATTGCTTTTACTTCTTAAGGATTAACATTAAAAGCCCTTCAAGATCAAATGTTCACTCGCGTTTTACGTTTTAAACCTTCGTGAACAATTTTGGTTCCATATCTGTCTGTCTGACAGTCGGTCTGTGTGCCTGCAAGTTCTTGTAGAAGGCAAAAGTAATTTAAAAACGCTGCAAATCATTGCTCAAAGGTTTATTATTTTCTGTATAGATCACCCTTCTGTATAGATCACTGGTTCTCCATCAATAGCACCTACCACCATCTGTATTCTCCCTTGACCTTCCCTCTCAAATTTCAGCTTCCTGCGTTCAATAGGATTGAAAATGACTTCGGAGCTCACTCAGCTGATCAGTGATCTGAAGAGTGAAGAAGATCTCCTCGAATGCTGAAGACGCCTGGAAGAGCACTTCCATTCAATAGGATTGAAAATGGCTTCGGAGCTCACTCAGCTGATCAGTGATCTGAGGAGTGAAGAAGATCTCCTCGAATGCTGGAGACGCCTGGAAGAGCACTTCCATTCAATAGGATTGAAAATGGCTTTGGAGCTCACTCAGCTGATCAGTGATCTGAGGAGTGAAGAAGATCTCCTCGAATGCTGGAGACGCCTGGAAGAGCACTTTCATTCAATAGGATTGAAAATGGCTTCGGAGCTCACTCAGCTGATCAGTGATCTGAAGAATGAAGAAGCTTTTGAGCAATGATTTGCAGCGTTTTTTACCCACCAACATTTTTTTTACCTACCAACTTTTTTTTACCTACCAGCTAGGTACTACCTACCACACCATACTGGCTTCACACCTTCACAATCAAGTTTATTAGAAAGAACTAAACGCTTCACACTCGATTGGAAAAATAGAAAGCTTCATATTGAAATTTGATTACTGGTTACGCAGAAGGCAAAACTGTATACAAATCGAAGAAATGAACAGCGATCGCATTTTAGTCAGATACAATTTGAACGGAGATTAGACCTCTTTGGTGATTCACACTCGTGATTCTGTTTTATCGAAGGAAAACCCTTAAATTATCGTAGGGAGCGAACGATTTGTCCTGTAGAGCTCCGGGTGCTCTCAACAATTTTTTAAAATTCAATACTATTTAAAATTGGTGAAAAAACCCAACCCCCCCAACCTTTATTTCGAGAGTTTTCGAGCTAGGGCGCTCTTGAAAATTTCAACCCTTAATTTTCACCCCTTAGATGTGACTGACGTCAACCAAAAGCTAACTAGACCCCAAATGGAGTCCATATACCAAATTTGAACCAAATCGGTCCAGTGTTGATGTAAGAACCCGTTAAGAGAATATTAGATATTTCACCATTCCAGTATGATGAAACTAAAATAGAAAAGTTTGGAAATGGGTAGTTAAAGAAATAAAAGTAACTTCATAGACTGTCTTCAGGAAAAATAAAAACCATGGGTATGCTTTTTTAATTGTAAACCTTCTCTGTGGTTACTAAGTAAGGCTATTCTACGTCATGGACTAATACTACTCTGTGCTCTTTTGGTTAAAATGAATGTGAATACCTTTGAGATGACGCCAATATCGAGTCGTTATTCCTTCTTTGTGTGGTTAATTTTCTTAATTGCAAGCTGTTATCTACGTTCCTTATCAGTTTTGCTCTGTATTCGAGTAGGAAGACCCAAAAATGGTTTCGTCTAAAATTAAAATTTCTACTCTCCATTTCAGTTTGTCCGAAGCAAAACTATACCTTCGAAAATAAGGTATGAATTTGATGGAATTTTCAGGAAATGTGCGGGTTAGTCGCTAGAAGTCCCTTACGATCAACGGTAGGGATTATTCTTTCTAAGGCAAAACTGTATACAAATCGAAGAAATGAACAGCGATCGCATTTTAGTCCGATAAAATTTGAATGGAGATTAGACCTCTTTTGCGATTCACACTCATGATTCTGTTTTATCGAAGAAAAACCTTCAAGTACAGAGCTCCGGGTGGTCTCAAAAATTTTTTAAAATTCAATACTATTTAAAATTGGTGAAAAAACGATACCTTTATTTCGAGAGTTTTCGAGCTAGGGCACTCTTGAAAATTTCAACCCTTAATTTTCACCCCTTAGAAGTGACCTACATCAACCAAAAGTTTCGCGGCACAACGAGACCCCAAATGGAGCCCATATACCAAATTTGAACCAAATCGGTCCAGTGTTGCTAAGAAAAGTGCCACGGACGGCGGACGGGGGACGGCGGACGGACATTGCAAATTTGGATTCTACGCACCTTGAAACGTAAAGTGACAAAGTTTGAGGGGGGTTATAAAAATTTTTTGCGATACGATCACATAGGCTTATTACCTATTAGAAATAATAAACCAAAAAGCTACTCTCCGATTTTGATGATATTTTCAACGGTGTTCTCCATGAAAATCACAATCAAATAATTACATTTTCAAAGTCAAATTCAAACATTTTAAATTTTTTTCTCGAAAAATATCACTTACCCATATGTTTATTGTTGGCTCGTGATAAGTCGCACTATCGTGGGGCTTTCAACGGAACAACTACCCTAGTAGTACAATATTTCCTACTGTAATAATCAGTTATCGTTGAATTTTAATAAAGTGCATAAAATTGACGTTTTGAAGCAGAAAAATGAGGATTAAATTCGGGAATCGAAATCGGGACATTAGACCGTGAGAAATCGGTGTTTCAGGAAGATCCTGTTCGGCTCGTTTGATAGTTCAGTGAATAGGCGAAAAACATTACATGGAATGTTGTAGTTCTGGATGTTGTTTGGGCTGATAAAAGGTAACAACGGATCCAAGCTCCCGTATCCCCTCCTCCCATTATTGCTTCCTACGAAGTCATTTATTTGTTTATTACATTCACGGGGAATCATGCCCAATAACATAAAATATAAATTTTCATCGCAAACAATTCAACGCGTATAACAAAATAATAACAAATAAATAGGAAACGATTGAAAAAAGTAACAAGTTAACAGATAATAATACTACTTCTATCCGTGCAAAAAAAAAGGTATTTTAATTTGTGTAAACTCTGGGAAAAGGGATCATTATCGTTTCTATGCTAACAGAATTGCTCTTTGAGCTGTATGGATAAGGTTATTTAGAAGGTAGTTGGTAGATGTACATAGGATGTAAAATGGGGCGTTATTTCGACTGGTACCTACAGGCTGGGGCGTGACAGGTTATATTCTGTCAGAGCTGAGGGCAGTCTGTTGCATTACAGATGAGCTTAATGAGAAAAACAGCATCAGTGGTGCGGCGGCGGCTCTCTAATGGTTTAAGACCACATTCATGCTACACAGTAACTATCAAATTCGGGCCAAGGAATTCCCATTTTGAACGAAATGTATCTTAAAAACATATTGTTAAGTAATGCATCATTCCAGGGAACGTCCCATTGGATAAAAATTGGGTCAATTTAAACCAGTAGGTAAGCGATAAAACTGTTTCACTCAATAAAATTAATCTCGTATCCATATAGTGGCATGAAAGCCTCGAATTTGAATAAGGCTCGAAAATCGAGCCCCCGCCCCCCCCCCCCCCATGGGTTCCAGTCTGGCACCAAAGCGGAAATACGTCGTAACGTTGAACTTTCATCTGTTAATTTTGGTAGGCAGTCCGTCGAAGCTCACATCTATACTCAAGGTGAAACACGAAAAGCAAAAACCACGTAATATGCGGTTTATGGTGCCTTGCACCACTATTAGTTCCATGGTGGTAATGAGAATAATTCATGAATATAATTCATACATTGGGAATTTTTCCTCAATTTCAAAGCTTGGGTACAATTAATAGGCAATGACGGAACTGAAATCTTAAAAATCGGATATTTTGAGAATATAACCCCCATTTTCTATGCTAATTTTTATACTCTTGTGAAATAATGTGCAACTCAAGTTATCTGAGTCGAATAAAGAAGCAAGATTATGCCTGAAAAAGTACATTTTTTCAGCATTAACCCCCCCTATTTTAAAGGCAAAATTCAAAATTCCGGCGACTTTAGTGCACAACTAGATAGGAAAAAAGAACCACGTAAATCGGTTGAAAACTAAGGCCTGGGTGGAGTACACAAGATTTTGTCACACAAACACACACAGACTATGGTCTAAAACGTATTAGCATGTGGATAGTTTTTTTCCTTTAAGCGTTGCCCAAATTTACCTCAGATTGATCGCTTAAGGACGCCCAAGTCTTACTGAGGGAAAAACCAAACTGAATAAACGGGTTTTTCCATATTTCTGTGGCAATTATTGGTCGATTTTGAAGATTCCAGCGGCAATCTTTCAGTTTTTCAATTCTCTAGGAAAATGCACTAATGAATTTCGAAAATCCTTGAAATTTTGAAATTTGGGTACCACTTTTAAACTTTAAGCGCCGTTTCTTGAGAGAAATACTAACCCGGAACGAGGAATGAAAGGCGACCGACTGAGACCCCCTTAAAGTGTTTCAATATCCTCAATATACCAACTTAGTTTCGAAAGTTACCCCCACGCCTCATGGTTGAGACTCTTGCTAACTCATGGCCATTAATATTGTTGGCCATTGATTGTGGTGCATTTAGAAAAATGTAGATGCAAATTATAGTCATCGAAAAACTATTTTATTTTGGAGCTTTTTTAGCTTATTTTTTTGCCCGCAGCTTTTTCCAATTGAAGTACAGAGAGGAGTTATGAGGGAAGACACTCGGAGTGTAAGGGGTAGAAAATTCGCCCTAGTGGTCCCTTAGGGCGGGACCCGACCTCTCCCTTCGGCACCTATCGTTTTTCTCCCTTCGTTATCGACCTCCGCCATCTCCTTTACAACTTGTTGGACCGACTTATCTCGATTCTTACACCAACTTTGCTCGGATCCGCACGCGAGTTCCGTTTCGGATTAATCACGAACCTAATCTGTTTCGTTGGGGACGAGCGAGGGCCTAAATGACCTCTTATTAATTCCTAGTTAAATCGTTATGGGATGGACGGAAGAGGCCTGGAGACTCTATCGAGCTCGAAATTACACGATGAGGATACATCAATACCACTGCAGTCTCAATTATGTTTAATTATATTACAACATTCCACAATTCTAGAGAATATCAAGTAGAGTAGGATTTCTGGGACGAGATTTTGAGCACCTCCCGCTCGCACAACCCCAAAATTGCTTAGTTTGAATAATATAAGATATTAAATAAGATAAAATTTTGTATTAAAAAAAAGTATTTTCAATGCGTTGGCAGGTATTATAGCAGTACTCCTCTGCGTGCCTTTAGGCAGCACTGGAGTCTGGAGAACATTCTGGCTGATCCCTGGGGACTCTCACTTCTGCAGGGGTTCAAGTTTCAATTTCTCAACTGTTAAGTTGGCTAGTTACAGAAGGGGGCTTTAGATGCGAGAGGATTTTAAATAGCATATATGCCTGGAAGATTATTAAAGTTTAGAGATTAATAAAGTTAGAGAATATTAAAGTAAGTTAGCTTATGTTAGAGATTATTAAATAGCGTCCATTCTTCAATCCAATCATGTAAATTCAGAAAAGTATTTTATCGTATACAGTAATATAATATAATTTATATGATATAAATTATATTATATCAAATTACTATATAGGATCTTACTACTAGGTTCTTTGCAAAATTGCTCCCTCTGGGTAAGTAAATTGATAAATACATGCATTTATCAATTTACTTACCCAAAGGAAGCAATTTTGCAAAGAACCTACCCTACAACACGGGCCAGGCCTAAAGTCGGGTAGGAAATCAGAGCAAATTGCAAATCGTCTTTATGCATTTTTCTTCTTGTAAAAATTGTAGAAAATGGAGCCATTAAACAAATATCTATCTATCTCACAGCAGGGCACTCACAGACTATGTGACTGCTTCGCAGCAGAGCCGTCATTCAACTAAAAATTATCCCCAGGGGCAGTCGCCAGGCCTGCTATGGTGCGAAAGTCTTTCCTCCTTAGTGGCAGCAGAGCGTTTGCTCTATTTTTAGGGAAGGTGATCAGCTGTTTGGCTTGTCTCTGCTTTGGAGTGTTGCGCCAATGTGCAGCTCTCTTGCTGGCCTCCCATTTCTGGACCTGTTGAGTATTGAAGCTCTTATTAACCCCAAGTGGGGGTTCAGGACCGAAACATTGGGACTCCGATCTCTGCTTGGTGGGGCGATCGGCATCTTCATTGCCATCTGATCCTCTGCCTGTTGCCGAGTTATTTGCAGCGCACATTGCTTCGGTCTATGAACCTGCTCGTGGTGTTGCCTGCTCTCGCTCTCCAATTGATGCTGTCCCTCTGGGCTCGCTGTTGCTAGGAGAGGAGGAGGTCAGCAGTGCTTTACATGGTCTCGATATTGCTAAGGGCATGGGCCCTGATGGAATTCCTCCTATTTTACTCCAAGCTTGTGCTTCCAGTCTTGCCTCGCCTCTAACATTACTTTTTAATGCCTCTCTGTCCTCTGGTCACTTTGCTAATTGCTGGAAGTTGTCCTACATCACGCCAGTCTTCAAGAAGGGTGTCAGGAAGGACGTTGGAAACTACCGACTGATATGCTCCCTATCAACCATCCCTAAATTATTCGAGAAACTAGTGGTAGCTCAACTCTCACCACTTTTCAATCGCTTCTTAGCCCCTGAGCAGCACGGCTTTGTGAGAGGGCGCTCTACCGTAACAAATCTGGCAAGTTTCCAGGAGTATACGCTTTGCGCTATTGGGGAGGGTCTTCAGGTGGATCTCATCACAACTGACTTCTCAAAGGCTTTTGACAGGCTTCCTCACAGAACGATTCTTGATGTGCTCTCATCATTGGGGTCTTTGGGCCCCTCCTTGCATGGATCGATAGCTACCTCAACGATAGACAGCTTTCTGTTCGCATTAAAGGCGTCGTCTCTGGTCCATTCCCAGCAACCTCTGGAGTACCTCAGGGTTCGCACTTGGGTCCCCATCTTTTCAACCTTGTAATCAACGGTGTCAGTTCAGTACTTCAGGGAGCCGATTTTTTGATCTATGCTGATGACCTGAAGCTATTTGCCTCCTTGAGGGACTCATCTGCCTGCTTGCGCCTGCAGCGGTACATTGATGCCCTTAGCCAGTGGTGCCTCCTCAATGGCCTGACCCTCAACCCGTCTAAGTGTGCAGTCACTTCATTTCACCGTTCTCATTCGCCAGTACTCTACAATTATACCATAAATGGAGTTGAGCTACCACGCAAGCCTAGCATTGTGGACCTTGGAATCAACCTTGACTACCAGCTCGCATTTACGGACCATATTGCTCGGGTGGTGGCTCGAGGCATGCGCACGCTTGGGTTCCTGAAGCGGAGTACAAGAGAGTTCAATAACGCGTCAGCATTGGTAGCCCTCTTCAAGTCACTCGTCCAGCCAATCCTTGAGTATGGTTCCATCATCTGGAGCCCTCAATACGAATGCCACATTGAACAGATCGAGCGGGTTTTCAGAGCCTTCCTTCGCTACCTTGCTTTTAAGCTTGGCATTCCCCGCGATCGGTTGAATTATGCTGACCTTTCCCGCCGCTTCAATCTTCTCTCTCCTCGTCACCGTCGCCTCTGTGCGGATGTTACCTTTCTTCATGGCCTACTTTCTGGAAGGACGGATTCGCCCGATCTACTAGCCCACATTGGATTCCATGTTCCCCGCCCTGCATCCCAAACAGTTTTCCGCTTTGCCGTCCCGTTTTCCTCTACTAACTACCTACTCCATCGTCCCTTTAGTCGCATTCCTCGTGAGGTAAACCTCCTTTCAACTTCTCCTCCCTTCATAGACATCCTCTCCTCGCCACTCTCCCCCATCAGAACGCTTCTCATAAATCACCTTCACACAGTGACTTGAATCTTTATAATTAAAAATACTACATCTTCAATATTGTAATTGGGCATGTCCCGTTTCTACCATAATAAATAAATAAATAAAATCTACTCCCTCATAGCCAGGGACCCAGAGCAAAGTCAACTTATTGGCCAGAGCCATAGCCCTACGGGAACCCAGACAATCCAAGGTTGGCCTTGATGTTATTGAGCAGGCTGCAATGGCCTTTAGTGCTGCATGTGCATGCAAATTCTCGCACCTTGGAGTCGTTTTCTGGCGATTTCTTGTGCGCATATTTTCATGCCACGGGTTTTAACCCGAGAAATGGTCGCTGTTGTTCCTAGCGGTTTATTTGGGCAGAAGTTTGGGCCTTTGATACCTTGGCCAGCTTTTCCATTCATCAAGGACCCATCTGTGTACCATAGAAGTGAGCCTGGTTCATATTGAAGCGTGCCTCTTTGCAGGACTGTATAACTGACCTTCGGTCGGTTAATACAACTGGCCCCCCTGTAACCCCACAACGTTAGGGCTGTGGTACTTCCACAGACAGGTGTACGTAGAGCGCCAGACGTAAACTACAGCTAAACGTCAGCTAAACTACAGTTTTCATCACAAGTTCCAGATTAAGAGACAGAATTAAAGTAGTTCCATCACAGGTTTTCAAATACCATAGTTTAACCCTTTCCCACCAGGAATTCCATCAAAATTAAATTCTAAACAGCTGGGTTAGGCCCTTGAAGTTTACAAAAATATCCAAGTTATACAGAATTTTAGTTTTTATTAAGAACAAAAGTAATATACTCGTGCATGATGCATTCATCTCAATTCCCAAGTGTGAAAAGAATATAATTCCTCGATTTGGTCGTTTTGACGTGTAAAAATCGACTTCAAAATTGTCTAACATCCCGACTTTTCGCTGTATAGCAACTCTCCCTGTTTCTCCCCCAGGGAGCCTCCCAGGCTAAGCCAATAGTTTTGCTCGCGTCAGGTGAAAACATCCAACTAGTCCGCCCTCTTCAAAAGTTGAACCCAACTTCTTAATTTGATAGGTAATTAATTCGGATCAAACAAAACGCGGGGGGGGGGGGGGTTAATTTAGAATACGTTCCACCCTGCCTGCTTCCCTCCTGGCTGAAATCCAGGACAGATTATGGAAATAATAATGCAAATTATACCTCCTCTTCTCGGTCCTTGCATTCTCTCCGATCTTTTCCGTCGAGTTTCTGTGCCTCGTCTTTCTTTTCAAGGGGGAAAGAGGCTTAATTAAAAACAAACCGGCCGTTCTCAAGTCTGTCGAAAACTGGGGTTAGGGCTGACGGAGAATCTGGAGAAGTCTGAAAGGCACTCAGGGTCATATGACAGGGGAAAACACTTCTTACAAAAAGTTGGATGTGAGGTATAGATTTCTCACATAACATAAAACATGGATATAAAGATAGTTGTGTTGTAGAACTGTTATTAAAAGAAAGCATTAGATTGTGGGTAATTTATGTTTAAGAAAAACATGTTTGGCGTAAACTTTTTTTCATCATAAAAACGCGTAAGTTTAGCATTTAAACTATTCTAACAAGAATAAAGGTACAACACAGTTTTAGGCGAAAATTGAAACCCACTTTATAAAAAAACGGCCCTTTTACCACTTTATACAAAATCCCATTAGATAGTGGGTAATTTATGTTCAAGTAAAAACATGTGTAATGTATATAAGTTCAGTAATTCAACTATTCTGACAAGAATAGATTAATAACATAGTTTTTGCAAAAATTGAATACTTCTAGGGTTCCACAATTTTCGAGAGAAGTTCCAACTTGTTACAGAGAATAGTTAGGTACATCGTGCTTTACAAAAGTGTAGGAACGTGTTCTGGTACGTAATCAGCCTGATATTTCCCAATAGACGGTTATGTCAATTTGGAAAAATCATTCAAAAATCATCTTTTTGGTACTAAATTCTTATCAAGAACGAACGATATAATCGGAATCATCGCTAAATTTCCAATATTGGAATTCAAATTCAAAATGTTTTCATTTTGAATATCCTAAAATAAGGCACTACAAACGTCAATCACAAGTGGGTAAAGGGAGCACAAGAGTGCCCCCCCCCCTTCCAGACCGGCCCCAGGCCCCACCCACCATGGAGGCTCCCCGCATAAGAACACTAACCGCCTCCACCACAGGAAGCACAAACGCACCCCACTCCCAACTTTAGTAATGTAATTACAGTAAACAATCTTTTCATGTTGAATTGTCATCCGACTGCGAATTCTGGCGTCGCGGACGTCTTCAGCTGTCTTTCTAAGAAAAGAGCAGATTGATTCCGATGATTTCGTTCATGCTTATTGCCTCACCCCCTAAAGTGGAGAGGGGTTCACCAACGGTCCAAATCGAAAAATTATTAGGATTGGCTACCTAATATTCTCCCGAGCCGACTGGCTTTAACTTCTAAGATCTCACGGGAAACCAGGTAACGGATGTTGAAATAAATGAATTATTTATAATAATCTTATATTCTCCAGACGAGATTGCAGCCTAATAAACTATTTCTATGGCTCATCCCAACTGATTTTAGGAAGTTTGATGAATCAATTCACAACATTCAGCAAATTTTACTCTTTTTCGGTAGCTTTGCGTTGACCATTGCTGCGGGGTAATTTTTTCTTCTCCCAAATCTCCGAGAGAAAGCGGGGTTTGGGGATCGATCCCTCGAACGACACCGTTTTGGCGCACTACACCCCCTGAAAGCTGTAAATCAACTATCAAACTAAACTCGAATGGATATGAATCGGAACTCTCCCTTCTAGAGGCGAAAAACGGGGCGAAAGAGGGAGGGGGAAATGGAAAATGGAGGGAGGGAAATAAAGTATAGTAGGAGACCCCCAGAACCCGAAAAAACTCTTTTCCCTTACGAAGGTTAAAGGAATGACGATGAAGGGGGGTGAAATAGAAAATGAGGGATGAAAATGGTGGCCAGGAAACGGCCGAAGGGTTGGGGGGGGGGATACCCTCAATCACGTCGTTAAAGAAATGTTGGGGAAAATAACTCGCTGTTTGTCAAGGAAAGACGACCGATCGAGGAAATGTGGTTTTTTCCTCCTTTCGTTCAGAAGGAGAATTTTCTCTCAATTTTCTCATCCTTCTCCTAGTGTTTTCGGACAGATGATTCCTCGTAAACTGTTCGACCTTGAAATAATACCGTCTTGTTCATTTCTCGCCAAGCAACGCGAAACGAAGCACAAGACTACCGACTGGATAGTTCTGAGAGTATAAATCCATAGATTTGACCTGCACAATCCTGGGCTCTACGATTATGCAGCGTCGTTTCTACATGGAGAAGAATAGGAAGAACTTCAGCGTTGAACAGAGATGATTGCAATTCCAACGGAGGGACGTGGAATTCAATTTCTAAAAGAGTATTCGGTTGACAGGGAGGATTTGGACGTGAAGAAGACAGCAGACACGTGGGCTCACAGAGGACTGGGGTGGGATGGGAGACTCGTGGGCGGTTTAGCAATTTTCTCTGAGGGGCCTTCAAGATTAATGGTGTGTCGAATTCGACTGAAAAGAACTGAGTTATAAACAATTTGAAAGGAAGAGGGAGCCCTTCTAGAATAGATGAAAATGGAGATGTAATGCTGAGCCTGCTTAATTTTTAGATTCCAATGCAAGTAATATGCTGGCATTCAAGAATTAGTTAGAATTGTTGGCAGCTGATAGGTTAAGATTTTATCTTTTGAAGAATATCTCATAAGTAATGAATTGTCATTAAAGTCAACGTTTTTGCTTCTCCTTCAGACATTATCAGGTCGGAATAGGACAATGTTTCTGATAGTTTATGATGTCGTAATCCTCAACTGATCGATTTCTGGCTTCTGAGCTTCCATGCACGATTGTTATGCAGGCAACACAAATCCTTGATAGCAAGAGTCCAACAACACATGAGGAAAGCAGCATTCATGAAACCTGCTGCTGATCATTTGTCGTCCAACCCTCAACAGACCAATGTGTTTCTACAAATAGTGCGTTCATTTAGCTTTCTCACACAATCAGGCTACCGGGTAACACCAATCGCGAAAAATAGTTCAAGGCATAAAAACTTATTGTTATTGTTACTACACATCAAATTGGTCAGAGACCACTAGGATTGGCTGTATTGGCTGTTTGTTTTTTCCCCATGTAATGAAATTGAAATGTAATAAATGAAATGTAATCCCATGTAATGAAAGAACGAATACAGATAATCTTAGTAGACTTTATTGCAATCTTATCAATTTAATCTGATGTACATTAATTTGGGGTAATTTATAAATATGGTATTTTTATTTTAGTTTAGTTTAAGGTGTCAATTTGTTATGCATAGAAAGTTGTATGTTGAATTAAGTTGCGAGTCTACTCGACAGAAACTATGTGTTCCTTTTGGTTTATTATTTTGAATAATGAACCTTTGGAATCGACCAAGAAAAAAAAAATTTAACACCCCCTCAAAATTTGATGGTTTACGTTTCAAGGTACGTAGAATCCAAAAATCGAATAAAAATTTGGCCGTCCGTCCGCCGTCCGCGGCACTTTTGCCACTTAGCATTGACCGATTTTGATGAAATTTGGTATGTAGACTCCATTTGGGGTCTAGTTGAGCTCCGAAGCTTTTGGTTGATGTAGGTCACTTCTAAGGATTCCAAAATCAATTTTGAAATTTTGAAAACGCCCTAACTCAAAAAATTTCGATATAAAGGTATTGTTTTTCCTTCAATTTAGGATTCTATAGAATTTTTAGAATTTTTTGAGACCACGCGGAGCTCTGTAGGACAAACCGTTCGCTCCCCTACGAAAATTTAATGGTTTATATTGAAATATATATATATATAAATCAAAACACGAGTGTGAATCGCAAAAGAGGCCTAATCTCCGTTCAAATTAGAGCTGACCAAAATGCAATCGATGGTTGGTGATTTTGATTTTTTTTTTTTGAATTTTTTTATAATATAAAATTTAAAACATATTATGTTTTAAATTTTTTTTTTTTTAATTTTATTTTTTTTTTTTTATTTTATTTTATTTTTTCCTTCCTATTGGATGGTTGGTGATTTTGTAGACGAGTGATCTATATAGAAAAATAATAAACCATTGTGTAATAATTTGCAGCGTTTTTACACTTCGTTACAACATGGTGTTACCTACATTCTTATTATTAGTATTATTATTATTTTATGTTACCTTCTGTTGATAAAACTGACTTCCAGATAGCAACTGTGATAACAAACTGTCTCGAGTGTATCTTGTATCATCTTACAGAAAGCATATTTTTTCATTTCATAAAGTGTTTTTTGAAATCCTAATGTAGGGTACAGAGTTTTATTGACACCCTTTCCAAGGTACCTATGTCAAAGTATCGTTATTATCCTCCTTATAGTCCTGAAGATGGTACACAAATATACCGAAACGTAGGCCTAAACAAGTGTTTTTATTTTCTTCTTCTGACTGAACCTCAAGAACCTCAACACTATTTCTGATCAAGTTTTCGAGAATTAAGAACCCTAATAATCTACCCTGGCAATTCAGATAATTTCGAGTAAAGTGGATTGGTAATCAATGCGTACTATATCAAAGCGAAAGTTTTATTGTACCCAAGAATCGTTGAATTTGAGTTGGATATTCTCTCAGAACTTGCATGAATTCATCTAAAAGAATAGTCTCAAGTAAGGCGCCCAAATTACGTGCTCCAAATCAAGGCGTCACGCGCCGGTGCTGAGCCAAAATAATACAGTTGATGCTTGTTGTCTTTCTTCCCCTAATTTATTGGATCCCTCTCGGCAGCCAAGTCTAGTGTTCATGGCTGTAACGTGACTTCCTTTCAAGCAAAAGTCTCGTAAAATGTAGAACTATTCAATAAACGATCATAGATTATGTTAACTAACGCTGGAAACTAACTTAACTGACTTTTAACGATTATAATTCCAATAACACAATCACTCACTCACTCCTCTGTTCGATTCTCCAATTTGTGAGCAATGAAAGATCGCTTTGTAATAAGTTAATTTATTTGCAAACTTGGCCGTTACCCATTTGGGCATACGGTCTGGGAGCCGCCGTAGTGGGTGGGTCAGGGCCCGGCTGGGTACCCCCTGCCGGGCTCCGCTGCTTTTGTGGCTTGTTACCTACTTTTCTTCTTCCCCCTTTTCCTGTCTTTTTTTTACCTACGTTACCTGTCCTAATATTATCACTTGTTATATTAATTTGTTAGCCATTGTTTATTATCTATTTTGACAATTGTTAATGCACTATGTGTTTCACAACAAATAAAACATTCATTTCATTTTAACTGAGAAAAAATGCTGCAAATTATTACACAAAGGTTAATTATTTTTCTGTACAGATCACTCGCCAGCAAAGAACACAGCTTTGGTAACTACCAACAACTAAGTAAAGCAACAAAGTTTTTGCTACCAACAACTAAGTAAAGCAACTAAGTTTTCGCTTCACAATCGAGTTTATTTAGTTGAAATAAAAGCTTCACACTCAATTCAGGAAATAAAGAATTCCTTCGTTTAGAAATTTGATTACTGGTTGCTAAGGACGCAAAACTGAGTACAAATCGAGAATACACACTCGTGTTTCTGATTTATCTTGACTCCGACCCTCAAGTTCTCGTAGGGAGCGAACGGTTTGCCCTACAGAGCATTCAATAGGATTGAAAATGGCTTCTAAGCTCACTCGGCTGATCAGTGATCTGGAGAGTGAAGAAGATCTCCTCGAATGCTGGAGACGCCTGGAAGAGCTTTCATTCAGAGGATTGAAAAATGCTCCAACATTCGAGGAGATCTTCTTCACTCTTCACATCACTGATCAGCTGAGTGAGCTCCGAAGCCATTTTTAATCCTATTGAATGGAAGTGCTCTTCCAGGCGTCTCCAGCATTCGAGAAGATCTTTTTCTCTCTTGAGATCACTGATCAGCTGAGTGAGCTCCGAAGCCATTTTTAATCCTATTGAACGCAGGAAGCTGAAATTTGAGAGGGAAGGTCAAGGGAGAATACAGATGGTGGTAGGTGCTATTGATGGAGAACCAGTGATCTATACAGAAGGGTGATCTAAACAGAAAATAGTAAACGTTTGGGCAATGATTTGCAGCGTTTTTATTTAATTTTCGGATTCTAGGTAGGTACCTTGAAACGTAAACCAACAAATCTTGAGGGCGGGGGGGGGGGTTAAAATGTTTTTTCTTGGTCGATTCCAAAGGTTCATTTTCGAAAAATTTTCGAAAATTTTATTATTTAATAATTAACCAAATTTATTATTTAATAATAGGTAAACCAAAATACCCTCCCAACTCAAAATCTTCATGGCGCAGGTTGACAATTTCTTTGAGGTTGTTGAAGTGATTGTACAACCCAAAATAAATTCTGTAAAAGGAGAACCAATGAGAACGCAACACTGCCCATTCACTTGGCAGACGTTATGTTTGAAACGTGCTAACAAAATACGGAAGAAAAACCGGACGTTCCGAATACTGCTTTAACTGGTTGCAAACAAGGGCACAGTGGGAATTAGAGAGGAGGGCGGGAGTTGTGTAATGTCCCCGGGGGACTTGGTCTCCATGATGAATGTAACCAAGTAGCTTTTTTTTCAACCCCAAACATAGAACCAACTCTCAGTTTGCTCGCAGTGTCTTTTCACAATTTTCCCCGACTTCACCATAAATCCACGTTTTCAAACCTCCCCCCCACCACCGGGGGTGTTTGCCTCTTCAAAAACCTTTACGCCATTAATCTTGAAAAGGAACCCCCCCCCCCCCTTCAGCCCACAGTATGAGAAGGAAGGGTGAAAAGAGGACGTTCGAAGCGGTGGGGGAAGCAGCCTAAAAAAGACAGGTCCCTCTACTCTGCCTGGAGCATCGCATTCAACCTATCCTGAGAAGATGGATACAGCCAAGACGGATATTGCCGCGAGGGAGTTCTGAAAGTGAACAGTTGACTGCGCCGAGCTGATTCATCGGTGTCTTTGTACCACAGTAGGAAAAGATCCATAGAAATCTCTAGCCATCTTTTTTTTTAGTTTTGTGAGAAATGGAACATTTTCCCGTTTCCTCTAATAATCTACCTTCATTTGCCCCTGATTTTCTCTGAATTAAAAAGAGCCCTGAAAAGAAAAATGATCTTGAAATAAACATTAAATTTTTTTCGAGTACCAAGAATACAGTAATGGGGCTTTCTGCTGAAGTTACCCATAAGTAGCTAAGTATTCAAGGTCAACAAATCTTGCTCGTTGAACAGCAAATTCTGTACTTAAACTCATCTTCGATCTCAAGTAAAGGATATGTTTATTTCCAACAACCCAAACAATAATTGTTATATACCAATTGTTGTATACCAATTATTGGTATACTTTCCACAACCTCTTGCCTGCGCAGTCCAAGACGTTGCAGAGAAAACGTTGCGTATGGACCGGAAAACTGCGCAATTTTGAGTCCCTGGGGAAGACTACGCAGTTGCAGCGATAACTGAGCTGATGAGCTCTGAAAACCGTGACCTGCACAGACATGTCGTTGCGTGTAGACACTTGCTCCGTTTTCTGATTCGTTTTGTTCCTCAGTTTTCCTTCATCGCCCGACGATGGCCGACCTTCGCCAATGTTCTCGCGAGTTTTTGACTGATTTCATTTCGCTATATGAAAGTTTACCATGCCTTTGGCGCGTCAAATGAAAGGAGTACAGTGACAGGGACAAAAAGGGAGAAGCATATGGAAGATTGGTGGAGAAATTTAAAGAAATTGACGCTACCGCGAACAGGGAAACAATTGTGAAGAAACTAAACTCTATGCGGAGTGTATATCGTAAAGAACTGGCAAAACTGAACAAGTCTATTCGATCTGGGGCTGGAGAAGAGGATATATACAAGCCATCTCTGTGGTATTTAGACTTGCTACATTTCCTAAATGATCAGGAGACACCAAGGCCGTCCAGGAATAACATGGGCAATCCAGCAATAACCTAATATGGGAAAACTCCCGCCTTTTCAAAAGCCATTTCCGTGACCATAAACGCCCGGTTCTTCTGATACCGTCCAATCTTTTTTTTTAACAAAACAGTAAGCAAAAATTGACCAAAGGAGAATCTCCTCCATGGTGATATCACACAAAACTGAGCAAAAATTAATGAAAAATACTTCACGTACAAAAAAAAAAAACCGTACCGTCTGGACGCTCACAGTTGCAACGTTTTCATTCCGTCTTAAAACTGCGCAAACTAAAACGTTGTGCAAAACGGAGCGTGTGGACCAGGATTTACACTCTAACAAGTCAAACACGGTTCAGGACTCGAAAATCAATATTTTCATTTTTGGGTTTTTTGAACACATTTGGTTATTGTTTTCAATAATGAACGTTTGGAATCGACCAAGAAAAAATTTTATAAGCCCCCCCCCCCCCGCCCCTCGAAATTTGTTGGTTTACGTTATAAGGTATGTAAAATCCGAAAATCGAATAAAAATTTTGACTTCCGAATGTTGATGAAATTTGTAATATGGGCTCCATTTAGGATCTAGTTGTGCCTACGAGGCATTTGGTTGATTTCAATCATTTCTAAAGGAAATAAGGGCTGAAATTTTCGAACGCTTTAGTTCAAAAACGTTTGATATAAAGGAAGGTTTTTTCATCAATTTAAAATAGTATTGAATTTTTGGAATCGAATGAGACTACCCAGACCTCTGTAGGATAAACCGTTCGCTCCCAATGAGATCTTGAGGCTGGTCTGACGATAAATCAGAAACACGAGTGTGAATTGCAAAAGAGGCCTAATCTCCGTTCAAATTTTAGCTGACCAAAATGCGACCGTTGTTCGTTACTTTGAGTTGTAGGTACTCAGTTTTGCGTCCTTAGCAACCAGTAATCAAATTTTCTAATGAAGGCTCCCACTACTCTTAATTTCTTCAATATAAACTTGATTGTGAAGTGAAAGAAATGTGGTTGGCAGTAAGTGACAATGACAAGGCTGTGTTCTTTGCAGGCGAGTGATCTATATAGAAAAGTAATAAACCTTTGTGTAATAATTTGCAGCGTTTTTTTAAATGAAAAGTACAGTTTTCTAATTAGTTCATTTCCAACAACGGCGGATTTTTTTTCTCTCTTCTTCGCTACTCGAAGTAAGGAAGTTTTACTCTATCAATATTTTACTTGAAAGATTTCTGAACAATTTTTGGTTTCGCGTCTGTTTTGGGTTAATTCCTTGTTCCGGCACAACAATATTAAATAACAATTTGAACAAAAACTGTCAGTGTTTGCCTCCATTTCATCGCCATCAGACTAACATTTTCCTCAATCATCAATTTCTTTGGATTCAATGGACCGATTTAGCTCAGATGTTGAAGGTAGAATGTTCTACTGGCCACTAGCTGAATTTCTAATTGATTTTACCACAACCCGACAGTACTGTGCTTCTCAAAAATTGTAGAATCCAGGTGGAAAATATGAAAGTTTATTATTGAAAATAGTGAACCAAAATAGTCAAACAGTTGATATACTTTAAGCAGAAATATAAGGAGCGGATTTTTTCCCCCATCTTTGCTATTGAAGTAGGGAAGCTTTGGGGCCTCCAAAATCAAAATTTCTACTCAAATTTAGTATTTTGGGGTTGTTTGAACTATTTTGGTTTTTTTGGTCGTGGCATAACAATACTAAAAGACAATTTGAATAGAAATTTTCAGGGTTTGCCTCTAGCTGGTCCCCATTTCTTCGCCATCGGACCGTAATTTTCCTCGAACATCAATTTCTCTCAATTTAATAAACCGATTCAGCTCAGATCTTGAGGGTAGATAGGGACTGGCCACTAGCTGAATTTCTCGTCGATTTCGCCGCAACCGGAACTGTACGAATCACAAAGCATGTGAAAAATCATCAACGTAATCGGAGATTCGTTATCATTCATGTTGATGTTTGTCACCTCAGAGAAGTAACAAACTGATCATGGATGTAACTACGGTTTACTATAGTTATAACAATTCACTCGGTTGCTATGATAACGAAAACACAAAATAAAGCAGAAATAGTTTTAGATTTGAATGATATTGAAGTTTTAATTCTATAACATATATTTTTCAATTTAAATGTAAGGAAACCCTTACATTTTGGCGCAGTCTGGATTCGAATCACTTGGTGAGTCACTTTACAGCATTACTCTACTTGGAGAATGTCAAATCCACGTTTAGAGAGCCAGTTCTCGCTGGCACCAGAGACTGTTTCCCAGTTTCAAAGGATTTTGCTGCACCATCAAACCACAAATTTGAATATGTTTCAAGAGCTGATGAATTCTATGTCTGGAACTTTCAAGAATATTATTGAAAGTATACCAACGGACTCGCAACGTTTGAATATCCCATCTTTTGATGGAATGAATGAAGACCCAACAATGTGGATACGGTTATATGAAATAGCATGTCATACCAATCATTGGCATACTGATAGTTTGAAAATAACCAATCTAATTTCGTATCTCTCAGAAGGCAGCACATCGCAAAAATGGTTTTACTCCCGTTTGCTTAGTGATGAAAAGTTAGATGATTGGGAAAGTTGGAAAAAGGTCTTTTTCAGAGTCCTTTGGTCAGAATCGACTTGTAATAGCAGAGCGGGCACTATCGTTTACCTACCGAGGCGGTTGTCTACTAGATTATTGGTACGAAAAACAAAAGTTTTTGAGACTAGCATTTGGGAATCTGCCGGATCCTGTTCAGGGCACTATGATACTATTGGGACTTCCAGAATTTTTGCAAGATCAGTTACAGTTGGTCGATTTTCATGATCTAGACATCCTTCGAAAAGCTGTTGGGAATTTACGACCTCTCCCGGTATCTGTCACCAAGATCAAAAAGGATTTCAGCGAAACCATACAGGACGACACCATAGGGAATGTAGAAAAAGTTCTCCGATTGAACTCCCCTCCAGCTTCCACACCTAAATTTCAGCTTTCAGTAAACGGAGTAAGCCTGACAGCCTTGCTCGATACAGGAGCGAGTGTAAATTTAATAAGTGCCGCTATTGTCAGGAAATATGATTGGTTTCTATCGAAAGAACATCAGATTCTAAAAGGTTTCAATGGGTCCTCCGAAACCTCCCAATTTTCGTCTTTACTGAATCTGCGTTATGGAGAATACTGTGTAGAGGCAAAAGCTTTTGTTTCAGAATCAATCTCCTATGATCTGATTGTAGGAATGCCTACGCTGGTTTCATTAGGATTTTCCTTAGTTCAACGAAATTTCTCAAGTGAGTGTGCCGTTTTCAAGAATGTCGGAATGATTTTCAGTAAAGATGACCTTCTAAAGCTGTTCCCACCCACTAGTAAACCAGTTTCATATAAGAAGTACGCTGTTCTTTTCAAACTTAAGGAAAATGCTGACATAGTACATCTCAAGCCTTACAGACTGTCAAGGGAAAAGTACATTTGGGCCCAGGACAGAGTTAAAGAACTGTTGGATAGAAACATAATTCAACCGTCTACATCCAAATATGCTTCACCCTGCGTCATCGTACCTAAAGCTAATGGCACACTAAGGCTTTGCCAGGATTACCGAATTTTGAATAAGCAGACTCAGTTGGACCCCTTTCCTTTCCCCTCGATCGACGACATCATTAGTAACTTTGGTGGTTGCACCGCTTTTTCAAAAATAGATCTAAAAGACGGATTTCTCCAAGTCCCACTCACTGTGGAGACTATGCAGTACACTGCTTTTGTCCTCCCATTTGGGCATTATGAATTCAGGTGTCTACCATTTGGGTGGATGAATTCCCCATCTGTTTTTCAGCGTTTTATGACGAACGTCTTAGGAGACTTATTGAGAGACCCATACGTACGCGTCTACATTGACGATATTTTGATTGGAGGAAGGACGAAAGAAGAATGTGCTCATAGGACCTACCTAGTTGTCAAAAAACTTTCTCAAGAGAATGTCAAGCTGAATCTTGAGAAGAGCCAGTTCAATCAGAGTAGCATCACGTTTCTGGGCAGGCACATTGATGGGTTGACAAAGACAACGAAAGAGGAGTCCATAGAAAAAGTTCGGAAAATGCAGAGGCCTCATGACGTTCATTCCCTTCGTGTATTTACAGGCTTAACTGGGCATTTCCGTGCATTCATTCCGAAGTATGCTGACATTGCGCGACCCTTGGATCGTTTAAAGGCGAAGAATACCCCCTGGAAATGGACCGAAGTTGAAGAAAACGCCTTTCAAACTCTTTTAAAGAAAATCTCAAGCAACCCAGTACTTCAGCTACCCGATTGGGAACTTCCATTTGAGTTGTGTTGCGACGCATCAAATTTTGGAACTGGTGCGGTGCTTTACCAGCGTGATTCCTCTCGACCCAAACGGCAACAACTCAGGGTTATTGGATACCACTCATCTACTTTCACGAAACCAGAACAATCGTATTCTGTCACAGACAAAGAAGCTTTGGCTGTCATAAACGCTATAAAATATTTCAGGTCATTTATTGAGGGACGGGAATTCACAGTTCACACTGACCATGAAGCACTGTCTCATCTGCTGAACCTGAGAGAACCCAAAGGGCGTTTAGCCAGATGGCAGGTATTTTTGTTGTCATACAACGTCAAAATAAATCATCGTCGAGGTTCTGAAATGGAAGACGCGGATGCCTTATCGAGACTGTGCTTGGACAGAGAATGCAATCTTGTGATGAACATGATCCGAGGCTCTGAAAATAAATTGAACGTGACAGACGAACAGATTCCTGAAATACTAAGAACATACCACGATGATCCTGAGTCAGGTGGGCACGATGGTTTTCTGAAAACATATTTCAAGATTAAGGCACGGTTTTTCTGGCCAGGTATGAAAAAGAGAATAAGATCATACGTCAGAAGTTGCCATGAATGTCAGATTCATAAGTTTAAATTCAGAACAAAACCGGACACTATGATCATCCAAGAAAAATCCCAGATCCCATTTGAATGTATTCACCTTGATTTTGGAGAAAGAAGAAAGAAATCGGAGGGAACGGCTAAAACGCAATCATTTCTCGTAATTGTCGATGAAGCCTCCAGATTTATGCATGCAAAAGCTATGAAAGAGAGCTCAATAGCCGTGATCAACTATCTAAATAATTACCCACATATTGGAAAAGTCAGAAAAATAGTCTCGGACAACGGCTCTCAGTTCATATCGGAACAAATGAAAAAATTCGCAGCCGATAGAGGAATTGAATGGGTCACCTCGGCTCCTTATCACCCTGAAAGTAACGGTTTAATTGAAAGAAAGATGCGAGACATCAAACAGTTCTTTGCCTTATACCCCAATTTCAAAGGCGGTTGGAAGAAGTGCTTAGACGGTGCTTAGACGCTGCATCTGTCATTCTAACAGATCCTATTGTATACCGGTTGGATGTTCACCCAAGTTCAAAGCTTTTAAAATCAAGCCAGTGTTTCCAGCAGATGCGAAATATGGTATCACCGAAGATATGATTGAAGAAACAGAGAATCCACCACATAACTACAACAGTTCTATGAAGAGGCAATTCGATCGGAGGCAATCGTCAAAAATACCATCATTCAAAGAAGGAGGCCGAATTCTAGTTCAATGTGGATTAAAGGACAAGCATCCATTGATTAAAGGGCCATTTCTGATCAAAAAGATTTGTTGGATGAAAGGATTCCCGAAAACCATTATATATCAAGATGATGAAGATAATGAAAGAGTGGCGTCCTGCAAAAACGCATTACCTTATCACTGTCGGAGCAGTGATGGAACTTGAGTGGGGGGATGTAACTAAGGTTTACTATAGTTATAACAATTCACTCGGTTGCTATGATAACGAAAACACAAAATAAAGCAGAAATAGTTTTAGATTTGAATGATATTGAAGTTTTAATTCTATAACATATATTTTTCAATTTAAATGTAAGGAAACCCTTACAATGGAAATGAGTTTTCATATTAATGAATTTTGTGCCGGACAAGCTGATCGGTTTGATAGGGATGACGCTATTTGTCGCAAAGGCAAGGGTGAAGATAGCTAGAATGATTGGCGAGGAGTTCACGATTAGGACAGGTGTTCGATAGGGGGACGCGCTCTTGTTAACTCTTTTCAACGTGGCATTACAGGAAGTGGTCAGAAAAGTTCAAAATAAAGGAAACATAGTCAATAAAATGAGGCAGTTTGCGCATACACTGGCGATAGCTATACTAGCCAAAAATAAGCAAGAGTTGAGAGAAGCCGCGGAAATCCTAAATGCTGAAAGAATCAAAATGTTTTAACATAAATCAAGAAAAAACAAAGTCTTTTCATGAGAGTAGATCCCGGACACGATCATAATCGACTTGGTTATTTAGACGCAGGGGTGCTCAGATTCAAATAAGTGAATACTTTCACCTATCTTGGATCGAACATAGTATGTAAAGTAAAGTAAGTAAACAACCATTTCAGGTTGGATTTTCGTCCGACTGCCATCAGCTGTCTTCCTAAGGGAAAATCAGAATTTGTTCTGATGATTTCGCTCATGGCTTCCCATTGGCCTCACCGCCCTGGGTTGGGACGAGCGGGAACTGCGACTTACTCGCCCCGAAAATATGCCGCAGAGGCGGGCCTCGAACTCACGGCCCCTGCAACCGGTTCGAGTCCCGTCTCCAGAGACAAACGCCGTAGCTCGCTCGGTCACAGCTGACCCCTCGAACATAGTATGTTCTACTGGTATTACCAGTACCAACAGTATTTCAGCAGAAATTGGTCGCAGGATAATTCTGGGAAACTGGGCATTCTCTGCCAATACCAAGCTGTTTAAATCAAGACTGCTGTCCAGGGCACCGAAAAAACAAGTTATACCTGACGCTGATTAGACCGGTGGAATGTTGTATTACGGAGCCCAATTTATGGACGCTTTTGAGCACTGGCGCCAACAAGCTAAGAATATTTGAAAGAAGAGTTATGAGAAGAATTTATCGGGTAGTATACGAAAGAGGACGTTGGCGAATCCGAAACAATAAAGAAATGGAAGCGATTCTTGAAAATACAGATACAGTCCGTTTCATTAAAGCCAATCGGATTCAGTGGCTTGGACATCTGGAGAGAATGCCTAATGAAAGCCCTAAGATGATGTGGAAAACAAGACTCGAAAAAATAAGGCGGCAAGGGAGACCAACAACACGACGGATGGATGACGTGGAAAGGGATCTGCTAAAGATGAAAGTCCGAAACTGAAAGAGTAGAGCCTGTGATCGTGATGAGTGGAGGACGGTTGTTGGGGAGGCCAAGGGACACATCGTCCTGCAGCGCCTGAGAGTTTTTGTTAGTTACATTGATAAATTTATCAGTGACAGGTAATGTTATTACTTCATCAATCATTATGGGTCATTTTCCCAGAAAGGGCGAATCGTTGTCCAGAGAAGATTCCGAATGCACATTTATGATTTGGGTGTCAAAAAAAAATTCTCCATAAACTACCAACTTTGTTCTACTTCGGGCAATCAATAAAATATGCAGTTATTCACGCTAGAATATAGAAATTAAAGTTTAAACTGCTAAATGTCCAGTAATCTGCCATGTCCGGACCCCTAGGTAGTCAACTTTGCTTGAACACTGTGAATCACCTATGAAAGCAGCGACCTGAATTTGTAGTGATTCTTCATTGCATATACCTGGACATGAAAAAAAAAAGGATTTGCAGATTTTTTCAGAAGCAAATAAAGCGAGCAGGAGGATAAAATGTGCTTGTCCGGAGGTTTTTGTCTTTAATCTGCCTTTTTGTGTTTTCGTATTTTGGCAGCTTTTTATCATTTCCCGCGGTTTTACTACCTCTGTAAGAGGTGAGGTTAGTCGTTAGGTTATCAAAGAAAGCGGCGGGAAACGTATTCCTTCTGTGTGGAAGCGTGCGCAAGTGGAGTCAGTTGCGAAATTGTGGTGTCACAGTCACTGTCTGTCTTTCATCTGCCCTCTGTGAAACGGTAAGAAATCGATATTATTTTTTCTTTTTGGTCTCTAGTTCTTGTTTCTACCAAGCTGGTTCCAGCGATATGGTTACACTTCAGCAGAACAGCACCAGAACGCGGGAAAAGTTGAAAAACCTAAGTGCCACCCAGGAATTTTGTGTCTTTTTTGTGTCTTTCATCTGCCGGTGATGGTGGCTTTTGGAGAGATGAAAGACTTTTTTCAAGTTGTTAACAATTTAATTTGAATTTTCCGTTGCAATTTAAAAACATTTTTCGACCTCAAAACTGTATTCAGCAACCGTAAAAATCCCCTGGTACCAAGTTTTGGCTCGAAAAACCGATAAATTGAGATTACTCGGTTACTTTTGGACGTTTCTAGGTTGCTATCAGAAAAACCGTGTTGCACGTTGGTTTAACCCTTTTCTACACCTGCGTCCCGCCCTGGTTCAATTTTTGGAATAACTCCCAGTTCTCGCTACTCATGGAGATGGGGTTCCGAGTATTCTCCTTTACGCGGAAACCACGCCAATAGGTTTCTTTCGATAGGTTTTCTTCTTTAATTTTTAATTAATTAATTAAGCGTCCCACTGTGTTTTCTTTCGTCAAAATTCAATCAGTGTGGTGTGAGGTTAATCCCTGATTTTTGGCAGAACTTGAGTCGGACTTTGAGTTTTTTGAAATCTTGGGATACCGATTGTATCTTTCCAGGAAATTGACCCTTATAACACCAACTAATTCCATATTTTTTATTCCATGTTATTCTATGCGAGCAAGCTATATTGCCAACACATTTCGGAAGTTTTTCATTTCGATGTTTGGATTTTGCATGGTTTTTTAGTAACAAAAATTGTAGAGTACTAGTAGAAAATTAGGAAGTGTATCATTGAAAATAATGAACCAAAATATTAGGTAAGAAGTGGCCTCTCAAAACGGCAATCACCTGTTCAGGTCTCTAAAGATCGAATCAAAGTGGAAAGAGAGAAAACCACTAAAGAACGAAATAATGAAGGAAGAACATACTTCAAGAACCAAACTGCTCCAAGTGCTCCATCTAGTGTTAATAAGTGAAAAGGGTCAAGTTAAACTTTCAGAGATTTTCATTCCTTACTCTACCCACACCGCTTGCTTTTGGTTTATATTCTCTTTTTCCATTCACCGAGGTTGGAAGCCTTTTTCGCCCTCTGCGATTTCAACTTTTCCGAGCGCAAAAAGATGAAAAGTTGTAGGGTTTCTTCGTTTTTGTGGTTTCGTTTTTTTTTTTTTTTTCGAAAAGAAGTTTGGAATGAAAAATGAAGTGGTGGAGTTAATTTTTCAAAGTGACGGGGGGTAATTATTGTAAACTCTGCAGTGCCTATGATATAATATATCTTAGCACGGACGGCCTCGATAGACATCATAACGGTAGTTCGGTACGTTTCATCATTCCTCTGGATACTGAAACTATCAAATAAAAATGTAAAACTTTCAAAATCAACGCATTTGAGATTCCAGATTAATTTGGCGTTTCGCTGCTTTGTTGAGGCTACTGAACAAGTCCAGAATGTTTGGAACTGAAAATGTTGAAAGTTTCCTAAATGGGGATCTGCGTGTATTCATGCCTCAATTCGTAGGGGACCGACAGAAATCCTGATATCAGAAATTGGGGCACGGTTTCGACATAGTCTTACCACAGAGAAGTTCTGATGAGCGGAAAAGGAAAAAATGCAAATTATTACACAAAGGTTTATTATTTGTCTATATAGATCACTCGTCTGCAAAGAGCACGTCTTTGCCGTTGTCACCAACCATAGAAACTACCTACCACATTTACCTACTTCAGTTTTCGTTTAATAAATTACTTAATATTTATAGGATTTGGTAATTACGTTTTCCAGTCTTATTATGAAGGTAATAAGATAATGGTTTCTATAATTCTTCTTACTTTTTTTTCTATTTTTTTAGGGGTTATTTTAATATCACTTATATTTAAAACTCCATTTGTTATTATTTTGCCCTTTTATTTAAAGATTGGCCCTTTATTACCTATCTATTTGTAGTGGTATTATTTTAGCAATACTTTTTTTAATAAAAAGATAGTTGATTACATAGATTTTACTTTATTTTCTATATATTTTTTTGGAAATACTTAGGGGGTTCATGAGTCAAAATCGAAAAACTTTCAACTTTTTCGTTTTTATTTTTATAAAATTCTACAGGTTTTTCCAGACATTTTGGTATATAAAAATATTAAATTTGAGCAGTGGAAAGCAGAGATATGAGTTTTCAAAGATTGAGGAGCTAAACGCTGTTTCCGAGGGATAGCTGTTTCCCGCTCCAGGTTTCTATATTTCTGTAACTACCAACCGTTCTTCCGCTGTTCATAAGTTCTGATTGATACCTACTATGTCCTACTTCATAGTTCCAGCACTGGTTCCCATGCCACCAAGTAAGTAGTACAAAAATAGCATAGCACTAGACTAATGAAGAAATCAAGTGAGCCAATAGTGTATAACCATCATTCTTATCAGTACCTACTACGTGATATGAAATAATCTTACCTAACCTGTGCAAACACTGACTGATAAGAATCATAGATAAGGAATAATCAGACATCATTTTCAATTTCTTCAATATGAAATAATTACGAACTATCGATCAAATACCTCGAAAAACGGTAACCTTTCACAAATCGCGGGTTTTCTCCAAACCGGAAAACACTTAAGTACCTGTTTCTCGGCAACCAATAGAGCTGGCAACTTGATTTTTTTTACACTGTCGAGAGGGGTTTATTACAGTCATTGAACAAGTTTGGATGGAAATCTCCCAACAGAAACATGGCTAGAATTAAAAAATCACTAGCATGAAAAATAATTAAAAAACTGTTTTGCTATATTGTCTCTGGGTAAAATAATATTAACACAACAAAGTTGAAACTCGTTCAGCGGTTATATGAAGAGTAGATGAAGAATTAAAAAAAAAGTATGAAGATATCATGAATATATCCAGAGAAACCGGTACATGAAAAAGTGTTAAATTAGAACCGACTCATGAACCCCCTTCACAATCAAGTTTTTTTTAAAGAAATAAACGCTTTACACTCAGTTCGAAGAAACAGGGAGTTGAGGTTGCACTAATTATTAGGAAATTTGATTACTGGGGAAATTTGATGACTAATTTAATTAACAGCGATCGCATTTTGGTCAGCTGAAATTTGAACGGAGATTAGGCCTCTTTTACGATTCACACTCGTATTTCTGATTTATCTTGACTCCGACCCTCAAGTTCTCGTAGGGAGCGAATGAATGTGAATGAATGAATATTAATTCTAAAAATTCATTAGTAATCCAAATTGGTGAAAAAACGATACCTACCTTTATTACGAGAGTTTTCGAGCTAGGGCACTTTTGAAAATTTCAACCCTTAGAAGTGACTGACATCAACCAAAAGCTTCGCGGCACAACTAGACCTCAAATGGAGCCCATATACCAAATTTCTTCAAAATCGGTCCATGGGAACTAAGGAAAGTGCCGCGTTGGGTGGATTTTCGGATTCTACGTATCTTGGGAAGTAAAACCATCAAATTTTGAGGGGGGGGGGGGTTAAAAATTTTTTCTTGGTCAATTCCAAAGGTTCATTATTGAAAATATTAAACCAAAAGTAAGGAAATTTACAACGTCAGGGGTTACTTGAGAATCAGCCTTTTTGTTCCTTCCATGCCTCCTTTCGATTGCTTTGATTCAAATTTTCTAGGATTGCCAACATTCACCCAGTCACAGTAACAGTCCAACCCCCCCCCCCCCCTCTTTATTGCTAGTGTAAATAATAATTCCTTAGAGTAATATGTTACTTGTAATATATTAATTAAATTGGCTCTGCTTTCAATTTGGCAATAGCTTATCAGTGAGGACAAATTAAGAACGGAACGCCGGGTTATTTGCCAATGAATTTTTGACGTGTTTTTCAGAACAGTGTAAGCACGACAGAAAGTTTCCGAATCACAGGAAGAAGATGTCCTCTGCTCATAATGCTCAGAATGTGCTAACCTATGAGACTTTAAGTGAAATTTTGTAAAAAGTTAATTTGTGTTACCGAAGCACTCATCTAACAGAACACAAAGAATGCCACACATTCTTTGAGGACACTGCACCAATGCCAGACACTTGAAAAATAATTTGTTAAGTATAATAAGAATATCAGTTGAGTTCTTTGATTTCTTTATATTATGGAAGCTATAAGACTTACAACTAAATGGAAGTGAATAGGACAAAGTTGGCGCCAAATTGGTGTAGCAGTTTAAAAAAAATAACGACAGTCCACGTTTTTGCCCTTTCGGTCCTTATTCCTAGTGAAAAATGACAAGAAAACGACTGTGAATATTAAACTATTTTCCTGTTTCCAACATAACTGCAACTATTTTTGTGATTGTTTCAACTTCAATACTATTTAACTTAAGCATATTTCAAAGAATTCACCTGATTTTAATACTACAGAACCCTAATTTGTACATGCCCTCCATTGGTACAAGCAAAATACTGCCTGTACTAGTGTAGGACACATGTCCGCCAAAGGTAAAACCAATTTTTAAATGTGGAACCAAAGGAGGACAGGCTTCTAGTATACCTGTCCTTCACTGGAGTTTAATAGTGTCCTTCTCTAGTTCACTATTTTATTCATTTTCCAGGCCTTTCCTAGTTTCATTTGTCTCTTGTTGTTTTAGGCAGAGCAACAAGAAATCTTCTAGAATGAAGAAGAAGACCAATGTAGGAAATTGACCAAACAATTATATTAAATTACAGTGAAGAGGCGATGTTCTAATCCGAGCAGGAAGTTCAAGGGGGGAGACCAACTGCTCAAGTAGCGAGGGAGTTTGGTATCCCCCACAAACTATAGCACAAGCCTTTGTCAGTTGTTGCACTTTTGGCAATTTCTTTGGAGATGCACACGTACTTTAAAAACCACAAGCGGAGGAGCTAACAGCCCTCCAGCATTAGCTGTCGCCAAAACAGTGACACACTCGTCTCAATCATCTTATTGATAAACTACTCTGTTACTTTTTGGAGCCAAAACAGCCAGACCTTTTGGGTTAAGAAAAAACGCAGTTTCATCAGCCTCAAAGACTCTAGATGAGTCTGGTAGCACTATATTCTTGATTTGACTGTTCCTAATTTGGGACAGCTGAAGCCCAATAGCTCAGATCTTTAGAGGTCACTGTATTTCTTGAAGTACGAGTATTAAGATTTTGGGCAATCCTAGTAGGCACTTCAGGATTTCTACTCCTGAAGGATTTTTACCACGATCGGCCTGGACGGTTAATGGTGAAATTATTTTCCCACTTAAGGTCTTACAAAAGTCATTGGACACGGTCCATTAAGTCAGTTTTGATGATAGGAAACCCAGCACGCGAACAAGATATCTTATTATGATCCAATTCACAATAGTGTTCTCCTCCTCCTTCAGAAAAAAGTCAGGGCTAAGTTTCCTTTCAAATGGACGCTAATAGCATAAATGAACTAATTTTGAATGAATACAAACGCTTTCATGCAAATTACATTGACTTTCTGAAACCTGTCCTCCACTGGCACACTAGGTGTCCGCCACTTCAACAATGAAAAATCTGGGTGTCCGCCACCGGTACATTTCATATTCACTTCAAAAATCGCATTTTGTGGACAATAATGTGATTAAAACTGCTTTTTTGCATTGATAACTCGTTCATAAATGTCTAAGGTACATGTTAAAAAGAAAAAAAGTCGGACACAGTTGAAGAGGAAATAATTTTAAATGCAGAATGATAAGATTTTCCTTAACATGTCTGCCATTGGGGCTTTTACCCTATTCACTTTATAACTGGCGAAAAACGTGTTTTCCCAAGTTACCCGTATCGTTGGAGGAATTTGAGAACGCTATTTGGAAAAATATATAGCCGCCCCCTTATATTAGAGGCCTTTCCAAAAATAATTTGTTTTAATAGTGTAATTTCAGTTTTAGTGGCGAAATTTTCCCCTTGTTAACCAAGAATTTGGGTTTTCTCTGATTAAATCTAAGTTTGTCATAGTTTCACCAATAATATTTCGATTTTTTTAATAATTTTTTTTTTCATACGTGCAAAAATAATTTGTTCATTAGAAAAATTGAGCATGAATTAGCGGTTTGGAAAGAAAAGGCGTCATCAAAGTGAAAAACCTCAAGAAATCATTTCAATAGTTCGTTCTCAAGGTCTCGCTTTCGGGATAACGCGAGGAGACGTTGAGTGATGATACCTAAAAGGAAAACAGGAAAAAATTGTTTCTGAGCTGTAAATTAAATAACGTAGAAGCACAGATAACCGAGAAGAGCTGATCCTTCATTGCACACAGACATGCCATCTTCCGTGCGATGGGTAACTACTATAGAGCCGGCCAACGACTGGTGAAGATTTTTTCTTTTTTTTCCGAGGAAGTTTTTGAATATGCGACGGAGCGAGATATTCGCCACATTACTATGAAATCGCCTTGAAATCATTGCCAAGAGTTACGATGGTCCTAATAGAGCCTCATTTCACTCGCACGCTGTCCCACAGTATTATTACTCGATTATATGAGAAGTAAAATTCATAAATATCGACGTGAAGCCAGTCCCCAACTACCGCCCGGATTTGGGCGAAATCAGTACTCGAATCGAGGAAGCATTTCCGAGAAAGAACTGAATCTTATCAATGAAATTCATAGGGGACATTCTAGGAGCAAACCAGCCAATACCACCACAGTTCCATGATTTCCTTAAGTTTTGCTCAATATAAAGAGAACACCTTCGTGGGAAAATCTTACGGATGTAGCACTACAAATGCAGCACTAATTTTCGTGATTTAAATAAATGTTATACGTAGTAGTTGTTATAGTCTATGAATTGATACCTACGAATTTTGAGAGTCGAGTACTGTTCAAAACGCATGTATTTGAGAAACATCCATACTTTCCGATTTCGGGAAGAATCGTTTTTGACGTGTCTAACTCAAAATTTTATTACACGGAAAAAAGTCTGCCAAGTGGGTGTGGCACATAGCTTCCTCGTATCTTTAACCCGATTGTATAGATGATCCGATGCACATTAGTTCATCTCAAAACATCAATTGCACTACCGTGTGGACGTCTACACGTCAATCCGGGACATCTCTGAATATTTCTTCGAAGTTATGGCTGTTACAAGGAAATAGGGATGTCCGATACTTCAAAAGTATCGATATAATATCGTATCGATACCTCTAGAAAGTATCAAAAAGTATCGATATTTTGAAGTATCGATACTTTTTGATACTTTCACAAAAATGGGTCAAAATGCCTTTTATATTTCTCTCCATCAGTGTGACATCCCTCCATCGCGACGATAATAATTAAAATAGAAATTCTATGTTCATCCTATTAGAATGAACAATACAATAAATCTTTTTGTTTAGGCACTTGTTTTCGTATTGCTGCACTTGTTTGGGTTAATATTTTGGTGGTCCTTCCTAGATTATGGAGGACAGCAGGTTATCATAGACAGCTGGAGGTGGTGGTACATCATCTTTGTTTAGTTTGTTGAAGTGGTTGGTTTCCCAACAATCTACGTGAAAGAGGTAACTACTAAAATTCGAGACTTTCATCTAACGTGGGAGATAAAAAATAGATAGCATTTTATCTAATGTGAGAGGTAAAAAAGTATCGCTTCCGATACTGGAAAAAAAAGTATCGATACTACGATATATATCAGGGAAAAAAGTATCGATACTATGGGGACATCCCTACAAGGAAATTCACGTTTGCACAAGCGCTTTGGCTACTGTCAGTCCGAAAGCAATGATTTTCAAAGGGAATCATCTACATCCCCACCCGCACAATCCCTGAAAATTTCATCGAAATTGGATAATACATAACTTCGTGTAGGTATGCCCGTTATAAGAATTTCATGACAGACAGACACGAAACCAAAATTGTTCAGGAAGGTCTAAAACGCAAAACGAAATTTTTTCCAACCTTGAAAAGTGAAAACAAAGCCTCCGCTACCTCGGTAGACTCGGAAGCAAAAATATAACGCAATAAAAATAAACAGTAGCGGGCAGTTATAATTATGACGGTTAACAACTTTAATTATTACAGTCGCGTTATAATGGCCCCATGCCTCTTACAAAATGACACAAATAATGGAGAGAAAAATTTCGTGACTCCTCTGCTAATAAAATTCTCTTTAGGAGTCTTTAGCAGAGGAGTAACGAAATTTTTCTCTCCATGATATACATCACCTCTGCACCATCGACGAAAATCAAAAATCAGTGACACAAATAATGTCAAAAGTTCAAAGAATGAAGATTACATGAAGAAAATAAGTTCATGTTTCCAATATCGAGTTCAACAATTCCATGTTCATATTTGCCTGGTCTTTCATAGCTAAGGATATAAAATACGCTATAGCGAAAAAGCGAGCTATGGATACGACTTTCGATTTATAAACGGAATATACGAGTAAATGCCATTTTGTCCACCCATCTCCCGCACTTTTCATTTTTTAAATTTAATTTCAGAAAACTCAAATACAACTATTGTTGACTTTCTTGAAGAATTTACTAAATTCTTCGGTGTCAGAGCAACACCCCACATCGTCAATTTGTGCAAAAATGAGTTAGATACACCATTGGACGAGGCTATCTCGTAGCGACTGATCGTGCTAAGCAGTTTAATTTAAAAATCGGTAGGTAACGCGTAAATTGCTCCCAAGTGAATACCCCATATCGTCAAGACGTCAGTAATACCCCACAAAGTCAGTTCAGTCAGGTGTTTTCGTGAGGATTGACTACCACGTCACACGGCTGATATTTAAGGTAAGTTTTCTTCATTTTTGCTTTCTTGTTGTTTCCAAGAGAACTTGGATAGTTTCTTTCAACTTGGTTATTAAAATCGGTCCATTTTTGCGATGATTTCTTGATAAAATAAAGCACTATGACAAAGTGGGGAGTTGACACAACTAGCTTATGACGTTTTGGGGTATTGTTTTAGAGATAAGGTTACTAAAAAACTTGACAGAGTTTTGGTTTTTATTGAAAATTATTGCATGCTTATTTTGCATTCAGGAATAACTGCCTGCTTGGTTTTGAATATTCATCAGACTTGATGAGTTATTCCTGTGTTTCTGAACCAAAACTTGGTGGGTAGAACGCACCAACAATAATTATTTAACAAAATTGTCGTTTCCAAAACGAGTTTTGGTTAATTATTATCAAAAATGACCCTTTGGAATCAACCACAACAAATTGTTGTTCAACCTATACATTCATCATACCTTACTATAAAATCTTTATTAAATCTATAAATTGTGTAATGGATAGAAGGAAGCTATGTGCCACACCAATTTGGCAGACGTTTTCTTAGCTTAGCCAAGGAACTTGATGGCTGAAATAATTGTCTGGTTACTTACCTATACAAATGAAGTTGAAAGTAAATGGCAGAAGAATGTTACATTATTTTATAATTTTAGTGGGAGGCTCAGAATAACAACTATGGATTCTTCTCTGTTTTCTCAGAAAAGAACGAGATGGATATAGTTGACACATCAAGTGAATACTTCCCTAGTTCGGAAGATGAAGAGAATTCGTATGAGTGCAGTGGTTTGGACGAGATGGTACCTATCGGAAGATGAATTGTTAAATTTATTAAAGACTGTTCAAGAGTTGTAGTTTGTTCCTGTTAAATTTAACTATATTGTGTTTATCAATAGATCTTTTTCTATGGAAGAACGAACCAAAAGGAAAAAGAGGGATCACCCCTCCAACGTGTTGGTTAACTAAAATAAAGATTTTCTTTTATTTACGTGGAAAATGTGTCTTCTTTTAAATGTTATCCTAAGTACTCCTTGGTAATCATTGTAACTGAAAAATAAAAGAATTTAATATTTCTGCAGCAAGAACAGTCCTTTCGGACATTCTGAAATATTTCAGTAAATTAAATTCTGCAAAATTTCAATTGAGCAACACCCCGTATTGTCTGACGGTCAATACCCCATAACGTCTCATTTTTTAGAGAAAAAAAGGTTTTTTCTTAATATTCTCTCGTAAGTCCATAGAGAAAGGTAATCTGAACCTGGAGAGCACAAGTATAGTTATATTGCGTGAAATTGAGAGCAGCAAATCATTGGGAAGTGGTTTTTTGGCTTTCCTGAAAAGTTGTAAAAATGACGTTGTGGGGTGTTGCTCTGACGACCTTCAAAAGGGCTATTAGCTTGAATATTTTTTGAATAAATTAAAGTGTTTAGTGTAACAAGCCATTATTTTAGGAATTGTGCACTGGTGAATACTTCTTCTGCGTTTTCTCAAAACTCCGTTTTAGTTATTTTTATTAAAGATTTATAATGGGGAACATTTCCATTAGGGGGAAAAATGTGACTCCTCCAAAGTAAAACTTTTCTCTCGCGTTGCATCCCAGAGCTTGCTGGTTATTCTGTATTGCTTGCTCCAGGCAAATATAAAATAAATTATCATATTTTTCTTTCCGAATCGGGAGCTATCTGTCCACCCAAATTTTATGAGCAGTTTATGACTGTACTCACGAACTTACCAACAAAATATTTCCAGAAAATGAAAGAAGACCAAGAAGAATAAAGACACTTCCAAGGGGGGTGAATCGCACACTTAATTTCCAGAAAATTCCAAATTCGATTTTCGTTCGCGTCGTAGGCGTAAGTACAAAGCTCGAGGAAGCAGACGAACGCTCGCGGGGACGCTTCGGCCGTCACTGAGGGGTTCAACCTGCAGTTCGCAGGTCCCGCCTTCCGCGGTAAATTTAGCTCAAGACGAGCCGTCGGACTCAGGCTGAATATTTCGACCCACTTCCACCTATGAGAGAACAAGCAGGACTGTAGGTTCCCATGAGCAATACGTTTACTCGTATCTTAGAGTACCTAGAAACTGTGCTCAAAGTAGAAGGTAGGGTTGGCAACAATATATCGAAATATTTCATAAATGAAAATTTCATTTATTTATATATTTAATATATTACCTGTGTTAAATCGATATAAAAGTAAGGGGTGGTTTTCTGACAATAAAAGTCCCATGTCGTTTCCAATCAATAAAGTGATCTTCTAATAAAAGTGTGTTTTCTTCATTAGTTTATCATTTTCAATAATAATTATTGAAAATGATAAATTAATGAAGAAAACACACTTAATGGTTAATTATTAACCATTGGAATTGAGCAAGAAAACTGGAGAGCAAGCCCTCTGGAAGGTTTATTATTTTCTGTATAGATCACCCTTCTGTATAGATCCCTCCCTACCAACCGTAGGTGCCTACTACCTACTAGGACATTTTTGAAACCCAAGCAACAACCGAATGGAAATGAAGGGTTGAAATTTTCAAAAATGCCCTAGTACGTAGTAGGTACCTATGGTTAGTAGGGAGGGATCTATACAGAAGGTTGATCTATACAGAAAATAATAAACCTTTGGGCAATGATTTGCAGCGTTACCTACCAACATTTTTTTTACCTACCAACTATTGGTAGGAGATTAGACCTCTTTTGTGATTCACACTCGTGATTCTGTTTTATCGAAGGAAAACTCCTAAGTACTCGAAGGGACCGAACGGTTTGTCCTACAGAGCTCCGGGAAAATTTTGAAAAACTCAATAACTACTGTCATGTTTGCATGTCGTCGAGTGAAGGAGATGACCTTCTCGATGCGGCGTTTGTGTTTTCTTTAACCCCTACTCAACAAAGAGAGAAAAGTCCCTATCCTAACTGCAGCACTGTCGCACCGGCGGCTTATTAGCCAGACCGACGTGCGGAGTGCAGGGAGTTCAGGCTAGCCCGACAGCCCCGGCGTTTCATAGAAACCTTACTGACAGGATGCGGGAGATTTACCAATTGAGCCTAATACTTCGAGGAGATCCCTCGATGAAGGAGAAGGTAGAGAGTGAAATGAACAAGACGAAAGACTGGACTAGAAGGCATACAGGAGCATCCCTGAGTGAGCTTATATACTCGGTGAGATTGGTTGAGGGAGAGAGAGGTGAAAGGGTGACGCTATGTTGATGTGTTCTCCCCATACCTCGTCCCTCCCTTGTGGGTGGTAGCTCACTCAGGGATCCTCTTGTACTTCTTTATTTAAGAACTAATTACAATGTTTAAATTTGGGTCATAACACCTACTATTTAAAATTTGTTAAAAAACGATATGTTAATTTTGAGAGTTTTTGAGCTAGTGAACTCTTGAAAATTTCAACCCTTAATTTTCCTCCCTTAGAAGTGACTGACATCAACCAAAAGCTTCGCGGCACAACTAGACCCCAAATGGAGCCCATATACCAAATTTGAACCAAATCGGTCCAGTGTTGCTAAGAAAAGTGCCACGCACGGCGTACAGACGGAAAATTTTTTATTCGATTTTCGGATTTTACGTACCTTGAAACGTAAAACATCAAATTTTGAGGGGGATTACAATTTTTTTCTTGTTCGATTCCAAAGGCTTATTATTGAAAATAATATACCAAAATTCAATGAAATGTGTAAAAGCTATGTGTTTCAATCCGCCAAAAGGTCTTCAAAAATGTGCAGAGACTACCAACCCTACGAGCTACGACATTTATTCATAGGGGACCTTCTAAAACCCTCAGAAAATTCCAAAGAAATTAGAATGTAAGTTGCTATAGATTTCTCCATTTCAAGGGGTTCGCGAACTTACAGACATACAAGAGCAATATTTTTCAAAAATGGTCTTGAATAAAGTGATTTGTAAAGAGAAATTTTAAATGTTGGTGAAATTGCTGATTCTGTATGTCCTTGTTCATATATTAGAGGAAGCCGTGCTGCCAAAGTTTTTTGCTTTGAGATCTCACGCATTTTACGCTTCAGAAATGTCCTCCAACTTGGTTTTAAGTCTGTATGTCTGGGAAGTGGTCGTTCAACTTGAATTCCGATTTATATTGATTGGTCGTGAAGGTTATTTTTGGTATCGTATCACTCGGAACTCTGATTGGCGTTCGAACGTCCCTTGATTGAGAGTTGATCTCCGCTGAAGTCCGACAGAAAATTTCCTCCCATAACTACCCACCTTCCTGAAGCGAAACTCCCCCTTTTTTTTAAATCCAATTTCAACCCCTTTTAATTCACATGTAGATAGAAGCTGAGAGCGGCTGTACCACTCTCCATCGCAGGCTCTATCGAGTGAGGGCACAGAAATGAAATATCCCGATGGGGCGTGATGGGAAAAAAGCCCAACTTTCCCTCCATTTTGTCAGATGACTCCGCTGTAATTCATTCTGCTCGTAAACAATACCTTCGCCGTGCACCTCTTCATTAAACACGCAGAAGGTTTTTGATTGAGTTGACAAAAAAACACGAACATCATTTTGGTCAGTCGGGTATAGTTCAATTGTCGATTGAATAAAATAATGATATAAGTAGAGCAATATTAAAGGCATTGTAATAATAACACGGGAAAAAGTGCCCCAAGTGGGTGTGGCACGTAGCTTCCTCCGATAATCTTAGAACTTCAACCTTTGATGATCACATCAAACGATGACTTTATGGGAAATCATCTGAGCCTCAATCAAACAACCCTTGAAAATCCCATCGATCTCGGATGGAAAAAGTAGAAGTTATGGCTATTTCAGGGTTTTTAGGTTTGCGCATGCGCAGATATACTGTCGATTCGGGGAAAATGCCAACCCGCACATTCTCTGACATTTTCAAAGAAATAAGACAGTAATTCCGTATTTTTTGCAAGTTTCAAGGATTTGCGGACTTTACCGACTGATATACACACAGACAGACACGGAAACTGAATTTTTCAGGAAGGAACGTAAAACCCCATACAATTCGCCTCATTCCCCAACAATTATGTTGTGTTGTAGTTGTAGGTGTGTTGTCGAGGTCTGTCTACCCATTTTCCAATCGTGAATACAAAAAAAAGTCATTAGGATTTTTATTTGTTCATACATGAAATAAATTCCTCGGAGGAGGCTGATAAATATACAACAAATCGAGGTATCCAGTGAATTGGCATAGATTGCAGAACTTAACAATTGCTTGTCAAATATCTACACTTTCTGAACTTGGTATGACTGTTCATTATCTATTTATGCAAAAACACTAAATATATGCTCCCTTGAAAAACAGTGAAAATTCAAAGCTCCAAAGCTTGTTAATTTTTTTCTCATTATTTAAGCCGGCCCAGAACCGATTTCACGACTCGAGTGGATTGGTGGTAGGATGATCACTCGGCCCACAACCCTTCAATGATCGTGAAAGGAAGGTAGAAAGGCGTTTAAAGTGAACAAGACGAGTTTGTTGACCAGAGTAGGGTAATATCCTACACCATATTATGGTGTGTTTCTTATCAAGGATTCTTCTCGTTAGGAGAGTCTAGCCCCCAGAAAGTGTTGTCGGGTTTCAGCGCTACCTACCGCCACTTCAGCCAACTACCTTATCAGCTCGATGTGAGCGTGGTCAAGCGGCATTTCTGAAAAGTAGGCTTACCTCGGTTTTACCGCTCATTTCTAGAAGTTTAGCGGCTTTACTTCCCTGCCTTTTTAAATTGCGAGGAAAAGGAACTTGTTATTGCATTTTTGTGTTTTGGAGTGACGAATCAAGCAGAATGCATTATTATAGTGGAGATAACTGCAAGTTTATAATCTTGGGATAACTACAAGTTAGAGGAGCGACAGTAATGCGGTTGCGAGCGTGATCACCTGATGAGATATCAGAAATGGTAGTTCGCTGAAGTGGCGGTAGCTAGCGCTGAAACCCGACAACACTTTCTGGGGGCTAGACTTCTTCTCATTAATGACTCCTAATGATTTAGAAGCTTCGCAACTCCTTAGAAACCACCGAAAACGCGGTTGCTCACGGATATTATATATTTATGTAGTGTCCTTGGTTCAGCCGTTTGGCTGCGATTTGTTCAACTGGATAGGTACTGAGGCACCCAATTTCACATATCATTCGTATTAACCTTTAATTTCCCACTTGTTCAAAAAATGTGTTTTTTTTCCTCGGACTTTTGAAAATTAATGATAGATGTATTTTGATAAATCTATAAAACATTTGAGCAGAAAGATCCTTGGTGGGATGTTGGTGTCAGTTATTTCTCATAAAGAAAATAACCAAGGAATAAGGTGGGAAAGGTTCACTTCATGGAGGGATTTGTGCTGCCTTAGACAGTGGCGCCATCTATGACGAGGAAATCCAACTAATACCTTACAAAATAAGAAATTAATGAGGGTAGAAGGTACCCCAAAGCTCCTATTTCATTCTGTCAACTCGAGAATTATTTTGTTTCTTCTTTGAGTATCAAAATAGCCAATGGCTATCAGTTTTGGCTTGAAAGATACTTCAGGTTATTAAGGGTTAATCAAATAATGGGGAATTTGCCCCACATTTTTTAATTTTTTTTTTTTCGAAAGAGGCTTTACTGGTAGGTACCTATGGAAGAAAACCATAGTGTGCTGCGACGTATCTGACTGCGTAACCAATCTGATTCCATTCATGGAATGAGTGCCTATTAGGAAGAGTCATTTCATAGGGGAATCTGTGCCCCTTACTACACTAGTGCTACCTCTGGAAGCCTACATGAAACTATTAGCTTACCTGGTCGAACACAAGAGTGCGCGAACTCAATTTTCACTCACTCTTTTCAACAATACGATCCTACCAATTAGTTTATCTAGCATTATTAGTCTTCATCTTCTCTTATTTAGTTTCTGTATTAATTAGTTTCATTATTTGAGTTTTGTGTGGATCGTTTCGTGTGGTCACAAGGCCGCCTACAACTTGTAGACGTTCTTTGATACTATTTGCTGAGATACTTCTTTTACGCTACGCCAGAGCGCAGCAGTGTGAATTCAGTCAGTTTTCACGTCGTTTTGTAACAGAGAAGTGTTTTTGCTTCCGAGTCTACCAAGGTAGCAGAAGCTTTGTTTTGAGATTAACTACTATGCATCGGATCATCTATATAATCGGGTTTTGGATACGAGGAAGCTATGTGCCACACCCACTTGGCAGACGATTTTTAACTTGTTTAGGCATTTCCTTTTACGGTAATTTTTTTCCCTTGGGTATTCCTGGTGTTGAACATTATTCTAGGGCCCTATTATAGGATTTGACTTGAAATTCCTGAATCTAAAATTGAGGCGAATTCCCCATTGGTGATCGAACAGGGGTTAATATTCGAATAAATGACCAAGTTAGGGCCGGGGGTACAAGTCATCGTTTAATCGGGGACATAGCTAAGCTTAGCTTAATATTGAAACACCGTTTAAACTACCGATCCCGTTTGGCGGGTGTACAAAAGTCCTTTATCAGCTCGGTTTAAGAAACTGGAGTTTAGGAATCCAGAGACGACGAAGACGAAGAGGAAGAGAACAAAACGGCATGGAACTATAAAGGTTCCATGCTGTTCCATGTTCGTAACTGCAAATTTTTGATGAATTTCAAGGCAGAAGTTGGAATAAACATCAACTTCACGTTAATCAGGATAACCTAAAACCTCAATGTGAGTTTTGCTAATAAAAGTGCAGACGACTTTTACTTCAATCGGCTCAAAAACCTTCATTTTAGCGTTTCTATTTATTGTAATACATTAGTGGTGAAAGAAAGGAGTGTCGAAAAATAAATAAAAACAAACCAACGATGAAAACGACGTATTAACTTTCATGATCGACCCAAAAGTTATTCAAGAAAGAGGAAAAGGTTATTCAAGAAAGAGTCTTCCCGTCCAAGAACCGGGTTTTCGAAGATGTGGTGAGTACTTTCGACCTATTAATTTTATCCTATTTCTTATCATTAAAAGAAATTTTGCATGCCGAATACTTCCGACGATAATGTGAAAGTGAGTAGTGATAACTACTATTTCTTTCACTAGCAAGCAACTTTGTTCCGAATGTTGGTTGATGTACGTAAATAATCATAACGATCGGTAGAATACCTGATAGAATGTATTAGGTACCAAAAAGCACTCCTACAAAACCAGCAAGTAGGTACCTACAGCAACTCATGTAGCTCAAATTGCTCGTAATACATGCACGCGATGCATTCTGCGCGATGCATTCTGCTTTTTTGCGTGATGCATTCTTTTAAGTACTTTCTCACGTCTTCTTCATAGTTACCTACTTCACTACTCTTTTCATCACACCCCATTCCTTATTTTCAGGTGATTACCATGTTCAACTGAAGATACGTCTCCTACGAAGGGTGCTGCCCTATTCCTAATGGTCGTTTCCTCCTACCTTCCCATTTTATTTTATCAATACAATATTATTCTGTAGGTATCAATTATTGTGTAACTGAGTGAAGGACCTGACTGATATCTATTTATTAAATGACTGTACCTATCACAAATCAATAATGTTTTGAGATATTCTGTATATTTTTTCCGAAAAATACACAAATGTACCTTTTTTATAATTTTTGTGACTTTACCTCTCTTGATTGCGTTCTTGAAATAACTATCTTTAGTTCATTGAAACTTGAATAAAACGCTGGAATATTTTCCTATTTTAATGTTCAAATTGTTGAATGCTTTTTCCGACTAGGTATTCCTTAAATTTAATGAATATTTGTACAGACTAACTTCTACACTAAAATCGTCATTGAATAATGTAACACAGTTGAGCAGCTACTACAATATATTTAATAAAATTCAACCTCAACCAAAATACTTCACCACATTGGTAACAATATTTCTCGTTATTACCCACTAAGCTCAGCTTAAACGGCCATCAGCGACCGTTTAACTTTAGTCTTAGTTTAGTTCTTATCAGGAACTAAAAGCGTAGTTTAGGAACTTGTACCCCAGCCCTAAACTGCATTCTCCGTTTAAACAGTAGTTTAATCGATGAGTGACGTTTAAACGGGTGTTGTACCCCCGGCCCTTAAATACGTAGCTCCATGGAGGTGTTTGTGGTTTTTCTATTTTCCCATCGTAAAATTACAATAGAGGCTCTCAAAGTTTATTTTTCTCTCAATGCCAAGTGATCCCTCCGTTCACGCCTCCCCTTACAGGAACCCCTCAGCGTACAAGAGAAAATCCTCGCTACAACGAAAAGGCAGACGGATTAATTTTTAACTTGCCCTTCGAGGTGTGTTTACCGGGCTATGCGAGTGGCTGGCCTAAAGGTCGGATTTCGGGAAACCCATCAGACGGGGGCTCCCAAGGGTGTGCAGCGGTGAAGCTAGGGTGGGGGCTGTCTGTAATGTATGATGGGGCGTAACTGCTTCCTCGAACGCCATGACACATTCATAGGTCCGATTGAGGGACAAATGGGCGGAATCAATATTTCAACTCGAACCGTTTTGTTTTATTTTCTCCTTCTGTTGACTTTAGTTCCCTTACTTTATGAAAAGGTACCACAAGTAGTGATTGATCCAGAAGAAATTCTGAAGACTTACGTCAGCGAGAGTTTATAAGAACTGTCTCATGGATGAATATAATGAAGTGTTTAGCGAACTATATTCGTACTCTTATGGTGTCATCGAATCATAGTCAGTGAGGAGAAGCTGTGCAGTTTAGCTCATTATAAAGTTAGTGGTCTAGGTTCACAGCTTTTCCGTATATTGCCAAGAAAAAAAAATCAATATGAAAGATACAGATAGTTGGTAATTAGAAATTTAGAAACGTACCAGGTTAGTTTAATCTCTTACTAATCGGCGCTCCCACCAACCCCCCAAGAGCAACCCACCACCTCCAGCCTTCTCATAGCTGGTCAGTTTTCATTAACAGTTTTCCCAGTTTTCTTAGGAAATAATCATCCAATTTTCACGTTTCTTGTAGCATTCTTCTCATTTTATAATTACCACACCCGTGCACTTGTTCACTTCCAAAAATAACAAAATTATTGTACTTAAATTTGAAATTTTCTAGGATTTTCGAAATTTATTAGTGCATCTACCTAGGGAATTGAAAAACTAAAAGATTACCGCTGGAATCATCAAAATCTAACAATAATTGCCAAAGAAAAGTGGGAAAAACGTTTATTCACTGACTGAGACCCCCTGGGTCCAAGACGATGCCTACAAATTCTTGAAAATCGGCATAAATGGAGGGGAAATCCTCAATTTGTTGAATTTATCAATGTAAGAAGCAAATAACTTGATCGTGAAGTTTATTTCATATCATAGATTCACGAAGAATACAGTTATCTGTGAACCAATAGTTTCTGTATGTCAAGTTACTATTTGTGAGGAAGCTGTTTTTAGAATGAATAGGATTTTCTGTACTTGAAATTAAACTTCAGGAGTGGAAACGTCTTCAGAAAATTCCTATTTGAACCTCTGTGAGGGACTTCAACATTGTCTGTCACCCTATTTGATTCCAGGCGTTCCTCATCAGATTACAGTATTTCTTCCGTTCAAACCGGGTTATCTTCCTCTCCTGGGAGCCCACTGGCACAAATCCAACGTTGACAAGCCTAGTCGACCGTGTTTACGCCCACCACCAACTTAGAAGGACATTTGCATGAGCTTTGCATACGTGAATTCCTCGATTCGAGTCACTTGATTTGACTTGGAATTCTCCGGTGTATTCTAGTAATTTTCATTAGAACGCGGAGCGTAGATTCTCACAGAAATTCATGAATGGTTCATCACCCGTGGACGCACAGCCGTACCGCCCCAATTATACGTGATTTTATCAAGACCAGTATGTAAATACAGCACGAGAATCCAATTTGCCGATTTTAAACTCTTCAAATGATAGAATAGTTTTGCTTCTGCCTGATGTTGGTGAAGAGTTTTACCGGAATAGTTGGAAACAAGCTAACTGACTCATATTCCAAAGGGGCTACACAACATTCAACAATTATTGCTTACAGGGGAAAAGAACGGTAAATAGCAGTAAAGGCTATTTCATAGAGCTTATATGCAGGTTATTATATAGAGGCTCTCTGTTGAATTTTGATTTGGTGGGTTGATACAGAAAGGTGAATCGAAGCTAACGCTCGTTTTGGGCCTTTGATTCATCCCAAAAACGTACGCGGTCGAATTTCAACATCGTAGGAGGAACAGGATTGAAAATAGCCTCGAAGCTATCGACCATCGACTCAGCTTCCCAGAGCATTTTTCTGCCAAATGTTTACTTCCTGAGAGGAACAGTGCCTAAAATAGCCTCAGCACTCACTCAAGATATGGTGAATAGTTTCCAGACATCCAAGAGAACCCAAAGTACCGTTGAAGCTTACTCATAGACTCAGCTTCCCAGAGCATTTTCCTGCCAAATGTTTACTTCCTGAGAGGAACAGTGCCGAAAATAGCCTCAGCACTCACTCAAGATATGGTGAATAGTTTCCAGACGTCCAAGAGAACCCAAAGTACCGTTGAAGCTTACTCATAGACTCAGCTTCCCAGAGCATTTTCCTGCCAAATGTTTACTTCCTGAGAGGAACAGGGCCGAAAATAGCCTCAGCACTCACTCAAGATATGGTGAATAGTTTTCAGACGTCCAAGAGAACCCAAAGTACCGTTGAAGCTTCATAGACTCAGCTTCCCAGAGCATTTTCCTGCCAAATGTTTACTTCCTGAGAGGAACAGGGCCGAAAATAGCCTCAGCACTCTCTCAAGATATGGTGAATAGTTTTCAGACGTCCAAGAGAACCCAAAGTACCGTTGAAGCTTACTCATAGACTCAGCTTCCAGAGCATTTTCCTGCCAAATGTTTACTTCCTGAGAGGAACAGTGCCGAAAATAGCCTCAGCACTCACTCAAGATATGGTGAATAGTTTTCAGACGTCCAAGAGAAACCAAAGTACCGTTGAAGCTTACTCATAGACTCAGCTTCCAGAGCATTTTCCTGCCAAATGTTTACTTCCTGAGAGGAACAGTGCCGAAAATAGCCTCAGCACTCACTCAAGATATGGTGAATAGTTTTCAGACGTCCAAGAGAACCCAAAGTACCGTTGAAGCTTACGCATCGACTCAGCTTCCCAGAGCATTTTCCTGCCAAATGTTCACTTCCTGAGAGGAACAGTGCCGAAAATAGCCACACCACTCACTCAAGATATGGTGAATAGTTTTCATACGTCTCAGAGATCTGTCGAATCAACACTTCTCAGAAGAAATAAGGGCCAAGATTGCATTTGCCTCGAAGTTGAATTACCTAATTTCAGTACTCCCAGACATTTTCTTCCCTCAGCACGAGTATATTGTATTTTTACCTGGAATCGACGTTCAATAGAAAGAACCAGGTGTCAGAATAACTGTTGCTCTGTCACACGAGCTGCTGACTGCGGCTGGTCTCATTCGACCCAAAATTGTCTTTGTTACGGGTTTATTAGGCTCGTAAACGTTTCTACGGTTTCCTAGTATTTGCTAACTAATAGGGCCGATTTTTGGGGAAATTAGGATTGAAAAAAAAATGGCCTTTTTGTCTAGACGAATCTAACGTACTTGCTCAGAGGGTGGAGTAAAAATGAAGAGATTTTCGTTTTGCGTTTTAAGAAAGGGAACCAATAGCCTGCTAGGATTGTAAGAGAATTAGAATCGAATGGTGCCTCCGGCTTACAAGGGATTTTCCTTGTCTAGAAAAGAGGGATAGTGGGAATTCCCCGGTCACTGAACTTAAATTCTGCAGATTTCTGGCTGTTGGTTCTTCACATTTTATTGAGAAAAGGTACATAGGAGTTATTGCAAAAGAAATGATGAGAATGAAGAGCATTTACAAAATGCACGAAGAAAATCATAACAGTCTTCTAATTTCTGTTTCAGATCCGAATAAAATCACTTACGACGAGATTGTGGAAACCCATTTTAATTAAAAAAAACGGAGTTGAGAAGAGCGATGTCTACTTCCACGAAAATAATGAGTTACAAAGTTGAAACGATTTCTATGGTTAGGTCATCATCAGTAACAAACAATAACTGAAAGTACATCACAGAGAGCACAGCTTATATGTACTATAGTAATGTAAGGGGAAGGTATTCATTCACTCTACAAATAATAACAATCTGACTCCAGAATATTAAATTGTATTACGAAAATGAATACATTTTTAGGAATTTTAAGAACTGAAACTGAATGACACTTGAAATAATAGCAGCGAGAAAGGACGGAAAAAATCGGTGGCGAAAATTGGGTGAACAACCAAATCTGAAATTTTGTTAACAACTGTGGTGACACTACAGACACTTCCTCCCGAAGAACCGAACCCGCCCGAATACGGTGTTTTCTTTGCCGCGCATCGTCACCTTGAAAAATATGTCGGCTCGCTCAACCACCGGAAATGGTCGTCCTGATGCATCATGCCGTACGAAAAAAACGTGCGCACATGTTTGCAAATCTGGATGGACAAACGTATTCTTGGCCCCATGTTGGGTAGTTTGAACGGGTTTCAACTGTTCCGTAGTATGTTGTAGACCTGAAACCAACTACGAGGCTTCCTGCCTCAGCTGGAGTATCAAAAACTTTCCCTGGAAGGCGAAGCGTTGTGCCGTAGACCATCTGAGAAGTAGTGGATTTCAAATCTTCATGAAAAGCTGAACGGACACCTAGAAGGGCAACTGGCAGACAATCGATTTAGAGATGCATGGGGTCGGAGAGATGTCTTCAGGGAGCGATTCAATCTTTCAACCAGGTGAAAGGATGTAGTATGAATGTGGCGCATTCCAAGTACCTTTGACAGAGAACAGAACAACGAGGATTCAAACTGCCGCCCCCTGGTCAGTTGTAATTTTCATCGGTACTCCAAAACGACTGATCCAACCAGAAAGCCTGAGCAACACACTCGGCTGTTGAATCAGCAACAGGAATACGTTCTGGTCAGCGAGAGAAACGATCAATGCATGTAACACAATAGGAATAGCCTTGGTGGTACTATAGGTACTTTTCAAATTTTGAGAAGATAGTTCGGATGGTAGGAACTATGTATAGATTTCTCCATAACTCACGGGCTGCCAATTGTGAATGGTTTGTCAGAAAACATGGACCACTCTCTACAGACGAAATAGTGGAATCAGAACTTCGAGTGATGAAGTACATTCAGGCAGATAGTTTCAAAGGAGTTAGGGATCCTCAAATTTCGCCTTTGAGACCTTTTGAAGACTACAATGGAGTCATCAGATTGAAGACTAGGATTTCTTACAGACCAGACAGCTATGATTTCAGGTATCCTATCGTTCTCCCTAAGAATCACCCTGTAGTAGACCTCATCATACGTCGAGCGCATGAGAAGGAGTGTCATATTGGATCTCAGGGACTGCTGAATTTGTTGAGGGAGCGATATTGGATCTTAGGAGGTCGCAGAACCGTCAAAGCAGTTATTTCTCGATGCGTTACTTGTAAGAGGCAGGATGCTCGAAGAATTGAGCAGCCATTCCCTCCACTTTCGATAGATCGAGTTAGAGATGCAGCAGCGTTTGAGATAACTGGAGTTGACTTGGCGGGGCCGATTTACTTAAAAGGCAACAAGAAGGCTTGGATTTGTCTCTTCACTTGTGGAGTTGTTAGAGCTGTACATCTGGAGCTAGTTTTGTCGTTATCCACAGATGATTTTTTGTTAGCATTCCGTAGGTTTGTTTCGAGAAGAGGACGGCCTAGGACTATCTACTGTGACAATGCGACAAATTTTAGAGGTGCAGAAAGGGCTTTGAGACATGTCAATTGGGACCAGGTTCAGGAATATTGTACCATAGAGCAGTCGTTGAAAAATTAATTATAGCAGTCAATATTCTCAAGTGATAATTGGTATAATATAGGGTTTCCTCAAAAGTTCAATAATTGTTTTGTTCATCATTAATAGTAGTTAATAGTAGACTTGAGTAGGAGTTTTCACGACACTTGGCATGATGGAAGCGGGCCAATAAGATCAACGGATAAGATCAATCATCAATAATCAAGATAAGATCAATGGATGTGCGCGAATCTTTCTCCAAGTACCACAAATTCGCCAGGAGAGCTGACTGTGTGCCTCTGAACCTTAGTAAGTCGGCAACTGGTGCATGAACGGGTCCACAATCGACAATAATTTGCCATTGACGGCCAAACGAACCTCGTTCTCAGAATGGCTTAGTTTCCTAGATGGGAGAGATTAAGCACTATATTGAAAGCGACTTTGCAAAAAAGAAGAGTCTAGCCCCCAGAAAGTGTTGTACTTTCTGGGGGCTAGACTCTCCTTCGCGAAAATTGGTGTGGAACAACCAAATCTGAAATTTTGTAGCATGTGTTCTAATTGGAAAATTTGGAATTTTGTTTACAACAACTGTAGTGACACTACAGTACCTTCAGTTATCGTTTGTTACTGATGATGACCTAACCGTCGAAATCGATTCAACTTTGTAACTCATTATTTTAGTGCAAACAGACAACGTTCTTCTCAACTCCGTTTTGGTTTATTATTTTCAATAATGAACCTTTTGAATCGACCAAGAAAAAAAAATTTTAACACCCCCTCAAAATTTGATGGTTTACGTTTCAAGGTACGTAGAATCCACAAATCGAATAAAAATTTGGACGTCCGTCCGCCGTCCGCGGCACTTTTGCCACTTAGCATTGACCGATTTTGATGAAATTTGGTATGTAGGCTCCATTTGGGGTCTAGTTGTGCCCCGAAGGTTTTGGTTGATGTAGGTCACTTCTAAAATTTCCAAAATCAATTTGGAAATTTTTAAAACTCCCTAACTCAAAAAATTTTGATATAAAGGTATTGTTTTTCCTTCAATTTAAGATTCTATAGAATTTTTAGAATTTTTTGAGACCACGCCGAGCTCTGTAGGACAAACCGTTCGCTTCCTACGAAAATTTAAGGGTTTATATTGAAATATATATATATATATATAAATCAAAACACGAGTGTGAATCGCAAAAGAGGCCTAATCTCCGTTCAAATTAGAGCTGACCGAAATGCGATCAATGGTTGGTGATTTTGATTTTTTTTTTTTTTCATATCGGATGGTTGGTGATTTTGTAGTCGAGTGATCTATGTAGAAAAATAATAAACCATTGTGTAATCATTTGCAGCGTTTTCATTCCATCATAGACCGGGGAGACAAAATTCTCGAGAAATTTCTCAACATGTATGATAAACTTACCCGTGAGGTACAACGAGCAATGGGGGACTCTAAATTGTGTTGGCCGAAGTAATTTACTATCTCCAGCCCACCTGAAAGGTGGGAAATGAAATATCGTTAATTCATTTGCTCGGCGATTACTCGTTTTTAAAAAACAATCGCTCAGTCGACGGGCTCGGATGAGCGGGAGGGCCCTTAATAACGGCAGGTGTGACATCGATCCCGAACGAATATCATCCATCATCATTAATTGAATAAACTGCCAATCACATTTAATCAATCTGAATGAATTTTCTCCCGGTGTATTCGTAGGCTTCCGGAGATGTAGACGTTTACCAAATCATCAACACCTGTATCGACACTTGTGCTCCACAACTGAATCAATTGAACCATCTAAACCGGAAGAAGAAATTCCGTAATGAAGAGAACTAAGTGCGAATATCGGATTTTTTAAACACGTAGAATGTTTTTGGAAATAATGCGTGTTTGACGTGAAGATTTCTGCATGTTTAATGATGAAGGAAAGGTATTGAATAGTTTCTGGGTGATAATCGCACGTTCATTGTCGAAAGAGTACGATTAAGGGAAAGAAGACCAACAAGATTCTCATGTTCTCTATTTTATTATTCTCGAAGATTCTGTGGGCTTCAATAATGATTATGAGATCATCGTGATGATGAATCGGAACAGAGGTTTGATTTTCAAGAATTGGAGACGATCAGAACGATGATTGGATAAATTTGGACCATTCGAGTATGTGATGAGCTATTATGTTTAAGAATTTACATTTTGAATTTCATTTTTTATACATTAATAATGAGATAAGAATGAATTATGGCGAATCTTGAATGTCTATGCAAATACAGAAGGTTAGAGTCATAGACAGCTAGCTTGATCGTTGATGGATTTAGTGTTTTGTAAAACGCCTAAACTCGTCCAAAGGATGAAGGATAGGTACTTAATAAATGAATTTCAAGTTGAAGTTTGGTATTACTAGAAAATAAGCTCAAAATGAATTGAATAATAAATTAACACATTTAAAGTATGCAACAAGGAAAACTGGAGCCAGTGAAATTTGCAAGAATCTTGGTGAATCTGAGGCGTCAGATATCTGATCGGGAACAAGCTCGTTCGATGGAGCAGGATGATTTCCTGGGTGGAGACCCCTCTGTCTATCAGGACACGCCTCAAGACGGCCACAAGATGCTGGAAGGTATATTAGAGATATCCGGAGATTCATTTTCTTATTTCGAAGTACTTGGAAATGGTTGATAAATTGGATCTTCCCAAAATGAGATAAAGTAGTGAAACAGGGATGGGTTTGCAGAAGAGTTTTCAAGAATCATGGTTAATCCAAGATGTCTCCAAAATTGCAGAGTCTGTAGATCGTCAAGTTAAAGTGGAATGATAAACCCCTCCGTTCGTCAGGGAGAACTTGGTCCAACGGATGCTGAATTTGGATATATATGGTGCCAGGTAAAGAGAGAAAGGTTTCGGCATTGGAATTAGCAAAATTCAAGACAAATTCAGGATGTCAGTTCAATTATTGCAGGTCTCATTGTAGGTGATGGATTTATCAGCCACAATGATAAAACCCGCTGTTTACCAGGGCACGCCTAAAGTGGTCCACGGGATGCTGAGAGACGTACTGGAAATTCAATTCCTATTTTGGATAAACTTGGATACGTTGGATAAATTCGAGTTTTGAAATATTCGATGTTAGAGAACAGGAGATGGATCTGCATCGGAATTTGCAAAAATCATGGTAAATTCAGGATGTCAGTTCAATTGTTGCAGGTCTGATTGGAGATGATTGATTTATCGGCCACAAGGATAAAATCCGCTGTTTACCAGGGCACGCCTAAAGTGGTCCACGGGATGCTGGGAGACGTACTGGAAATTCAATTCCTATTTGGGATAAACTTGGATACGTTGGATAAATTCGAATTTTAATGTATTCGAAGTCAGGAAACAAGAGATGGATCTGCATCGGAATTTGCAAAAATCATGGCGAAAACAGGATGTCAGTTCAATTATTGCAGGTCTGATTGGAGGTGATGGATTTATCGGCCACAGGGATAAAATCCGCTGTTTACCAGGGCACGCCTAAAGTGGTCCACGGGATGCTGGGAGACGTACTGGAAATTCATTCCTATTTTGGATAAACTTGGATACGTTGGATAAATTCGAGTTTTGAAGTTTTCGATGTCAGAAAACAAGAAATGGATCTGCATACGGAATTTCCAAAAATCATGGCAAATTCAGGATGTCAGTTCAATTGTTGCAGGTCTGATTGGAGGTGATGGATTTATCGGCCACAAGGATAAAATCCGCTGTTTACCAGGGCACGCCTAAAGTGGTCCACGGGATGCTGGGAGACGTACTGGAAATTCATTCCTATTTTGGATAAACTTGGATACGTTGGATAAATTCGAGTTTTGAAGTTTTCGATGTCAGAAAACAAGAAATGTATCTGCATACGGAATTTCCAAAAATCATGGCAAATTCAGGATGTCAGTTCAATTGTTGCAGGTCTGATTGGAGGTGATGGATTTATCGGCCACAAGGATAAAATCCGCTGTTTACCAGGGCACGCCTAAAGTGGTCGACGGGATGCTGGAAGACGTACTAGAAATTCATTCCTATTTTGGATAAACTTGGATACGTTGGATAAATTCGAGTTTTGAAGTATTCGAAGACAGAGAACAAGAGATAGATCTGCATCGGAATTTGCAAAAATCATGGCAAAATCAGGATGTCAGTTCAATTATTGCAGGTCTGATTGGTGGTGATGGATTTATCGGCCGCAAGGATAAAATCCGCTGTTTACCAGGGCACACCTAAAGTGGTCCACGGGATGCTGGGAGACGTACTGGAAATTCAATTCCTATTTGGGATAAACTTGGATACATTGGATAAATTCGAGCTTTGAAGTTTTCGAAGTCTGAGAACAAGAGATGGATCTGCATCGGAATTTCCAAAAATCATGGCAAATTCAGGATGTCAGTTCAATTATTGCAGGTCTGATTGGAGGTGATGGATTTATCGGCCACAATGATAAAATCCGCTGTTTACCAGGGCACGCCTAAAGTGGTCCACGGGATGCTGGGAGACGTACTGGAAATTCATGTCCTATTTTGGATAAACTTGGATACGTTGGATAAATTCGAATTTTCAAGTAATCGAAGTCAGAGAACAAGAGAAGATCTGCATCGGAATTTGCAACAATCATGGCAAATTCAGGATGTCAGTTCAATTATTGCAGGTCTGATTGGTGGTGATGGATTTATCGGCCACAATGATAAAATCCGCTGTTTACCAGGGCACGCCTAAAGTGGTCCACGGGATGCTGGGAGACGTACTGGAAATTCAATTCCTATTTGGGATAAACTTGGATACATTGGATAAATTCGAGCTTTGAAGTTTTCGAAGTCTGAGAACAAGAGATGGATCTGCATCGGAATTTCCAAAAATCATGGCAAATTCAGGATGTCAGTTCAATTATTGCAGGTCTGATTGGAGGTGATGGATTTATCGGCCACAATGATAAAATCCGCTGTTTACCAGGGCACGCCTAAAGTGGTCCACGGGATGCTGGGAGACGTACTGGAAATTCATGTCCTATTTTGGATAAACTTGGATACGTTGGATAAATTCGAATTTTCAAGTAATCGAAGTCAGAGAACAAGAGAAGATCTGCATCGGAATTTGCAACAATCATGGCAAATTCAGGATGTCAGTTCAATTATTGCAGGTCTGATTGGAGGTGATGGATTTATCGGCCACAGGGATAAAATCCGCTGTTTACCAGGGCACGCCTAAAGTGGTCCACGGGATGCTGGGAGACGTACTGGAAATTCATGTCCTATTTTGGATAAACTTGGATACGTTGGATAAATTCGAATTTTCAAGTAATCGAAGTCAGAGAACAAGAGAAGATCTGCATCGGAATTTGCAACAATCATGGCAAATTCAGGATGTCAGTTCAATTGTTGCAGGTCTGATTGGAGGTGATGGATTTATCGGCCACAATGATAAAATCCGCTGTTTACCAGGGCACACCTAAAGTGGTCCACGGGATGCTGCCACTCCGCCCTTGCTCGGCTGAGGCCAACAGATGGAGCTCCCTCGCCCGGAGTCTCGCTAATTCTACCCCCTTTCAAGACCACCGTGAAACGCTGGTTTACGGGGGGTGTTAAGGGCGGGATTGAAAAGGGACACAAATGGCAGAAATTTCATCCAAAAATGGGACTTACCTCAGTGGTTCCTCTGAGCCCTCGACAGCATAGCTTTTCCTTCTTCGGGGGAAAAAACCAACTTTGGAGAGTTGATGACAAAAAAAAGAACTTTTTTTGGGTCCTGAGCGGTGTGTCCCGGACAACCCTCGTTTTGACTCCCTGACGGTATTGAACGGTTCTGAAACCGCCCGAGGTAACGGGGTAGGGTCGGTGAGGGAGGGTCTGATAGGGGGGCCGGGGGGCTGTGCCCCCCTTGCGCGCAAGCCCGTCCCCGGGACTACGTGGGCCCGGCGTCGTCATGGTAGCCCGACCACGCTGCATCTTTTGATCCTCCCGCATCGATATCTTGATTATAATGTTTTTTGATCCGAGACCTCATTTGTAACTATAATCAGGGCCCGATTAAATGTTTCATTCGAGCAGGATGAGAAAATTAGCTATTTTTCAAAGAAACGTTTCAACCGATTTTCAACCATTTTTGAAATTCTAAGGTAGATGAACACAGTATTTTACCTTTTATTTAAACAGTTTTCACTTTGGATTAAACCTTTTTCACACTCATTTAAGGGTACAAGGAAATTTTCCCCGAGAGTGAAATTTCCCGTAAAACGTATGTACCGTTTTCTAGGGTTGTAGTCAACCGATCACCTTGATTTTTTTCAAATATTGTCAACATCTTATGCTCTATAACTGGTGCAAAGGATAATTTTGTACAACGCTTGAGGAAAGAAAGGCGGATTTTTGAAAAAAACCATCAAAATCAGGGCTTTAACCCACCAAAACGGACCACATTTTTATCTTGTTGTCGGGAAAAATACGCCAATCCCTATGCACAGTTGGTGTATAAGATACTGACGTACAAGTAAAAAAAAATAACAAGGAGATAAGTCCAGTATAACTCAACAAAATGGAACACGAGTGCTAGAAAACGCGATTTTTCAGGAAACACGATTTTCTGAAATTAAACAATGTTCATCTCATGACGTCATCATACGGTTTCCTAACGCTTCCAACTTGCTCCAAGGTGACTCGATTTGATGAAAACAAAGAAGAAGAAGAAGCTAAATCTCTTGTTTCGTTGTTCACTCGTCTTTTTCTATGTTTATGTCTCGTTTTGTGCCGTGAAATCCGTTCGTTTTGTGCTGTGCTGAATCGTCTTGAAAATGCGGACGGTCCAGCGTATAGCGCCGGACTCTACTAGCGCAAACCCTGACACAGGTCGGTTTGCGTATTTATTTGACCCACTTCTCGTTCAAATTTTTTCATGATTTTTTTTTTAAATCGGTCCGTGATTATATGCACATTAACAAAAAATTATTTTTAAAAAATCGAATTTTTACTCGAAAAAATCTCCTTGTACCCTTAAACCTTTTTGACTTAAAAAACAAATTTTCTATTCTCATACAGGAAAGTACGTTTTTAGAAAATTAACGCTTTTTAATTAAAAGGCTCCAAGATTGGGAAGCCTGAAGCGAGTCAATTATCAAAAAAAGATCAAAAACCCCCCAACGAAAATAGTAACTTGGAAAAATTTGGTACTAGTAAAAAATCAACGGTATCTTATGCCGATACTGTGCGCAGTCAACATATCAGCTCACCGGTTGACAAGATGCTCACCTTGCTATTCGAAATGGTTAACGAACAAAAGTAACCAATAAACTCCTGATTGAGAGAGTCAACGTACTCGAAAAGAGTATGAAAATTAAGCCAACACTAAGAAAGTCATGAAAATGCAGAATACATTCAGAATAGCAACATGGAACGCGAATGGATTCGGTAAAACACTCCTGAACTCGAGCTTTTTCTGAATCAAGAAAAAAATATACATTTGTTTGATTTCATGTGATGATTTCATGTGGACATATGGCATCCAGCTTTGGGGCTGCACGAAAAAATCTAACATCAAGGTTATACAAACTTTCCAAAATAAGGTATTAAGGAGCATTGTAAATGTCCCCTGGTATGTGCGCAACGACGACCTCCATCGTGATCTTAAAATGGAAACCGTCAGCGAAGCGATCAAGCAACATGCTATTAAACACGAACATCGGCTTCTTGGTCATACAAACCCCGAAGTTCTCCGTCTCTTAGACAATACAAATGCCGTCCGGCGACTGGATAGAAAAAAACGTCTGCCAAGTTGGGTGGGCAGTATAGCTTCCTCACTCATTGTAACATGGACGTATAGAATCAGTTGGCGAAAAAATTATGATTCAAAGAGTTATTGAATACCAAAATATTGTATTTGTATTTTCAACGTAGAATTTTATTTAGCAGTCCACCGTCTAGGACCTAACCCACACAATCCCTGAAAATTTCATCGAAATTGGTTGAATAGTTGCGGAGTTTTGGTTGTAACAATAAATTTAAAGTTCGCGCATGCGCAGCGGCTATTGCTTGACCAATTTGATTGAAACTTATAGGGTGTCTCTTAGAAGTTAGTCCCTAACTAACCTCCAAATTTGAGCAAAATCGGTTCATTAGAAACCGAGAAACCGAGGTTCCAGGAAATTCACGTTTGCCCATGCGCCCTCGCTCCTATTGGTCCGAAGGTGCTGAAATTTATAGGGGACCGTCTAGGACCTAACCCGCACAATCCCTGAAAATTTCATCAAAATCGGACCACAGGTTAGTATAGTTTTGCCCGGGACAAGGATTGACCACAGACAGACCGACAGACAGACAGACCGATAGACAGACAGACAGACAGACACGGAACCAAAATTGTTCGGGAAGCTCTAAAACGCAAAAAGCAAGTGGAAATTTTGATTTTGGAGGACATTTTTTTTTTCACTTCTTTCACGAATACAAAGCTTCCCTACCTTCGGTAGTGAGGAAGCAAAACCCTATGAACTTGTGACATGACACAGTGTAGTGCATGGGGTGTTCTCTTCTAGAGCACAGCCATTAGGCTGCTAACTCTAAAAAGTGTAAATATTGTATGCATAGAAATTAGCTTGATGGGCACAAATGCTCAGTTGTTATGATATTGATATTTTAATAAAATATATCGATTTGAAAAAAAAAGAAAAGAAAGAAAATTAACGCATAAAGACTTCACTAATACTCGAGAAATTAGTAGGGATCCTCCAATTCAAATTGGGCACCATCCTCCAATTCGTATAACCATTATTCGTAGAACCATTCTATAATTCAAAGGTGATGATGGTTACCTAGTCAATTATAAATTGAAGGTTGGTTCCCTATGGATACACCATACCTACCCAGCACCAAATTTCATAGCGATAGGTTATTAGAATTTTACACCAAAAACTGCTTTACTCCATGAACTCAAAGTACGCATATTTAAACTATGCACAGGGTACGTTTACAGGTTAGGTTTCTCAATATTCATATTTCACTAATATTTCCATAGACTTAGAGTACCCACTCGAATATTATTGACTTTACACTTTTGGGTACAACGAATCCTCGCGACTCTAGTAGACCGGGAGCCGAGGCCAAAAACGGTGACTTACGAGTTGAAAGCTACAAACCAATTTTTATTAAAATGTCCTCCAAGGTGAGTAAAAAAATAGATTGCTGCCACTCCAAAGCCCCGTCTTTCAAAAATGGCGGCCGTTTGAAATTGTCAAATTTAGAGAAATGATGACTTACGTAGTTGATGGCTGGAAATAAATTCACTTGCAAGAACTAATTATCTAAAGGTGGAAAATACATCTCTGCCACCCTAGTTCCCCGCCCCTGTACAGGCAGAGTCGATCAAATTTTGTCAAAATTTTGACCATTTTTTGACTTATTAGTTGACGGCTGAAATTTTTGTAGTAGGTTCGTATCCACGAGAAAGAAACAAAAAACTATCTCTGCCCTCCCCACCCCCCGTCTTCCGCTCAGCAGAATCGATTCAAAATTGTCAAATTTTGACTCAAATTTTGACTTATTAGTTGACGCGTAAATTTTTGTTTACTAGTTCTCTATGCATGTATGGTTAATAAAAACCATCTCTGCCGTTTTGATTCCGCGTCGTTCGCTCAGCAGAGATGGTCCAAAATTTGACCAAATTTGGTCCAAAAATGGAGTTATCGAGTTGATGGCTGAAATTTATTTTGCGAGTAGCTAATTATTAGTTCTTTCGAAATTCCTTACTCTGCCATTCTGAATCCGCGTCGTTCATTCAGCAGAGATGGTCCAAATTGATCAAATTTTGGTCCAAAAATGGACTTATTAGTTGATGGCTGGAAATTGCATAATTATTTCCTACATGCTACTGTAAGCCAAAAAAAAACACTCTGCCATCTTGGAAACGCGTCGTTTGTAGAGCAGAAGCCAATATGTACAGGAATATGTGTGTAAAATCTGCAGGGTGAAATTCAGCACCGAAAAATTGACTTATGAGTTGATGGCTGGAATTCATTTTGCGAGTAGTTATTTATTAATTCTTTCGAAAATCCTTACTCTGCCATTCTGATTCCGCGTCGTTCATTCAGCAGAGATGGTCCAAATTGGTAAAATTTTGGTCCAAAAATGGACTTATTAGTTGATGGCTGGAATTTGCTAAATTATCTCCTACATGCTGCTAGGAGACAATAAAATACAATCTGCCATCTTGGAAACGCGTCATTTGTAGAGCAGATATCAATATGTACAGGAATTTGGGTGCAAATCTCCAAACTCCAAATTCAGCACCGGAAAATTGACTTATGAGTTGAGGGTTGGAATTTTACGGTAACATCTATCAAATCAACATAATATAATATATGTTGATCATGATATGTTGATATGAGTATCAATATAATATATGTTGATACTGATATATTATTGAGTCATTTTTAGATCATCAGCCTTTCTTATTTTGCGTCATTGCACCAGCAGAAGTAATATTCCATCAAATTTTCTAATTTCTGTTCCAAAAAGGATTTTTATCAGACCGTTGTCGATAGTGCGAAATTCTTCTCGAATGGCAACCGGAAGTCTTTGAAATACCTCCTGTTATCTTGATATTAAAGCGTCCTTAGAACATAATACAAATGATAATTGATAATTTGTGACAAGATTAACACGTAAAAATCGGTCGTAGTTCATACGATGGACATTTCGGGAATACCTAGGTACCTTCAGTACCGATGAGTGGTTACCTTCAGCCCACATTGGTTCATTACCTTATTACCATTACTATTTTTTTTTCTTTTGATTGTTCAAAAATATCTTGGTACAATGAATTAGACCTTGGTTCCAGTTGTTTTGGTGCAGTCAAGTACCTACCCAACTATTTCTTCAACTTATTCTTTAAAAACATTTGATAGCCTTGCATACCTATACTCAATTTTACATTCCACTATTTGATTGTACGCAAATATTTCGAGAGGTATCCTTTCTATGTAGATGGTTGTGGCCCGTTAATTTAATATCATGCATAATATACATGTTTGGAAATCCTGAGGAATGAGCATAGGATACTATTTGACCGAATTGACAGCGTTTAATTTCTAACTCACCTATCTAAACAATCACTTAGTTAGACCTAAACACCTTTTTTAAACCGATTTTATGGAATTAGTTGGACAACTGCCTTCGCGCTCATAGTATTGACACTCTTCTAAAATACTGGGAAAACCACTGTAGGCCCTCATAAACAAATTGTACAAGTTCATCAGAATTATGAGTACTTATCTATGTAAAACTATTCCTAGTTTAGGTACGAACTAAAACATTCCTAGTTGACGAATTTTTCGTGCTTTGCGTAAATAGGAAACCTAGAGGGCAATTTTTACGCAGATGTTTACCATTTTTCGAATTCTCAAACAAGTAGGTTGCTTTCGCCTGGTTTAGTTGGGAAAAAATAAATCGGATATACTCACATTCATAATACTGGTTCATCATAATTGGGAATCCTTGTAAAAAAAAAATGTGCCTGGTAAATTAACTACTACTGAGAATTGTTTTCTCTTTTCATTGATACATAAGAGAAATAACTGGCTAGTAAATTTTATTTTCATTCTAAAGAAAGTGTATACACCAACTTTTGAATCAGTGTTATAAATCTTACTTATATTCACTTCTAATTACAAATAATGAAATATACACTACTCAATATCAATGGACTCATGTCACGAAAAACTGAGCTTCAGTTGGCTCTAGACTTCAACCGAATTGACATTTGTCTCATTTCTGAGACACATTTTACCAACGAATCGTACCTCCGACTCAAAGGCTACAACAAGTGCTACCACGCCATTCATCCAAGCAATCAAGCGCGCGGCGGCAGTGCAGTATTGATTAAAGAAAGCCTTTATCACCATGAGAAAGTCGGAATAGAAACTGAAGCGTTCCAGGTATGTGCCATCACAATCAGGACCACTTTATGCATGATTAATGTTGCAAGCATATATTGTCCGCCGAGGCACCAAACGACATACGATGAATACATGGGTATATTCTCCCAACTTGGGAATCGTTTCATCCTAGGAGGGGACTTCAATGCTAAAAATACACTTTGGGGTTCAAGACTAACTACTATAAAAGGTCGTAGATTGATTCAAGCAATCAATGATAAAAACTGCGAAGCATTTTCAACCGGGAAACCAACTTACTGGCCACAAGACCCCGACAAGACACCCGATCTGATTGACTTTTTCATTACGAGAAACATTTCAGCGAACTACCTGCTAGTCGAAGAAAACTTTGATCTCAGTTCAGATCATTCACCCATCGTACTGACACTCAGTGATCGAATCATTCAGAAGCCATCCAACCCTGCCATAGTCAATCAGAAGACCAACTGGGCAATATGCAGACATATCGACTTGAGTAAGTCCTTACAATCACCAGAAGAAATTGAACACGAGCTCGAGCATCTTGTTTGCAGTATACAAACTGTTGCTTGGGAAAATACACCAACCAACACTTACAAGGCGACTCCGAGGGATCAATTGCCCTCGGGAAATAGTCACTGCAATAAAAGAAAAACGCAAGGCCAGAAAACGATGGCAAGTAACTAGAGTACCCAGCCATAAATCAGCATGGTACAAGACAGAAAGTGAACTGAGGATTTTGGCAGTCGGAGAATGTAACACTGAATCCACCAACAAGTTAAATCAATCAATATCCAGCATACAAAAGTGGACAGCAAAATGGAGAATCAAAATAAAGGAAACTAAGTCGGTACATGTCGATTTCACTAACATGAGAATCGAGTATATTCCGGTAGATTTCATGGGAAAAGTTATTCCGAATGCTAATGAAGCCAAATACCTAGGCATGACACTAGACGCCAAACTTAGATGGAAAGCCCATGTAAAAAAAAGAAGGAAGAACTCCTTCTAAAATTCAGAAAAATGCTTGGCTAATGAGGAGACGGTCGATGTTGTCAATCCAGAACAACCTTACAACCAAGTCCTTAAACCAGTCTGGACATATGGAGCTCAGCTTTGGGGCTGTACGGCTCAGTCAAATCGAGACATCGTCCAAAGATTCCAGAACAATGTGGTAAGAACGGTTGTCAATGCTCCTCGGTACTTTCGAAACGAACGTCTCCACCATGAGCTTCGGATCGAAACAATAAACGATGCTATAAAGCGACAAGCTGTGAGACACCTACAGCGGCTAAGATGTCACATCAACGAGGAAGCTGTCCAACTCCTTCATATCATCAGAAGATTGAAGCGTACCAAACCACTTGACCAAGCTTACTTCTGACGCAGTGAAGTGAAATATCCACCATAATCAACAAAACTCAGTGATGTATCTTAGTTTGGAATATATGTCTATATTTTCAAAATAATATTGTTAATAAGTTATACTTGGTGCAAATAAGAATATTGGAAGAAGAAAAATGTTGTCACAAATTATCATTTGTATTATGTTCTAAGGACGCTTTAATATCAAGATAACAGGAGGTATTTCAAAGACTTCCGGTTGCCATTCGAGAAGAATTTCGCACTATCGACAACGGTCTGATAAAAATCCTTTTTGGAACAGAAATTAGAAAATTTGATGGAATATTACTTCTGCTGGTGCAATGACGCAAAATAAGAAAGGCTGATGATCTAAAAATGACTCAATAATATATCAGTATCAACATATATTATATTGATACTCATATCAACATATCATGATCAACATATATTATATTATGTTGATTTGATAGATGTTACCGTAAAATTCCAACCCTCAACTCATAAGTCAATTTTCCGGTGCTGAATTTGGAGTTTGGAGATTTGCACCCAAATTCCTGTACATATTGATATCTGCTCTACAAATGACGCGTTTCCAAGATGGCAGATTGTATTTTATTGTCTCCTAGCAGCATGTAGGAGATAATTTAGCAAATTCCAGCCATCAACTAATAAGTCCATTTTTGGACCAAAATTTTACCAATTTGGACCATCTCTGCTGAATGAACGACGCGGAATCAGAATGGCAGAGTAAGGATTTTCGAAAGAATTAATAAATAACTACTCGCAAAATGAATTCCAGCCATCAACTCATAAGTCAATTTTTCGGTGCTGAATTTCACCCTGCAGATTTTACACACATATTCCTGTACATATTGGCTTCTGCTCTACAAACGACGCGTTTCCAAGATGGCAGAGTGTTTTTTTTTTGGCTTACAGTAGCATGTAGGAAATAATTATGCAATTTCCAGCCATCAACTAATAAGTCCATTTTTGGACCAAAATTTGATCAATTTGGACCATCTCTGCTGAATGAACGACGCGGATTCAGAATGGCAGAGTAAGGAATTTCGAAAGAACTAATAATTAGCTACTCGCAAAATAAATTTCAGCCATCAACTCGATAACTCCATTTTTGGACCAAATTTGGTCAAATTTTGGACCATCTCTGCTGAGCGAACGACGCGGAATCAAAACGGCAGAGATGGTTTTTATTAACCATACATGCATAGAGAACTAGTAAACAAAAATTTACGCGTCAACTAATAAGTCAAAATTTGAGTCAAAATTTGACAATTTTGAATCGATTCTGCTGAGCGGAAGACGGGGGGTGGGGAGGGCAGAGATAGTTTTTTGTTTCTTTCTCGTGGATACGAACCTACTACAAAAATTTCAGCCGTCAACTAATAAGTCAAAAAATGGTCAAAATTTTGACAAAATTTTTTGGGGGAACTAGGGTGGCAGAGATGTATTTTCCACCTTTAGATAATTAGTTCTTGCAAGTGAATTTATTTCCAGCCATCAACTACGTAAGTCATCATTTCTCTAAATTTGACAATTTCAAACGGCCGCCATTTTTGAAAGACGGGGCTTTGGAGTGGCAGCAATCCATTTTTTTACTCACCTTGGAGGACATTTTAATAAAAATTGGTTTGTAGCTTTCAACTCGTAAGTCACCGTTTTTGGCCTCGGCTCCCGGTCTATAGTCCCCGAAATACCATTTTTCAACAGATTATAAATTATTAAAGCGGTAGTTTAAAATTGTGATGTTATACCCGCCTCTGTAGGTTGTTTGTGATTTAATTTTCGGGGTTTCCGAACTTAAAACGCTTGCATACAAGTCTGCAACGCATTAGGACATTTCATGTCTTTCCCCTCCCTCCTTCTTCCCTTCCATCTTCTAGCAATCTTGTCTTCCTCTGTGAATTACATTTTTTTCAATATAAAGAAAACAAAATTTAAACTCATATTGCTTCCGAGTCTACCAAGGTAGCGGAAGCTTTGTTTTCACTTTTCAAGGACGAAAAAAAAAGTTCTCCAAAATCAAAATTTTAACTCGCGTTTTGCGAGACCTTTCTGAACAATTTTGGTTCCGTGTCCGTGTGTCTGTCTGTCTGTCTGTCTGTCATGAATTCCTTGTAACGCGCATAACTATACGAAGTTATTGTCCGATTTCTATGAAATTTTCAGGGATTGTGCGGGTTGGTGTGTAGACGGTCCCCTATGAAAATCATCATCCTCGGACTGATAGAAGCGACTGCGCATGTGCAAACGTGAATTCCTTGTAACGACCATAACTTCTACATTTTCAATCCGATTTCAATGAAATTTTCAGGGGTGTTACAGATTAGTATTTAGATGGTCCCCTATGAAAATTTTTACCTTCAGACTGATAGTAGCCACTGCGCATGCGCAAACGTTAATTTCCTTGTAACAGCCATAACTTCCACATTTTCTACCCGATTTCGATGAAATCTTCAGGTATTATGCAGATTAGGTTGTAGACGGTCCCCTATGAAAATCATCACCCTCGAACTGACATAAGCGACTGCGCATGCGCAAACGTGAATTCCTTGTAACGGCCATCACTTCTACATTTTCCATCCGATTTCAATGAAATGTTAAGGGATGTTACAGATTAGTATTTAGATGGTCCCCTATGAAAATCTTCACCTTCGGACTGATAGTAGCCCCTGCGCATGCGCAAACGTTAATTTCCTTGTAACAGCCATAACTTCCACATTTTCTACCTGATTTCGATGAAATCTTCAGGTATTATGCAGATTAGGTTGTAGACGGTCCCCTATGAAAATCATCACCCTCGAACTGACATAAGCGACTGCGCATGCGCAAACGTGAATTCCTTGTAACGGCCATAACTTCTACATTTTCCATCCGACTTCAATAAAATGTTCAGGGATGTTACAGATTAGTATTTAGATGGTCCCCTATGAAAATCATCACCCCCGGACTGATCGTAGCCACTGCGCATGCGCATACGTAAAATCCTTGTAACCGCCATAACATTTACATTTTTCATCCGAATTTGATGAAATTTTCTAGGATTGTCCAGATTAGCGTGGTAGGTGGTCCCCTATGAGGTAGTGAAAGGTACTTAGAGATTGGTGTTTTGAGATTAACTACTATGCATCGGATCATCTATATAATCGGGTTATGGATACGAGGAAGCTATGTGCCACACCCACTTGGCAGACGTTTTTTATTTATTATTTACATCCATAAATATATCGTCGTGGGTAGTAAAAGAACGGTATGTTATATGTTCTACATGACAGTACATTAACCCCACTAACCATTGATTGCGTAGACAACAATAAACTATTTTCATATTTTGATGCTTGGGTAGCATTGATTACCTAGGTAACACTCAACTGTTTTCAAATTTGGATGCATGAGTGAATACTTCCATATAGGTTCTTCAAGATTTCGGTGTTCCACAATGGCTACGAAAAAGATAACCAAAAAAAAACTTTAAAACGAGATTTCGATGTCTCACACCCTCCTGGTTCCGCCGAAACTTCTGAACCGACTCCAAACACAGAAACATTCGAGACGGACATCTCACACCCTAAGTCTCCTCCTGATTCCCCCACAACTGTCGAACCGGCTTCAAAGAAAGAAAAATTCGAGACGGATGATGATGATTCCTCCCTCTTCTTAGATGCCACTCTCTCATCGAATTGGGTAGATAAGAAGGTGAGTTTTCCGATGGGAATACAAGTATTACATAGAACAGTTCGTTGACTCAATAATGACTTGCTGTGTTCTTCACCATAACCTGTGTTGAATTGCTAGCATGTGTCGTGTTACAGCCGTCCAATACCCCTAACAACACAGGTGGACGTTGACCAATTATCCTCTTTTACAGCTTGTCAAGACAAATTTCAGTTTCCTACGGTTGATAGGAAAGAAGTTAGCTTCAAGAGCCACTCAGCTGATCAAAACCCTGTGCACCATATTGTTCACGGTTTTTAGCACCAATTGGAGGCTACCAGCCAAATTTCAGCTTCCTAGGGTTGATAGGAAAGAAGTTAGCTTCAGGAGCCACTCAGCTGATCAAAACCCTGTGCACCTTATTGTTCACGTCCTAAGGAGTCTACCAGCCAAATCATAATAATCATATAGCCAAATTTCAGCTATAATCATATAGATACCTACCTACCTCACTTCTACGAATCATAATAATCATTGAGCATATTTCGTCACGTAACGTAACGTGACATAACGAAAATTTGGTTGTGTGCCATAGCAAAGACATGAAATATCAAAAACATTATTTTTCAAATTTTTACCAAACGAAGGAACTCTAAAATCATATGATAAAAACGCTGCAAATCATTGCTCAAAGGTTTATTATTTTCTGTATAGATCACCCTTCTGTATAGATCACTGGTTCTCCATCAATAGCACCTACCACCATCTGTATTCTCCCTTGACCTTCCCTCTCAAATTTCAGCTTCCTGCGTTCAATAGGATTGAAAATGACTTCGGAGCTCACTCAGCTGATCAGTGATCTGAAGAGTGAAGAAGATCTCCTCGAATGCTGAAGACGCCTGGAAGAGCACTTCCATTCAATAGGATTGAAAATGGCTTCGGAGCTCACTCAGCTGATCAGTGATCTGAGGAGTGAAGAAGATCTCCTCGAATGCTGGAGACGCCTGGAAGAGCACTTTCATTCAATAGGATTGAAAATGGCTTCGGAGCTCACTCAGCTGATCAGTGATCTGAAGAATGAAGAGGCTTTTGAGCAATGATTTGCAGCGTTTTTTACCCACCAACATTTTTTTTACCTACCAACTTTTTTTTACCTACCAGCTAGGTACTACCTACCACACCATACTGGCTTCACACCTTCACAATCAAGTTTATTAGAAAGAACTAAACGCTTCACACTCGATTGGAAAAATAGAAAGCTTCATATTGAAATTTGATTACTGGTTACGCAGAAGGCAAAACTGTATACAAATCGAAGAAATGAACAGCGATCGCATTTTAGTCCGATAATATTTGAATGGAGATTAGACCTCTTTTGCGATTTACACTCATGATTCTGTTTTATCGAAGGAAAACCTTCAAGTACTCGTAGGGACCGAACGGTTTGTCCTACAGAGCTCCGGATGGTCTCAAAAATTTTTAAAAATTCAATACTATTTAAAATTGGTGAAAACACGATACCTTTATTTCGAGAGTTTTCGAGCTAGGGCACTCTTGAAAATTTCAACCCTTAATTTTCACCCCTTAGAAGTGACCTACATCAACCAAAAGCTTCGCGGCACAACTAGACCCCAAATGGAGCCCATATACCAAATTTGAACCAAATCGGTCCAGTGTTGCTAAGAAAAGTGCCGCGTACGGCGGACGGGGGACGGCGGACGGGGGACGGCGCACGGACATTGTAAATTTGGATTCTACGCACCTTGAAACGTAAAGTGACAAAGTTTGAGGGGGGGTTATAAAAATTTTTTGCGATACGATCACATAGGCTTATTATTAGAAATAATAAACCAAAAATAAATAAATACAGGGTCCGTAGAAAGAACGCATGGATTTACAATTTCAAAAAAGTACGAGTACTATGTAGATTTTTAAATTTTAGTCAGTGATGAAGAGAAAATTCGAAATATTCGTCCGAATGAGAGTAGCTTGTTCTCGGCGGATATTGTTATAATATAATATATTATTATCACACGACTACGTTGGTCTCAACTCGGTGTTAATTGGAGTTTCACTTGGAGGAACACAACACTCCGTAACGCAGGAAATTATACATATGTTTCTCTTGGCGTACGTGCTTACTGTCGAAATAATATTATCCATTCTAATTATTATATACCCGTCGCTGTGAATCCCGAATGGAGTGTATTTGTGTACCCGTGAAAAAACGAAGCGCAACCCGCCCAAACCTCAGTTAAAAAAACACTTACAGTCGGACATTGTTCCAGAAACCCCGGGATTTCCTCACTCCAGAATAACTTTGGTTGAATAATCTATTAAATACATACAATAATGACGCCATTAGTATGGTTCAAAATTAGATCCCGTACGGTCTTTCATCAGAAAGATCTCAAAAGGGACAGTTCAAAGACCTACCATTCAATTTGTAGGTAGTTTTTAATCCTAATTGGACTATGGTGTCATTAGTGTCACTGAATACATTTTGGGAATTCCACAGGTGTCCAAAGGTGTCACCAGATTAACTAGATTTAAAATGCAATTTTAAAAATCATGCAAAATCGGTTAAATCATCGGCCGCTTTAGCCACAATTCATTCTTGCTCTGTTTCTTCTATGTCGAAGGTGACAACTATAGTTGAAATTGCTGATTCGAAAATATCTGGTATGCTGGATTCCGGAAGCGACATAAGCCTTATCGACAAACGTGTGGCACTTCGCCTTGGATTGAGAATCTATCCAATCAAAGATGAAGTGGGCTCGCAGCGAAAACGCACCGGGTGTCTATTCAGGGACAATGCAAAACTGACCTGACTATTCTTGGCCATCATTACTCTAATGTGTCATTATCTGTCCTTCCAGACCTATGTTCTGCGCTAATAATCGGTCGTGATGTCCTGCAACAACATTCCTGTGTCCAATTCGACTTTGGAGGTCCAAAAGCGCCCCTGCAAGTCTGCGTCATTCAAGCTGCCAACGTGGAGCCTGCAAAACTCTTCTCTCATCTAACTTCTGATTGTAAGCCATTAGCTATTAAGTCTAGGCGACATACTGACTCAGACTTGAAGTTTATCGAGGCAGGGCTAAGAAAACTTTTAGAGGAAGGAGTAGTAGAGAAAAGTCTCTCTCCATGGCGGGCACAAGTACATGTTGTAACTGGTTTTCACAAACGCCGCATGGTCATTGATTATTCGCGAACAATTAACCGCTATACACACCTAGACGCTTACCTATTACCTCGAATCGACGATATTGTGAACAAAGTCGCAAAATATAAGGTTTTTAGCACTATTGACCTCCGAAGTGCTTACCATCAAGTACCAATATGCGAAAAAGATCGCCCATACACTGCCTTTGAGGCGGTTGGCGAGCTGTATCAATTTACTCGCATTCCATTTGGTGTTACCAATGGGGTTGCTGCATTCCAAAGAGTAATAGACGGTATTATTCGTAGGGAAGGTCTCAAAGACACATACGCATACTTAGACGATGTTACTTGCTGTGGACGTAGTCAGGAGCAACATGATGTGAACTTGGAGAGATTTTTCAAAGCTGCTGAAAAATTCAATCTTACCATCAACAATGAGAAAAGCTCTTTCTCTCTACCAACGATAAATCTCCTAGGACACACGATTTGTAATGGCACACTTCGCCCCGATCCAGCTAGGATGAAGCTCTCTCCAGGGTCTGCACTATTTCGTCTGGGCTTGAGAGCCTTGCGAGGCTACACCAATCACTCTGCCATCCAGGTGTCACTCGATTACAGCATTGGATACGAAGCAAAAACTTGCCATACTATAGACGATGTCAGACGGGTAACAACAAGCTGTAAAGTTTGCTCAGAACTGAAGCCCAGATTCTTTCGGCACCAGGGAACACTAATCAAGGCCACTATGCCTTTCGAAAGACTCAATGTCGATTTTAAAGGACCAATACCTTCTCAATCAAGAAATCGATATATCCTCACAATTGTAGATGAGTACTCCCGGTTCCCATTTGCTTTCGCTTGCTATGATACCAGCACTTTTACCGTAAAGAATTGTCTTTTCACACTGTTCAGTATTTTCGGAGCACCTTCTTATATCCATTCGGACCGTGGTTCGTCTTTCATATCCCAAGAGCTCAAAACTTTTCTTGCAACATTTGGGGTAGCCACAAGTCGAACGACAGCTTACAACCCTCAAGGCAACGGACAAGTTGAAAGATACAATGGAATTAATTGGAAGACAATCGAGCTAGCTCTGAAAGGAAAAGAGATGAAAACCTCTCAGTGGGAGAGCGTACTTCCCGAGGCTTTGCACGCCATAAGGTCCCTCCTGTGCACCAGCATAAACACCACTCCCCACGAACGGATGTTCAATCATCCCAGACGATCAAGTAACGGACAGTCAATACCATCATGGCTCTTGACTCCTGGACCAATCCTACTCAAAAAGTTCAATAGGCAATCGAAGTATGAACCACTGGTGGAACAAGTTACCCTCGTGGATGGTAACCACGATTATGCGGTTATTCGGTACCCTGACGGTAGGGAAACTACAGTTTCGACCCGACACCTTGCACCAACAGGGGTATCCTTGTGTAATCTGCCAGAAGAAGACAAACTTCAACCATCAAGCCTACCAAATACTCCACCAGACATCAGTGTGAACGATGGGCCTCTCAAACGACCAACTTCGTTACTCCAACCTAATGCCGATGGGAATAGTCCAGAACCATCGTCACCCATGATACCAGATCCTGCACCTACGCTACAGGATCATCCACGATCTAACTCGCCACCTCCACCGACATCATCAACGTCACCACCCTCAGTGGATCCCTCACTTCCATTGGGAGGCCTCCCATCTCCGAGAAGAAGCTCGAGGTCAAGGAGACCCCCATCATACCTCCGAGATTATGTTCAAAAATGAGAAGGGGGTGAATGTGATATAATTATGATGACTGGATGGTTCGTTGAGTAGTTACAAGTTTAAACCGAACTGTTGTAGGAACCAAATTTCCCGTATCCATCCATTTCCCGTTGTATTTTATGAAGAATAAAGCCTTCTTTAAGGTAATAACTTTCATTCAGAATATTTCATGCATAGCTGGATTTTTGAACCATTTTTCTGATTAATTAAAAGTCAAAAAATGATGTTATGACAAAAATGTTGACAGTTTTTTCATCGATTACTACCTTGGTCATTTTTGTCAAAACTCTATTTTGAGACTTCCAATAGCCCACAAGAATTCTGCTCTCCACTAAATTCGAAATTGCAACTTAATTTTGGTGACTTCAGGGACACTGGAATATCTGTGGAGTTCCTGAGATGTTTTCGGTGACACTAGTGATACCATGGTCTAATTGGGGTTGATTTATCTTTTGTATTTGGTAATAACTAGTTCTGTTGAAAATAGAGAGATTCCATGGTGTATTCTTTCTTCTAAAAATGATGGTTTTCCAAGTCGAATTGAGAATTTTCCAAATCAAATTAAGAAATCATAACTTTTTTGTAGAGGAGATGAAAAATATAAGTAATGCAAGATGGGAAAGGATTCATTCATTTTTTCATGTTCATATTAAAATTTATTAGGTAGGAAAAAGAACGTACATTTAATAGTTAATTCAAATTTATATACTATAGGTAATTATTATTATTATTATTAAAACAGGGTGTTTCACGAAAAGGTTACACCCCCCTCATTTTCTCAGAATACAGCGTAAAAAATTCCGACCAACGCATTCTTCATGATTTTTTGTGAGGATTTCAGGAAAAATACTTTTGCGCAGAAAATTTGCGCGCAATCGTGCGCAATTGACACCAACTTAATTTTTTCAAATAGAACCCCCCTTTTTTTTATTACAGATTCGGATTCTACGACAAAATTCATGAAAAATTCATAGCCGAATCGATTTGTTTTATTGCGCACAACCTGGCTTTTTGAACGCTCCAAGTTGCGCAACTCCACAATTGCACAAAATTTAGGTTTTGGAGAACCCTAAGTGTGGTACATGTTTTTTCATCATTTTTTTACGCTAAATCACATGGTGTCATCCATTTTTCAATTTGACTGGAATTTTTCTAAATGACGGCCAAAAATTCGGTTGTTATCAGTGAAAAAATCGCTGTTTTTCGTTTTTAAGCAATTTTATTCAGTTCAAGCATGATCGTGCTGCCAGTTTTTATTTTTAACTCCACTGTAGACCGGCCTAAGCCCCCGGTTCAAAAGGAGGCGAAAAAATAAAAAATAAACAGGATTTCGACCACAAAAATGATGTTTTCGTGAAAGAAATGTTAATTTTTCCTCTTGAAATCTTGGTCTTCCTCAAAACGGATGACACCCTGTGATTCAGCGTCAAAAAATGATGAAAAAACATGTGCCATACTAAGGCACAAAACCTAATTTTTGCGCAATTGTGGAGTTGCGCAACTTAGAGCGTTCAAAAACCCAGTTTGCGCGCAATAAAACAAATCGATTTGGGTATGAATTTTTCATGAAATTTGACGTAGAATCCGAATCCGTAATAAAAAATGGGGGGTTCCATTTGAAAAAATGAAGTTAGTGTCAATTGCACACGATTGCGCGCGACTTTTTTGCGCAAAAGTATTTTTCCTGAGATCCTCACAAAAAATCATTAAGAATTGCGTTGATCGGAATTTTTTACGCTGCATTTTGCGGAAATTAAGGGGGGTGTAACCTTTTCGTGAAACACCCTGTATACAATGCTCCATAAACAAATTTAAAGTTAACTTTAAAAATTCTTCTCTGTTTATGAAGTGTTTGCTCATCGGTGTACCTTGCATGTCTCCCTTTCTTCCACATCTCTGACTATTGACTTCGCGAACCCCCTCCAAAGAGGAACATGTTTATTATTGTTTCCAGCCTTCTCGACAAATTTTGGTTGATGTGATACCCACCTGTTTTCCGATTTCTTTGTTTTTCTTTCTTTTTTCCGGGTTATGGTTTATTATTTCTAATAATAAGCCTATGTGATCGTATCGCAAAAAATTTATATAACCCCCCCTCAAACTTTGTCACTTTACGTTTCAAGGTGGGTAGAATCCAAATTTGCAATGTCCGTCCGCCGTCCGCGGCACTTTTCTTAGCAACACTGGACCGATTTGGTTCAAATTTGGTATATGGGCTCCATTTGGGGTCTAGTTGTGCCGCGAAGCTTTTGGTTGATGTAGGTCACTTCTAAGGGGTGAAAATTAAGGGTTGAAATGTTCAAGAGTGCCCTAGCTCGAAAACTCTCGAAATAAAGGTATCGTTTTTTCACCAATTTTAAATAGTATTGAATTTTTAAAAATTTTTGAGACCACCCGGAGCTCTGTAGGACAAACCGTTCGGTCCCTACGAGTACTTGAAGGTTTTCCTTCGATAAAACAGAATCATGAGTGTGAATCACAAAAGAGGTCTAATCTCCATTCAAATTTTATCGGACTAAAATGCGATCGCTGTTCATTTCTTCGATTTGTATACAGTTTTGCCTTCTGCGTAACCAGTAATCAAATTTCCATATCAAGCTTTCTATTTTGGTTTATTATTTTCAATAATAAGCCTTTGGAATCGAGCAAGAAAAAAAAAAATTTTAACCCCCCCTCAAAATTTGATGTTTTACGTTTCAAGGTACGTAGAATCCGAAAATCGAATAAAAAAATTTCCGTCCGTCCGCCGTACGCCGTACACCGTCCGCCGTACGCGGCACTTTTCTTAGCAACACTGGACCGATTTGGTTCAAATTTGGTATATGGGCTCCATTTGGGGTCTAGTTGTGCCGCGAAGCTTTTGGTTGATGTAGGTCACTTCTAAGGGGTGAAAATTAAGGGTTGAAATTTTCAAGAGTGCCCTAGCTCGAAAACTCTCGAAATAAAGGTAACGTTTTTTCACCAATTTTAAATAGTACAGAATTTTTAAAATTTTTTGAGACCACCCGGAGCTCTGTAGAACAAACCGTTCGGTCCCTACGAGTATTTGAAGGTTTTCCTTCGATAAAACAGAATCATGAGTGTGAATCGCAAAAGAGGTCTAATCGCCGTTCAAATTTTATCTGACTAAAATGCGATCGCTGTTCATTTCTTCGAGTTGTATTCAGTTTTGCCTTCTGCGTAACCAGTAATCAAATTTCCATATCAAGCTTTCTATTTTTCGAATCGAGTGTGAAGCGTTTAGTTCTTTCTAATAAACTTGATTGTGAAGGTGTGAAGCCATTATAGTGTGGTAGGTAGTACCTACCAATAGTTGGTAGGTAAAAGAAATTGGTAGGTAAAACAATGTTTGTAGGTAAAAAACGCTGCAATTCATTGTTCACTGATCAGATCACTGATCAGCTGAGTGAGCTCCGAAGCCATTTTCAATGCTATTGAATGGAAGTGCTCTTCCAGGCGTCTCCAGCATTCGAGGAGATCTTCTTCACTCCTCACATCACTGATCAGCTGAGTGAGCTCCGAAGCCATTTTCAATCCTATTGAATGAGGGTGCTCTTCCAGGCGTCTCCAGCATTCGAGGAGATCTTCTTCACTCCTCACATCACTGATCAGCTGAGTGAGCTCCGAAGCCATTTTCAATGCTATTGAATGGAAGTGCTCTTCCAGGCGTCTCCAGCATTCGAAGAGATCTTCTTCACTCCTCACATCACTGATCAGCTGAGTGAGCTCCAAAGCCATTTTCAATCCTATTGAATGGAAGTGCTCTTCCAGGCGTCTCCAGCATTCGAGGAGATCTTCCTCACTCCTCAGATCACTGATCAGCTGAGTGAGCTCCGAAGTCATTTTCAATCCTATTGAATGGAAGTGCGCTTCCAGGCGTCTCCAGCATTCGAGGAGATCTTCCTCACTCCTCAGAGCACTGATCTGCTGAGTGAGCTCCGAAGCCATTTTCAATCCTATTGAACGCAGGAGCTGAAATTTGAGAGGGAAGGTCAAGGGAGAATACAGATAGTGGTAGGTGCTATTGATGGAGAACCAGTGATCTATACAGAAGGGTGATCTATACAGAAAATAATAAACCATTGAGCAATGATTTGCAGCGTTTTTCCAATCGAGTGTGAAGCGTTTAGTTCTTTCTAATAAACTTGATTGTGAAGGTGTGAAGCCAGTATGGTGTGGTAGGTAGTACCTAGCTGGTAGGTAAAAAAAAGTTGGTAGGTAAAAAAAATGTTGGTGGGTAAAAAACGCTGCAAATCATTGCTCAAAAGCTTCTTCATTCTTCAGATTACTGATCAGCTGAGTGAGCTCCGAAGCCATTTTCAATCCTATTGAATGAAAGTGCTCTTCCAGGCGTCTCCAGCATTCGAGGAGATCTTCTTCACTCCTCAGATCACTGATCAGCTGAGTGAGCTCCGAAGCCATTTTCAATCCTATTGAATGGAAGTGCTCTTCCAGGCGTCTCCAGCATTCGAGGAGATCTTCTTCACTCCTCAGATCACTGATCAGCTGAGTGAGCTCCGAAGCCATTTTCAATCCTATTGAATGGAAGTGCTCTTCCAGGCGTCTCCAGCATTCGAGGAGATCTTCTTCACTCCTCAGATCACTGATCAGCTGAGTGAGCTCCGAAGCCATTTTCAATCCTATTGAATGGAAGTGCTCTTCCAGGCGTCTTCAGCATTCGAGGAGATCTTCTTCACTCTTCAGATCACTGATCAGCTGAGTGAGCTCCGAAGCCATTTTCAATCCTATTGAATGAAAGTGCTCTTCCAGGCGTCTCCAGCATTCGAGGAGATCTTCTTCACTCCTCAGATCACTGATCATCTGAGTGAGCTCCAAAGCCATTTTCAATCCTATTGAATGGAAGTGGTCTTCCAGGCGTCTCCAGCATTCGAGGAGATCTTCTTCACTCCTCAGATCACTGATCAGCTGAGTGAGCTCCGAAGCCATTTTCAATCCTATTGAATGGAAGTGCTCTTCCAGGCGTCTTCAGCATTCGAGGAGATCTTCTTCACTCTTCAGATCACTGATCAGCTGAGTGAGCTCCGAAGTTATTTTCAATCCTATTGAACGCAGGAAGCTGAAATTTGAGAGGGAAGGTCAAGGGGGAATACAGATGGTGGTAGGTGCTATTGATGGAGAACCAGTGATCTATACAGAAGGGTGATCTATACAGAAAATAATAAACCTTTGAGCAATGATTTGCAGCGTTTTTTCTTTATATAAATTTAACAACGGGTAATGACTGTTCGTAGTTTTGTCATTTGATTTGGAAAATTCTCAATTTGATTTGAAGGGTTCTCAATTTGATTGTAAAATTCTCAATTTGATTTGGAAAGTCCTCAATTTGTTTGGCAAATTCTCAATTTAATTTGGAAAGTTTTCACTTTAATAGAAAAATTTTAAATTTGACTTGGAAAATTCTAAATTTGATTTAGAGAATTCTCAATTTGATTAGAAAAATCTTCAATTAGATTGAAAAATTCTCAATTTGATTTGAAAAGTTTTCAATTAGATTGAAAAAAACGCTGCAAATTATTACACAATGGTTTATTATTTTTCTATAATATAGAAATTATAATCGTTAGAAATTATAATAATTATAATTTATTATATTATAATCGTCTATAAAGCCACCAACCATCCGGAGATTAGACCTCTTTTGCGATTCACACTCGTGTTTCTGATTTATCGTACGTTTATTATTTTTATGGTTTATTATTTTATCATTTTAATGGTTTATTATTTTTCTATTTAATCGTCTATAAAGCCACCAACCATCCAACATGAAGAAAAATACTTGGAAAATGTCACCCCACGCATATTTAAGCAAAAACCTCTTTTTTGGCCGGTTATTTGCCCATAACTTCTATACGAATTAAGCGATCGGAATTGTTCGACGTTAGGACCAACTAGACCCCAAATGGAGTCTATGTGCAAAAGAACGGGGTTTTTAGACCGATTCTAAGGCCTTTTATGGCCAGGACGGCGGACGGACATTGCAAATTTGGATTCTACGCACCTTGAAACGTAAAGTGACAAAGTTTGAGGGGGGGTTATAAAAAATTTTTGCGATACGATCACATAGGCTTATTATTAGAAATAATAAACCAATTCTCAATTTGATTTGAAAAGTTTTCAAATTGATTTAAAAGTTCTCAATTTGATTTGAAAAATTCTCAATTTGATTTAAAAATTTGGAAATTTTTCAATTTGACTAGGAAAACCATTAATTCACATCAAATATTGATGGTTAAGCCGTATTATGACCCATCGAGATTTTTGGCGGTTTTGAGTTACTCGGGTATTTAAAAATTTTTTAATCCAGCCGGACACGCTGGAAATAGTGGTTTCTACGTCAGGTGGCCATATAAATCGGGGATTTCAAAAATATATTCCACTTCGGTGTTAAAGCGCCCGGTCAACGGGATTTTGCACAAAAACAATTCGGCCAAAAGACCGTACTCCAGACTGAACCAATCCCAGAATGACGTTCAGATTAAAGGAGAGGTGAATTACTGACACTCACAGGGACAGTACAAAAGAATCACGAAAAAACTGAATGTATTAAAACCAGAATAAAGATCCATAAAAACCTACATATTCGTCAATTTACAACAAATCAAATTCGTCCTAATGGTTATTGTCTTATCAGACGGAGAGTTGAGACTACAAGAAACATACATTTCAAAAACCCTTAAAAACGCGGAATTTACAACAAAAACCTGCGTTCGTACGAAACAAAATAACTTGAAAAGCTTTTATGGAAGAATGTATCTTTCATCTTTCAATTATCAGTCATGTTCCGCGATGTTTACTTAACCCGGCGAGGCAATGTAGTCTCAAGGTGCGGGTTATCTCTATAAATTCTGCTTGAAAGTGGAAAAATAATGGAATAACGTCAGGTAGATCAGTTTATCATCATCTACCATGAAAGTACTCATTCTGCTGTCTCTCCTTTGCCTCGGCTACGTAAGTTTCCGTTATTTTCAAGAAAGTGTGAATTTAATTGAACTAATACCATGTCTTACGACTACTTTGATTTACAAACATCAACAACGAAAATGTATTCAAGATTTTTCATTAATTATTATTATTATTATTACTTACTATTAAAGTTATTAAAAACGGAGTTGAGTAGAACGTTGTCTATTTCCGCGAAAATAATGAGTTACAAGTTAAATCGATTTCGACGGTTAGGTCATCATCAGTAACGAACAATAACATTATATAATATTTATATTGTTCGTTACTGATGATGACCTAACCGTCGAAATTGATTTAACTTGTAACTTATTATTTTCGTGGAAATAGACAACGTTCTACTCAACTCCGTTTTTATTAAAATGGTTTTCCATAATCTCATCGCGAGTGATTTTATTCGCTTCAAGTTATTATTTAGATAGAATCATTATTAATATAGCCACCAGTAGGGCAGCCTATTTTTATTTATTTATTTATTTTTTTTGTTGACATAAATATGTTTTTTGGCTGGGGTCAAGGAATTTTTCGCGACCCTTTTGGTTTATTATTTTCAATAATAAGCCTTTGGAATCGAGCAAGAAAAAAATTTTAACCCCTCCTCAAAATTTGATGTTTTACTTTTCAAGGTACGTAGAATCCGAAAATCAAATAAAAAACGCTGCAAATCATTGCTCAAAGGTTTATTATTTTCTGTACAGATCACCCTTCTGTATAGATCACTGGTTTTCCATCAATAGCACCTACCACCATCTGTATTCTCCCTTGACCTTCCCTCTCAAATTTCAGCTTCCTGCGTTCAATAGGATTGAAAATGACTTCGGAGCTCACTCAGCTGATCAGTGATCTGAAGAGTGAAGAAGATCTCCTTGAATGCTGGAGACGCCTGGAAGAGCACTTCCATTCAATAGGATTAAAAATGGCTTCGGAGCTTACTCAGCTGATCAGTGATCTGAGGAGTGAAGAAGATTTCCTCGAATGCTGGAGACGCCTGGAAGAGCACTTCCATTCAATAGGATTAAAAATGGCTTCGGAGCTTACTCAGCTGATCAGTGATCTGAAGAGTGAAGAAGCCTTTGAGCAATGATTTGCAGCGTTTTTTACCCACCAACATTTTTTTTACCTACCAACTTTTTTTACCTACCAGCTAGGTACTACCTACCACACCATACTGGCTTCACACCTTCACAATCAAGTTTATTAGAGAGAACTAAACGCTTCACACTCGATTGGAAAAATAGAAAGCTTCATATGGAAATTTGATTACTGGTTACGCAGAAGGCAAAACTGTATACAAATCGAAGAAATGAACAGCGATCGCATTTTAGTCCGATAAAATTTGAATGGAGATTAGACCTCTTTTGCGATTCACACTCATGATTCTGTTTTATCGAAGGAAAACCTTCAAGTACTCGTAGGGACCGAACGGTTTGTCCTACAGAGCTCCAGGTGGTCTCAAAAATTTTTAAAAATTCAATACTATTTAAAATTGGTGAAAAAACGATACCTTTATTTCGAGAGTTTTCGAGCTAGGGCACTCTTGAAAATTTCAACCCTTAATTTTCACCCCTTAGACGTGACCTACATCAACCAAAAGCTTCGCGGCACAACTAGACCCCAAATGGAGCCCATATACCGAATTTGAACCAAATCGGTCCAGTGTTGCTAAGAAAAGTGCCGCGTACGGCGTACGGACGGAAATTTTTTTATTCGATTTTCGTATTCTACGTACCTTGAAACGTAAAACATCAAATTTTGAGGGGGGGTTAAAATTTTTTTTTCTTGCTCGATTCCAAAGGCTTATTATTGAAAATAATAAACCAAAAATTTCCGTCTGTCCGCCGTACGCGGCACTTTTCTTAGCAACACTGGACCGATTTGGTTCAAATTTGGTATATGGGCTCCATTTGGGGTCTAGTTGTGCCGCGAAGCTTTTGGTTGATGTAGGTCACTTCTAAGGGGTGAAAATACTAGTACTTGAGAGTACTTGAAGGTTTTCCTTCGATAAAACAGAATCATGAGTGTGAATCGCAAAAGGTCTAATCTCCGTTCAAATGTTATCTGACTAAAATGCGATCGCTGTTCATTTCTTCGATTTGTATACAGTTTTGCCTTCTGCGTAACCAGTAATCAAATTTTCCATAAGAAGCTTTCTATTTTTCGAATTGAGTGTGAAGCGTTTAGTTCTTTCTAATAAACTTGATTGTGAAGGTGTGAAGGCAAGTAAGTATGGTATGGTAGTTAGTACCTACCAATAGTTGGTAGGTAAAAAACGCTGCAAATCATTGCCCAAAGGTTTATTATTTTCTGTATAAATCACCCTTCTGTATAGATCACTGGTTCTCCATCAATAGCACCTACCACCATCTGTATTCTCCCTTGACCTTCCCTCTCAAATTTCAGCTTCTTGCGTTCAATAGGATTGAAAATGGCTTCGGAGCTCACTCAGCTGATCAGCGCTCTTCCAGGCGTCTCCAGCATTCGAGAAGATCTTCACTCTTGAGGTCACTGATCAGCTGAGTGAGCTCCGAAGCCATTTTCAATCCTATTGAACGCAGGAAGCTGAAATTTGAGAGGGAAGGTCAAGGGAGAATACAGATGGTGGTGGGTTCTATTAATGGAGAACCAGTGATCTATAGAGAAGGGTGATCTATACAGAAAATAATAATCCTTTGGGCAATGATTTGCAGCGTTTTTATTTTTATTTTTTTTATACAGGGTGTCTACACTTAAGATGGGCATAACTTCAGGGCTCGATTCTACAAGGTATTTCCAAGAAAAAATGTCTCTTAGCAATTTTCTTTTAACCCACTCAAAATTCCTTTTTTCTCACTTTAAAGTTTTTTTCGCGTTTTCGACCTCACGGCACTGATATGGTCATAACTCCCTTATTTCTCCTGAAAATTCAAATCTGACTCACCGTTAGGAAGAGCGTTAAATTCCTGAACTACCTAGTGCAAAATCAAAATCTTTCAGCAATAAAATAGTTTCAAAAAATCAAGTCAAATAGCAAACTTTAAAATTTTTTTGAAACTTGACTTTCTTTGACCGAAGTTTTCTCTCTAAATCCCTGCCCATTTCGATGGGCGCTCTTCGGAGAAAACATGCTCAAATTGTCAGCTTTTCAACAGTCTATCAATTTTCCTTTTTAATATTGAAATTGGAAGAGTAAATGAAGTTTGAATGTCAAAAAACGTGTGTTTTACAAGAAAATCCAGTGTTTTAAGCGGTTTATGGTCCCCTTCGATCTCAAGACGGCTTGACGATTTTGGTATCATTTTTTATGTAATTTTTTACACTGAATCCAATGGAGATACTTTCGAATAATTCCGACTGCTAGAAATCGGATTTTTCGAAGAAAACCTTGGTTTTTTGTACATAAAATACGCATAATCGTAGATATGGTTGTGAGCATAAAGTAACACCTTTATACTCATTAAAAACTCCAAATTTCTAGCTGATTGAAGTTTTTGTTGAGTAGAAAGGTGTTACTTTATGATATCTTCCATATCTACGAATAATGCGTATTTTATGCAAGAAAACCGAAGGTTGGAAGGTTGGAAGGTTGGAAAATCCACTTTCTAGCAGTCGGAATTATCACTATTGGATTCAGCGTAAATAATTACATAGAAAATTATACCAAAATCGTCAAGCCATTTTGTGATCGAGGAGGACCATAAACCGGCTTGAAACACTGGATTTGCTCGTAAAACACACGTTTTCTGGCATTCAAACTTCTTTTACTCTTTCTTTTTGAATTTTGAACAGAAAAATTTATAGACCGTTGGATAGGTGACAATTTGAGCATGTTTTCTCCGAAGAGCGCCCATCGAAATGGGCAGGGATTTAGAGAGAAAACTTCGGTCAAAGAAAGTCAAGTTTCAAAAAAATTTCAAGTTCGCTTTTTGACTTGATTTTTTTATACTATTTTATTGCTAAAAAACTTTGATTTTGCTTTAGGTAGCTTGGTAATTTAATGCTCTTTCTAACGGTGTAGTCAGATTTGAATTTTCAGGAGATTTAAGGGAGTTATGACCATATCAGTGCCGTAAGGTCGAAACCGCGAAAAAAACTTTAAAGTGAAAAGAAAGGAATTTTGAGTGGGTTAAAAGAAAATTGTTACGAGACATTTTTTGTTGGAAATACCTTGTAGAATCAAACCCTGAAGTTATGCCCTTCGAAAGTGTAGACACCCTGTATAAATATGTTCTTTGACTGGGGTCAAGGAATTTTTCGCGACACTTTTATTTGCCACAAGCAACAAATGCAATGCGATACCAGTAAACACATATCGGTAGCCATGTTTGTGTGTATTTTATTTCATAATTTTAATTTTCAAATTACACCTATAACAACGAACATATCCATGATCTATCGTTTTTCCCTCCAAGGGAAAAATTGATAGCCTCTTGTTTTATATAAAGATTAGCAAAATTAACTCACTCCTGACTGCGACCTTTCCTGAAGTACCTAATCAAACATATCAGGTGAAAATCTTTTATTGTCAGGAGAGTTCATAGATCCATTTCATCATTTCAGGCATTTTAGACCAGTTTATATGAATATCAATTTTCAATCAAACAAATCGAAAATTTTATCAACTTTTTTTTTCTTTATTATCAAAGATTGATCAGCATCTATACTTAACTTGTTTTTTAAAATTGTTAAAAACATTAAACACTTGAAAATTGTCCAAGTAGATCTTTCGATAAGTCGATAAATGTCTACCTAAATGGTGTTTGTATGGTTTTAAAACGTTTTAATTCACCTACCTATTTCAACGCGTTATTCCAATGTATCGAAATACCGATATATCAGAGGTATCGAAATATCAACGACGATAATATCATTTGATCAGTAGGGTAAAGTCCTGTACCTTGGGACACTTTTGGTTTTTGGCTTCCTGTGAAGTCCTGAAAAGGAAATTGAGTACCCTGGCTATTTTTCTTGTATCCTACTCTAATGGCCAAGCTTCGTGATTTATTTCAGATTTTTCACTATTTTCAAAATATTTTTTAAATCAATTTTTCGAAATCACTTTTTTGTCCCGAGGTACGAGACTTGACCTGTACCTTGGGACACCCAATCCTGTACCTTGGGACAGGGTTGTACCTTGGGACAGATGGTAAATTTTATCAAAAAAGCTAACGAAACTTTCAAATTGTATATTTAAATCAGTCTTTAGTCTTTAAAATAATATTGCTCGTTCTAAAAGTACAATACAGCTTCGAGAGGTAACTAAATATAGTGCAAATCACAAAGGAGATCACGAAACGAAATGGCTAAATGAGTAAAACACCAATTCAACTTACAAATATTTCTAAGGAATAAAATCAAAGTTAGTGTCAAAATTATGACAAGGAGAAATAATCAGGTAAAACTTGAATCACAGAAAAATATTTGAATACTGAAGAGAACGACATCGACTTGACTTAAATGTCGAGAAGCTTCTTCTAAAAAATAATCACGAAACAAATGACTAAATGAATAAAACCAATTAAACTCATAACAAAATCAAAGTTAGGGTCAAAATTGTGACAAGGAGAAATAATTCTTAGGTAAAACAGGAATCACATTAAAAAAGTTTTGACACTGAAGCATCGACTTGACTTCAAAGTCGAGAACTCTAAAGAATTAAAATTGGGGAAATTTCACTCATTATTTGACATTAAATAGGGAAAAATCGACTTCAGCTTCTATGGCTTCTATGGCAGCACCTCGAACGCTCCAATTCTCATCTACCACCAGAGCAATTGCCCTCTTCATGTCCTCTGCGTCTATTGGTTTCCTTCTCACGCCCTCTGCTGAGCGTGGCATCTGAAAAAAAAACACATTTCCGTGAAAATAATAATAATATTCGAGGATTACCTCAATAATCACCAAAATATCGTGTCCCAAGGTACAAGAAACGGAATGTCCCAAGGTACAAGAATATTAACTTTTTACGAAATTTGAGTTGATGAATTGAATAATGAAGGAAAAATCATGCAAACGTTAGGAACGTCAGAACTAACCTCAAGGAACGTAATTCAAGCAAAAGTAATGAAATATCCGACTTACCTTCTCTCCAAAAGGGTTTTCAACTCACGTCCAAAATTTTTTCTGCACTAGCAAAAAGTCAACTATGTGTTATCAGCCTGATAAGGTGGGTGATAGCGGGAACCACGAACAAGCCTCAGTGTTGCCAACCTATTTGCTTCCCTTTAGTGATTTTTCCCGATTTTTTCCTTCAACCATAGTATGGATACTGCAACTGTCCCAAGGTACAAACGTCCAAAGGTAGGGGAGTGGGGGGCACATTTGACATAGGGGCACATTTGACAATGGCTGTTTGTCACACAAGATTTGAATTTTACCGCGATTTCGGTAAAATTAGATGATTTGTAACCTGCACGGTTTCCACCTGGAATGGTTCTTCTTCACAATACAAAAACACGAAATCGCGGTAAAATTCAAATCTTGTGTGACAAACAGCCATTGTCAAATGTGCCCCTATGTCAAATGTGCCCCCCACTCCCCTACAGGACTTTACCCTACTTATATCGATATACAGGGTGTCAGAGAAAGATACTGCCAAACTTCAGTAGCTTTCAACCCGAAGATAATGAAACTCTTAGGGAACCATCTAGATACAGCCCGCACGATCCTTAAAAATTACGCTTTAACAATCTTTCATAAAATTTTAAAATAGCTGAACTTGCCTTAGAAGGTATTTATTGTTTGAAACATTGTTGAGTATGAAAATGATTCATTTTGCCTACATTCCATAATGGGGTGTGCGCCTGATTTGTCAAAATTTTTAATCTAAAGTAGACCTCATCCTGAGAATTTTGACACCAGCCGTTCTCTTTTTGGATGCGTAGATCTTTTTCTATGATTTTTCAAAGTTTCGAATGTTTATGACGTCACGCGCCCCTCTCGCCTGGGCGGGACCCCCCAGCCCACTGTGAAGTCATAGACGTTCGAAACTTTGAAAAAATCATAGAAAAAGTTCTTCTCACGCTAGGAGGTCGCGGTTGTTGTCAAAATTCTCAGAGTGAGGTCTAGTTTAGATTAAAAATAACAATAAACAGGTTTTCCGACCCATGCGCACACCCCATTATCTATTTATTTGTTGTCTCTGTCTGATCGTAACAGGTCTCAGGAGAAGATCAACCATCGTTACAAGAAGAATCTATCGCTCCCTACATCTGTAATGCGGAAGAAGTGTTAGCGAACAGCACAGAGCTGGGAAAAATAACGTTGGACCTCATCAAGGGAACGTTTTCCGTGGTTTACGATTCTATGTACCCTGAAAACCACCGCGGTTGCCCTTTTGGTTCCTTAAGGTGCATCCTTTGGTGAGTACCACGGTATTGATGCTAATTTATAGAATTCTTTCAGCATGGAACATGCTTTAGCCTCGGACTAACCACCCGAAAACGTTGCGCAGGAGGGGAGACGCGGGGGTTATTAGAGTATTTTTGTACTTGCCGTTTCGTTTCACACGTATCTACTCCCACACGCGAAAAGTTCCTTGACGCCAAAAGTTGGCTTTTGAAAAATAAGTTGTCTACGCGAGGGTGCGCTACGTGAGGATAACCTCAGAGTAGATGGAGTTGTTTCTTCTTCCATGGACTACCCAAGGCAGAAAACAGCAAGTTTTAGGTTGAACAGAAAAGACTATTTGCTTGTACCTACCACTACCTTTCCACTTCGTCATTAATATTGAAGTTATTTTAATTCAATTCTCATTATTGTTTCATTTACTATGGGTTCCAATTTTTCTCCAATAGGTTTTACTATCATTTGTTAGGTAGGTACTATCATACTTCTTTATTCATTTTACTGGTATCTACTCGTATATATGTTACAACCGGGTAAAGACAAAATAAACACGACAACTCTTCTCAAATTCGCACAAAATAATATTTCACTTAAACCAAAAATTGAGAGCCAAAACAATAAAACCGGGAAAGTAACAACAAATCGTCCTTATTCAGGTCTACCAAAACCAGGACTGCAACATGCCCTAAAATCGGTAAATTACCGTCAAAACCCACAACAATATGTATGTAGCTGATTATTGATAACTATTAAATAATATCTATAATAAAAAATCAATAATAATAAAAACTAATTGGTAATACATTTAAAAACATAAATAATATCTATAACGTAGTAGGAATTTCTTATAATATTTATAAGAAATCAAAAAATATAAATAATAAAACCATAAAATAATAAAACCTTTGCAAAATTTGGTCTGTAAGGGAGTACTAGATTGTTTAAGTGGTTATGTTGAATCCTCAAACAAGATTTGGTATATCATGGGGTTTGACAATAACTTCCTCTTCTACCATGGAAATTTCAGAAATGGGGTGCTTTTTCACTAGCAGAAACCTTAAATAATCATCGAATACTTGCTCAAGTTCCTTCTCAGTGGAGGAACTTTGCCAGATGGACTCACCTCATGGACTCCATCCATTCTTCCATAACTTTTATCATGATACTAGGAACATGAAAAAGAAAAAATTAATATCCTATCCGAAAGGGGAACAACATTTGTAATAGACAAGGAGTAAAAATCCGCCAAAGTAACCTTGCCAACTTAATTTATAAGCATCACGTTAACGTCACTACAGGAGTTCACTTTTCACGATTTCACGGAGGAGATCTGAAAAACGTCTGCCAAGTGGGTGTGGCACATAGCTTCCTCGTATCCATAACCCGATTATATAGATGATCCGATGCATAGTAGTTAATCTGAAAACACCAATCTCTAAGTACCTTTCACTACCCTCATAGGGGACCATCTACACGCCAATCTGGACAATCCTAGAAAATTTCATCAAATTCGGACGAAAAATGTAAGTGCGGTAGTGATTGGAATCAAAAAATTTCATTGCAAGACTGGGAATCGAACCTAGAACTCATGGGTGTGAGTCCAGTACTTTGCTTACTGATCTACAGAGGGGATCGTTGCAGCTTTGAGATCCTCACCTCAGACGCAACTGTTACGGCTGTTACAAGTATTTTACGATTGCGCATGCGCAGAGGCTACTGCAAATTTCAAGGCCTTGATTTTCATTGGGGACCATCTACAACCTAATCCGCGTAATCCCTGAAAATGTCATCGAAATCGGGTAGAAATTGTGGAAGTTATGGCTGTTACAAGCAATTCACGTTCGCGCATGCGCATCGGCTACTATCAGTCCGGGGGTGATGATTTTCATAGGGGACCATCTAATCAATAATCTGTAACATCCCTAAAAATTTCATTGAAATCGGCAAGCAAAAATGACGTGGAAAGTTAGCATCTACGAGTGCTCGCGCTAGCTGCTCTTTTTCACGTTTCGCGTTTTGTCAACACGGGAAGTACAGAAATACTCTATTCTCCACTCAAAAGAGCGGCTAAAGCATGTTCCATGTTTCTCAGATTTTAGCCAAGGGCTGTAAGCAGCAAGGCGAGGCCCAAAGAGCCGAGTTTATAATTTTTTAAAAATTTAAGCTGACTTGATTTTGACTTTGACAATGGATAAATATTGATATCAACTAGTACTCACAAGATCCTAGAACTTTTAATACAAATCAGCTCACTTGTGGGGAGATAGGGGAGTGAAACGGATTTCACATCTGCGGATGTGCAGTGACCACTGATTAGAAGATTAAGATCAAAGTTCCAGCCTCCAACTTCAAGCGATCTTGCTGAATATTTAGCGATCTATTTGATGAGGTCTCCCCTTCCCCCCTCACACACCGAATATGATATTTTTATACTTCTCATTGTTTGTGCTAATATTCACAACACTCTCAGCTACTCAGTAGCAATTTAAATTTACAACTGTAAACATTTTTAACAAATTGCCATGTCACATTCGCGGACTATCAAACAATCTATTTGAAAAGACGTTGAAAAAATTCTTGAATGAAACTCCACATTACTCTTCAAGAATGTTTCACGAGTGATCGGAGTATTATAAAACTAGGTTTGTTGGTTCCTGCTATGTGAGGGCCGTCGAGCTGCTTGTCTAGAAACAGGAGGTGGCCCCGGGTGCCGCCATGGTGGGTGGGTCCGGGCTGCCCCCACGATTTCATTGTTTGCCCACGAGTCACTGACACACAAGTTCCTGAAATGCTTACAGGTTCCTAACACACGAGTTCCTGTAAATTTTTTTGTAAATAGCGAAGCATTAAGAATTCATTTTTTTTAAATTCACATAACGAATAAAATATATTTGTACTGATTTTTTTTTTAGAGAAAAACTTTATTTTTTGGATTTATTAGTGAATCTTTTTTTTCAGGAATTTGAACGAAGTAGTTTCTGTGATGCGAGACGTCAAAGACAAAATTTCCTTCTTCAAAGACAATGTTTCTGATATTTCCAATGGAATTAATTTCTACTTTACTAATTGCTTTACTAAATAGTCAAAGAGAATAGGCCGTCATACACTTGTAATGGACTAACCAAGATTCAAAACAGGGAATGCAGTTTACTTAGTTGTTTATATACTAACCAGTAACATAAAAGATATCAAGAATAAATTGTGGTACTCAAAACAAGTACATGAGATTCCTTTCGTTAAAACTACCTTCCAAACTCCCCTTCAAGGAGGATCCTTTTTATAGTCTCCCTTGATAGATAATAATGTTGGCTTACTACCTGTACGTACTTGGCTGCGAAATAGCCATTTTATACAACCCTCCCATCGAAATGAACCGTAAAACTGCCCTCATATTTACTCACGAGCTACTTAGGGGAGAGGATCAAATTGGATTTAATTGCATCGAATACTCCAAGTGGATTTGTTCAGGTCTTGTGATATCAGTACGAAGCTCTCTGTTCAGACTATATTGGTCTGATGGCGTATGGGTTGTACAAGGAATGTTCCTATTCGCCCAATCTAGCCCAAGTCACCGAGGCAAGTGAAAATCCCTTCGGTAAGTGAGATCTACCAGAACCTAGTGAGTCAGGGATGCTCACTTGTGTCGCTAAGGTACTAGAGATGGGTATCGATTAATCTAAGAACCCAATCAATTAATTGGTTAAATAATCGATGTCCATAGGGTTCGAGTAATTGGGTAATTGATTAATTGGTAGCGATTATCCTCTGCTCACATTATCAACTATTACTGATTAGTTAGGTTGTTATTATTACACTTACTTACCCTATCACGTTATTATTTATTACCTATTATTACCTACTTGGTTATCCTAAAATGCATTTTGTAATAACTTTGTAAAACGTCTGCCAAGTGGGTGTGGCACATAGCTTCCTCGTATCCATAACCCGATTATATAGATGATCCGATGCATAGTAGTTAATCTCAAGACACCAATCTCTAAGTACCATTCACTACCCTCATAGGGGACCATCTACACGCTAATCCGGACAATCCTAGAAAATTTCATCAAATTCGGATGAAAATTTAAGTGAGTAGATGTATGTGATTGGATCAAAAATATTCTTAGCCTCGACTGGGATTCGAACCCGCGATCCTTAGAGCACAAATCAAGACTCAATCCTCAGCGCTATTGAAGCCTCGTCTCTCTCACAGGAGACCGTTCCTCTATGAATGAATCCCTCTATGAGAAACAATTCTCTATGATTTTCATAGGGGACCATCTAAACACTACTCTGTGACAACCCTGAAAATTTCATTGAAATCGAATGGAAAATGTAGAAGTTATGGCCGTTACAAGGAAATTCACGTTTGCGCATGCGCAGTGGCTACTATCAATCCGAAGGTGGTGATTTTCATAGGGGACCATCTAAATACTAATCTGTAACATCCCTGAAAATTTCATTGAAATCGGATTGAAAATGTAGAAGTTATGGCCGTTACAAGGAATTCACGTTTGCGCGTGCGCAGTCGCTTCTATGAGTTCGGGGATGATGATTTTTATAGGGGACCATCTACAACCTAATCCACATAATCACTGAAAATTTCATCGAAATCGAGTGGAAAATGTAGAAGTTATGGCCGTTACATGGAAATTCACGTTTGCGCATGCGCAGTGGCTACTATCAATCCGAAGGTGGCGATTTTCATAGGGGACCATCTAAACACTACTCTGTGACATCCCTGGAAATTTCATTGAAATCGGATGGAAAATGTAGAAGTTACCTATGGCCGTTACAAGGAATGGGGTATTTCGGTCAATTTTTTTAATTTTTTTTTTCAAAAGAGTACTATGGCTCAGGAATAACGGTAATCGGGTCTGTTCGTCGAGAAAATGTTTTTAAAAAATCAGAGAAGCTAAGGAAAGTTGAAGATTTGAATGGTGTGACGTAGCTAGCCAATCGTGACGTAGCTAGCCAACTGTCTTTGAAAAAAGTATCCACCCTTGGGGGACCCCTTGGATACTACAAAACACCACTCACACAGGCGCACGGCGTAGTCCACGGCGTAGTCCTTGCCTTGTGTGTGTGCATTTGTAGCGGCCCGCCTTTTTCAAACGCGTGATCTCTTTAATTAATTTTTCTACTACATGTTATAGTATCATTGGGCTAAAAGTTGGAGTTTATAGGTTTTCAAGGGTGCTGAATCCAAATTTGAGGTCAAAAACCTGAATTTCCGACCCACCGAAATACCCCATTCACGTTTGCGCTGGCGCAGTCGCTTCTATCAGTCCGGGGATGATGATTTTCATAGGGGACCGTCTAGGGGAGTGGGGGGCACATTTGACAATGGCTGTTTGTCACACAAGATTTGAATTTTACCGCGATTTCGGTAAAATTAGATGATTTGTAACCTGCACGGTTTTCACCTGGAATGGTTCTTCTTCACAATACAAAAACACGAAATCGCGGTATAATTCAAATCTTGTGTGACAAACAGCCATTGTCAAATGTGCCCCCACTCCCCTACACACCAACCCGCACAATCCCTGAAAATTTCATCGAAATCGGACAATAACTTCGTATAGTTATTCGCGTTACAAGGAATTAATGACAGACGGACAGACACACAGATAGACAGACACGGAAACAAAATTGTTCAGAAAGGTCTAAAACGCAAAACGCGAGTGAAAATTTTGATTTTGGAGAACTTTTTTTTTCGTCCTTGAAAAGTGAAAACAAAGCTTCCGCTACCTTGGTAGACTCGGAAGCAAAATCCAAAAAACCTGGTCTCAAATTGGAAACAGATGGTGGAGACATTTCCTCAGGTTTCTAAAATTGCCTCGAATCACGTGCCAGCAGTGGCTACCTCTGTCCCCTCAGAAAGGTTTTTCTGAAGCTGGCCAAAGGAAGGGAACAGAGGAATCAGCTGACCAGCAACTTGGCCATCAAACTCTTTTTTCTGAAGGACATTGATAAAAATATTTGAGCGAGTCATTAAATGACTTAATAAATTTTATTAAATCATTGTACTCGTATTATTCTTTTCGTTTTTAAATTTTAACTCTTTGTACTCTTACTTGGATTGTAATTTTAAATTTTACTAATTTTTACGTTGAATTTGTTGTTTTAATTGTACCTACCCAATTTTATCCCAATTTTTTTATACATTCGACTAATCGATGTTTAATGGTTTGATTAATCGGTGAACCAGATGAAGTAATCGTTGAGTTCATTAATCGATATTTCGTTGGTCGATACCCATCCCTACAAGGTACCATGTGAGTCTGATATACTCTTGCAACACTGTAAGAGCGAACTTAGGTTTTTGTAAGTTAGCATGCAGTTCAAGGAGTTAAAGTCGGCATATTATAATATAATATTATTAGTTTTGGTTTATTTTAAATAATGAACTATTGGAATCGAAATTTGTTAGTTACGTTTCAAGGTACGTAGAATCCGAAAATCGAATTTTGAAAATCCATCCGTCCGCCGTACGCGGCACTTTCCTAGTTCCCATGGACCAATTTTGATTAAATTTGGTATATGGGCTCCATTTGGGGTCTAGTTGTGCCTCAAAGCTTCTGGTTGATGTCAGTCACTTCTAAGAGGTGAAGAATGAGGGTAGAAATTTTCAGAAAAGCCCTAGCTCGAAAACACTCGAAATAAAGGTGTAGTTTCTTCACCAATTAGAAATAGTATTGAATTTTTCGAATCGAATGAGGCCACCCAGAGCTCTGTAGAACTTATATCTATGAGAACTTAAGGGTTGGACTAACGATAAATCAGAAACACGCCTGTGAATCGCATATGAAGCCTAATTTCACTTCAAAATGGGATTGCTGTTCGTTTCTTTGAGTTGTACTCAGTTTTTCGTCCTTAGCAACCAGTAATCAAATTTCCATATGAACGAACCCGAACTCACTATTTTTTTCGAATTGAGTGTGAAGCGTTTTTTCTTTCAAACGAACTTGATTGTGAAGTAGAAATGCAGTACCTATGGTTGGTAAAGAAACAAGTGGCAATGGCAAATCTCTATAGCATTTCCAAGACAAATTTATCCTTCTCCAAACCAAATTAATCCTTTTTCAAACTTAATTAATCCTTTTCCCAACCAAAATAATCATTTTCCAAATCAAATAAATCCCTTCCCACAACATATCGATATATTTCCGTAAAGTACCAAATCTCACAAAGCAGTTGGTTCCCTATGAAATGGGAAGGTGGCCCCCTACGAATGGGAAGGTGGTCCCCTACGAATGGGAAGGTGGTCCCCTACGAATGGGAAGGTGGTCCCCTATGGATTGGGAGGATGGTCCCCAACGAATTGGAGGCAAGCTTACTTTTAAATTCTACTATGGTCCTTCGAGTTGTCTCAGTTTTGCGTCCTTAGCAACCAGTAATCAAATTTCCATATGAAGCTCCCTGTCTCTTCGAACTGAGTGTGAAGCTTTTTTTTCTTCCAAATAAACTTGATTGTGAAGGTGTGTAGGCAGTATGTGTAGTAGGTACCTACAGTTGTTAGGTTAAGAAAAAATGTCACATTTGGTAGGTGGGTAGTGACGATGGCAGAGCTCTGATCTTTGCTGGCGAGTGATCTATACAGGAAAATAATAATCCTTTGTGTAATAATTTGCAAGGTGTTCCAAACAGTGACAGTAAATTGTCATTGGTAGAATCGATAGAGAGAAGAAAATCAGGCAGACCACAAACCTGATACTTAGGAAAAAAAAAACTTAAGTGGAGGAATTGAGGGAAAAACTTTTGAAATAATACACTTTGCTTTTTGTCAGCTTTATAAGTTTATGGGAAGATTCGTACTGATAGATCGTTTTCTATAATGTTCCCACCACTCGAACACAGATATTTTAATGAGTATTGTGCCGGTACGACGCAACCCGACTAGTTTTAGATATTGCTTCACATACCTACTAGGTATATCAGGGAACTAGGTATATCATTCCTTGTCATGAGAACTAATGGAACGCAAGAGGGCGCCGACACCTTCAGAGCTGGTGATCCATTGAATCCCCCACAAACTAAATGGATCCCGTTGCGATCTGTTGCGAATTATTGATGCAATCGCAAACGCGACCTCATAATTCAAATACTGGGTCGATATGCAGGGTGTGCTCAAGATGGGCATAACTTCAGGGTTTGATTTTACAAGGTATTTCCAACAAAAAACGTCTCTTAGCCAACCCTCTCAAAATGCCTTCATTTTCAATTCGAAGTTTTTTAGCGAATTTTCAAAAAAAATGAAGCTATTGCAATGGCCTCAAAATTTTTAGAATAAACTTTTTCGAAAAATTCTTACACTGAAATCCGTTTTGGAACATTCTGAAACGATCCCTGAAGTTTTTCCAAACATCATATGTATTTACATTTCATTCCGCACAAAAACTTGAGTAATTGTTTAGACATTTTTTTTAGTTTTTGCCAAAATGTTCGTAACAACAAACGATAGGTCAAGTAAGTAAACCAGCAATTTTGGACAGTCCAAAGTGGTCCAAAATTCAAAAAAAGTAAAAAAAAATTGGATTTCCCGTTTTTTGTGGTTATTACCTTCAAAATTGTGGTAATATATGGTATATTCGGATTCAGCACAAAATTTCTGATATCAATGCGTTTTTCAAAAATTAAAATTGTTCAAAATTAAGAAAAGAATGTATCTATTTATATATAATGAATACGTGCGTATATTCAATTCAATTCAAAGTTTTATTTTGCTTATCCAAAAATTGGCAATACAAATGTCAATACAATTACAAAATTCAATTAGGGTAGCGCCGATCACAAGTGGGTGAATGGGAGCGCGGGCAAGAGCCCCCCCCCCCCACCCGCCGGCCTGCGCCACCCGACCGGCCCCAGGCCCCACCCACCATGACGGCTCCCCGCATAACACACCCACGAGGGAAACAGCTGCCACGCAAGTACCAGCCGCCCCCAACGCAGGACATCCCCACGGATCCCATTCCCAACAGGGAAAAGAGAACAATGGAGCCGCCCCCAGGAAGAACATTGAATATTTGTTGTACCCAGAAATGCAGTAGCCGTGTGGGTACTCTACGAGTTCGTAGAGACGAGTAGAACATGAATATGGACTCCTAAGGTCTTCAAAGCATACCCAGTGCCTATAGTATGTTGGTATGGTAGGTATACTGAAAATCGAAAAAAACCAACAATAGCCATGTGTGTACTCTAAGAGTTCGTGGAGACGAGTAGAACATGAATATGGACTCCTAACATCTTCAAAGCATACCCAGTGCATACAGTATGTTGGTACCTATGGTAGGTATACTGAAAATCGAAAAAAGGCAAAAATAGCCATGTGTGTACTCTATGAATTTGTGGAGACGAGTAGAACGTGAATATGGACTCCTAACATCTTCAAAGCATACCCGGTGCATACAGTATGTTGGTACGCTATACTGAAAATCGAAAAAACCAATAATCGTGTAAAAAAAACTTTCTCAAAGAAATTGCCACACCATTGTTGCTTTTCTTAACCATACCTTCTACTGAAAGATTTCTTTGAAAATTCGCTCATTAATTCATGCTGCATGAATGGACTTTTATTTCTCGCGTTTTCGACCTCACGTCATTAAACAACTCCTGTTATTTACCAAGTTTTCAAAATTAAGGATATCGTTGGAAACAGCGTTAAATTTCCAAGCTACCTTGTGTAAAACCAAAATGTTTAGTAATAAACCATTTCTAAAAAATCAAGTCAAAAACGCTGCAAATTATTACACAATGGTTTATTATTTTTTATTTTTCTATATAGATCACTCGTCTGCAAAGCCACCAACCATCCAACATGAAGAAAAACATCGATCGCATTTCGGTCAGCTTTAATTTGAACGGAGATTAGGCCTCTTTGCGATTCACACCCGTGTTTCTGATTTAGCGTACGTCCAAACTTTAAATTCTCGTAGTGAGCGAACGGTTTGTCCTACAGAGCTCCGGGTGGTCTCAAAAAATTTTAAAAATTCTATAGAATCTTAAATTGAAGGAAAAACAATACCTTTATATCAAAATGTTTTGAGTTAGGGCGTTTTTAAAATTTCAAAATTGATTTTGGAACCCTTAGAAGTGACCTACCTCAACCAAAATCTTCGGGGCACAACTAGACCCCAAATGGAGCCTACATACAAAATTTCATCAAAATCGGTCAATGCTAAGTGGCAAAAGTGCCGCGTACGGCGGACGGACGGCCAAATTTTTATTCGATTTTTGGATTCTACGTACCTTGAAACGTAAACCATCAAATTTTGAGGGGGTGTTAAAAAATTTTTTTTCTTGGTCGATTCCAAAGGTTCATTATTGAAAATTATAAACCAAAAGCAAACTTCAAATTTTTTCGAAACATGACTTCTATTAAATCGAAGTTTTTACTTTTTTACTCAAGTACCAGGTTTGTGGTCAGCCTGAATTTCTTCTCTATTGATTCTACCATCTAACAAGTTACTGTCACTATTTGGAAAACACTGCCAATCATTACACAAAGGTTTATTATTTTCCTGTACAGATCACTCGTCTGCAAAGATCACAGCTCTTCCATTGCCACTACCTACCTATCAAATGTGAAAATTGTTTTTAACCTAACAACTAGGTATATGTCAGCTTTATTGGGATTTGGGTCCAACAACAAAATCCTCCTCTTTCACCAAATTTTCGAAAAATTCATTTTCTTCATCAGGGCTCAGAGGATGAGTTTAGGCTTGAACATCAAACCACGGTCGGGAACAAAGAAGTATAAACCAGGAACACTAATCATTAAATTGGTGTTAAAAGACTTGACTATTATAATTAAAATTTGGAAAAACACAATAACATCAGGCTTTAATATAATAATATTGGTAAAAAACAAATCAAGACAGTCAGAAAGACACAACAACAATAATAATGACTAGAATAGAGGATCTGAGCCCTGATGAAGAAAATAAATTTTTCGAAAATTTGGTGGAAGAGGAGGATTTTGTTGTTGGACCCAAATCCCAATAAAGCTGACATAATTTACATCGGGTCGATTGTCATACACTTCTAACAATTATAGGACCTACTACCAACCTACTACACATACTGCCTTCACACCTTCACAATCAAGTTTATTTGGATGAAATAAACTGGTTTGAGTAGATTTATTTAGATTATTGAGATCAAAAGATGACGAGTGATAACGAAGGACCACCCTAGTATGGTGTGACTAGGGACACTCTTTGAAGTACCTACTACTATATTGCAACTTGTTTAATTTTAATTAAAAATTATAGTTTTGCAATACAAAATTATTAGAAAATAGGCCCATATTTATGGGAACGCCATGGAACATGGAAGCATTGTCCATAGAAACTTCCATACCCAGAATGGATGAAGTGGTCACTCAACCATGATTCATAATAAGAGATAACTGGAATAAATTGTTGCGCTGATAAGAAGATGTCAACTACAGGGTCCGGCAGGGAGGTATGGATGATTTGAAATAATAACTACACACTCATTTTCAAATGAAACTAAAATTTTATTATTTCAGTGTGTACCTTGGATGATGCCATTATGAAAATTAAAGAGGAAAAAAATAAAACATTGATTATGTACGAAAAATAACATCTGATAAGTGGTGTCCGTTTTTGTCCACACACTCCTGTAGACGTTGTGAGAAGTTGTCCATACTCTTCTGTAGCATTCGACGTGGTATTGCTCGAATTTCTTGAGTTATTGCTTCATTCAGGGCTTCAAGTGTACGTGGTTTGTGTATGTATACACGTGATTTGAGGTAGCCCCATAAAAAATAGTCACAAGGTGTCAGGTCTGGTGACCGAGGAGGCCACTCCACATCTCCACTCAACGAAATGAGGTCATCAATGTTTTATTTTTTTCCTCTTTATTTTTCATAATGGCATCATCCAAGGTACACACTGAAATAATAAAATTTTAGTTTCATATGAAAATGAGTGTGTAGCTATTATTTCAAATCATCCATACCTCCCTGCCGGACCCTGTATTTCAGTGATAAGTGATAAGGAAACTCGTCTTTTTGACGTTGAAGATATTGTTAATATGAAATTCCACCGGAAATAAGGGTGGTAGGTAGAACATGGATTGGGTTGAGTTGTGCATTGTAGAAAGGTTACTGCTAATAGAATTGAAGAAAAAAAAGCAATTGTAAGTCTGCTGTGTAACAGATAAGGCGGAAACATAAACGCTTCACACTCAGTTCGAAGAGACAGGGAGCTTCATATGGAAATTTTATTACTGGTTGCTAAGGACAAAAAACTGAGTACAACTCGAAGAAACGAACAGCGATCCCATTTTGACAGAAATTAGGCCTCCTTTGCGATTCACAGGCGTGTTTCTGATTCATCGTAATACCAACCCTTAAGTTCTCATAGAGAGCAAACAGTTGGTCCTACAGAGCTTCGGATGGTCTCATTCGATTCTAAAAATTCGATACTATTTTAAATTGATGGAAATACAATACCTTTATACAAAAATTTTTTGAGCAAGGGCGTTTTCAAAATTCCAAACCTCAATTTTCATCCCTTAGAAGTGACTGACATCAACCAATATCTTTGGGGCACAACTAAACCCCAAATGGAGTCCACATACCAAATTTAATCAAAATCGGTCATGGCGGAAAGCGAAAAGGGACCTCTTGTTGGCGTTCGTCGAAATGGAGTTATTGCTATTTTCTCTATCTGTGTAGATTTATGAAGAATTTAAGACCAAAAGCATCCTTGTAGCTCAAAAAATGACGAAGCTGCAGTATTTCAGTGTTTTATAACAGAAAAAATGGATTTTGAGAAAAACGACCGTAAACTTCAAAATGCTACCTTCTTGTTATTTCTCAGAGTTAAGGAATGATTCAAACTGCTATATCGATCATTCAGGCCTATACACTTGGGTTCTAGAGGGTCCAAGGATAATCGATTGAAAGTGAAAAATCGATACTTTCGACCTTCTTCCAGTTTTTAGGACGTCCCACAGTAAGACTTGGGCGTCCTTATGCGATCGATCTGGGGTGAAGGAGGACAACACTCAACAGAAAAAAAAAATAACCACACAGTAATCCGTTTTAGACCATTCTGAATCCAAATCCGCGAAAAAAACCATAAGTGTATGTCTGTGTGTGTGTGTGTGTGTATGTGTGTGTGTAACAAAATCTTGTGTACTCTGCACAGGCCTTAGTTCTCAACCGATTTTCGTGGTTCTTTTTTCGTTTGACGCGTAATACTATCTAGTTGTGCACTACTGCGCCGGAATTTTGGATTTTGCTTTTTAAGAGGGGGAGAGGGGGGGTTAATGCTTAAAAAACGTGCGTTTGCGTGCATAATCTTGTAAACTCTGCCCAGGCCTCAATTTCCAACCGATTTGCGTGTTTCTTTTTTTGTTTGACTCAAATAACTTCCCAGAGTACCAAAATTCGCAAGGGGAGGGGGTGAGTGGGGGGATCATATTCACAAAATATCCGATTTTTCAATATTTTGGTTCCTTTACTACTTACTAATTGTACCCAAGCTTTGAAATTGAGGAAAAATTCTCATTATACCTCCGAATTTTCATGAATTATTCTCTGTACCACCATGGAACTAATAGTGGTGCCACCATGGTGCCATGATGCCATAAACCGCTTATTTCGTGGTTTTTTTTTTGTGCCTAAAGTAATGAATAAATTACATCGAGTGAAACAGTTTTATTTCACCTTGAATACGGATGTGAACTTCGACGGACTGCCTACCAAAACTAACAGATGAAAGTTCAATGTTACGACGTATTTCCGCTTTGGTGCCAGATTTGGGGTGGTGGGGGGGGGGGGGGGCGGGGTGAACTCGAATTCGCATGTTGGGTATCGTAGATCATGGATTTTAAAATGCTCTTCAGATTCGAGGCTCCCATGCCGCTAGAAATGTTATGGTGGATAAAGGTGAGGGGGGGGGGTCACTATTTCTTGCCTAAAGTAATGAATAAATTACATCGAGTGAAACAGTTTTATTTCACCTAGAATACGGATGTGAACCTCGACGGACTACCTACTAAAACTAATAGATGAAGGATCAATGTTACGACGTATTTCCGCTTTGGTGCCAGACTGGCACCATTGTTGGCTTTGGGGAGGTGGTGGTGGTGGTGGGGGGGGGGGTGAACTCGAATTCGCATGTTGGGTGTCGTAGATCATGGATTTAAAAATGCTCTGCAGATTCGAGGCTCCCATGCCGCTAGAAATGTTATGGTGGATAAAGGTGAGGGGGGGGGGGTCACTATTTCTTGCCTAAAGTAATGAATAAATTACATCGAGTGAAACAGTTTTATCGCTTACCAACTGGTTTAACTGATCTAATGCTTATCCAATGGGACGTCCCCTGGAATGCATGCATTACTAAACAATATGTTTAGCCTTATCCTCGAAATCAGCTTTGCCGACAAGAGGTCCCTTTCCGCTTTCCACCTCACCATCATTTAATGATGGTTTGCTTCATGACTGACACTGGAGAAATAGGTGCAACAGCCCTTGTGATGTTTCGCCGAAACACGTACTGACAAATAAAAATTGAACAATAGACTCCGAATCTTTATCAACAACACGGTCACTCCGTTCACCGATCAACGAAATTTCTTTCTTTAAACTTTCCAGGAGGCATGTCAACGTATCGATCTCTAGATATTAATATCTCGATCTCAAGATGACAAACAAAGACCCGTGGAGATGTGAACGACGGGAAGGCATCAACGACCGAAAATCCGAAACGAACTTCGTAATGAAAAGCCCCATTTTGAATAACTCATTTTAGTAAAATACTCCGCTATACAGGCAAAGAAAAACGACTGAAAAGGGGACTGAAAAAAGAAATACTTCATTACTGGAAAATGGTAGGTTGAGGGGGGGGGGAGGGTATTCAAGCTTTTTCGTCAGTGGAAAAAGGACAACCGGGCTGAATGGTGCAGGTGGAGGCAACACTTCCTGGAGATGATTGCCGGCCGCTCTGCTTCGCTCAGTCACTTTTCCTACACAAAACGCTTCTATGCATTCATTTTTCCTTCCCCGCACCCATCTTTTACCCATTTTTCTCATTTCACTTTCATACCGACACACAACAAGGGGTGAGAGGTTAAAAATATGTTAATATTGATAAAACATGAAGCAGTTAAGAGATGAGAGGAGTTTATACTAAAGAGGAAGGAGGAAACCCAACTCTGCGTCTACTCTTGTACATGTAAGAATAATAGTCAGCACTGGAGGACTGTTCAAGGATCAGGGAGGTTGGAAGCCGTAAGTATTTGTAGGGTGCCCAGCGATTCGCCAAAAACAAATTCCCTGAGGGTCAATATTCTTCTTTTTCCAGGGTTGTAAATGAACTAAAACATAAATAAATGTGATCATAATTTCCCAAAATTCAGGTTTTCAAGGACAATTTAAATGATAAAGCACTAGACAAAGTCTAGGTAGTGGGTGTGGCCAGAGATGGGCGAATTCTTATTCATAAATACGGTTATGAAGACAAATCATATCTGCGACTTTATGATTATGAATACGAATACAGGTATGAATATGAATATGAATACAAATACAATTGTATTCACACTTTGAATACGATTTTCCCCCGTATTCGTATTTTTAATACGATTTTATGATTTATTGTATAATTTCCCCAAAAATTGAATTTTTTGAACGATTTTCCCTGAAAATCATACTTTTTTTAAATGATTTTCTCCCGAACTCTGAACATATTTCTAACCAAACATTGTCAAAATAATCAATCGAAATTCGAAACGCTCACCAATTCTTATAGGATTTTTCTCGCAGAATCGAATGAGACCAACCCCAGGTCGCTACGACCAACCGAATAGAAAGTACGACGAAATTTCCGCAGAAAATCGTATTTTGACATTTTCATGTCTTTGCCCTGGCACATAGCACAAAAAACTGCCACGAAATTGCGTAACGAAATTGTGTTACAGTGCCTTTATAATGATTTCCGCTTACAACGACCCCGTTGTTAGGTTTGTTCCTTTTCTACACTTTTTAACCCACAAAAATCGTTCACCACTCGTTGGAAAGCTCTCGATTTAACGAACATTTTCATGTTCTCCATAACATATTGACTATACGAATAGCGGAGCTATGGGCATAACTGTTCTCATATTTTGTTTACAACAGCAACGCATTGTGATGTTTGAAAAATACAACAAATAGCTATAGATAGTTATTATAGGGGTATTCACGGTTGAGCTTATCGTGTTATACGTGTTAAGTGGTGTTAAACAAAAAAACCGTGAACAACCCCAGTCGACTCGTGTTAAACGTGCTAAAGTTGTTGAAGTCTCATCACTCCTTCTTCTTCGATTACCTGGCTAGATCGCAGCCATTAGGGTCGTATGGTTATTGTGTGGCATGATTCGGTGGAGGAAGTGTGAACGAGAAGGGGAAAACGCCATAAATTCGGTAAAAATGAGGAGAAAAAAATCTACAACGTCCATCATTGTTTGTTCCATGGCAAAGAAACAAGCAAAGTTTTTTTACCACAGGAGACAACTTTTATACCACCTACATTGTTTACAGATTTTTTACTTTGTACACTGAAAATTTGAGGATTACTCACTGCAGTCATGTCGAAGAAAAGTTATAAACAAGAACTTGTTGATGATGAAGTGGTCAAGAAAACAGTTTTTCGCATTTTTCCTTCACTTTCATTGCATCTATTTGTTCCTCCCAACTACCTTTCTCTTCCCTCCATACCTTCAACTCCAACTCAAATAACTCACAAAATCACCGAGACAAACAAACGAACTCCAACTCAACAGACTCCAACTCAAGAAAACTAAGACGAAACTAATTAACTCACAAGTAAACTGACTGAAAAACAGCTGGAAGGTTATCGGCCATTTTCTTTCTGATGTTGCGACGGATAACACGTTTAGCACACACTTAAAGTGTGACACTTTAACAGACCATTCGGGTGTGTTAACTTACGACGACTGATAACACACTTTGATAACATGTTTACGACCGATTCTTTCGACGTTTAACACGTTAACACGTCGAGAACGGCCCGACCGTGAATACCCCTAATGTTAATGATTCGTTTCACATTCTGACAACAACGGAGGGTGGGTTATAAAATCCTATAGTGAGGTAAAAAGCAATAGGTAAAGACATGAAAATGTCCCAATGCGTTGCAGACTCGTATGCAAGCGTTTATTTTTTAATCCGGTCAAAAATTATAATATAATATATTATGTTTTTATAGCAGATTCCGATTCTACGCAAAATTTCACGAATTTTCAACCCCTCAACCGATTTTTTTGAACATAATATACCTTTGTGATTTTCCCATGTTTTTTTTCTTTCAAATCCTGTCATTAGACAGATTCACTTCCAAATTCCTGGGGGTATAATAAATTAATGCTGTTTGTCAAGGATTTTTGGGAGGAGTATCTAATTATCCATCAAATCAACATTACCTATCTCTCAAATTGTTCATTCTAGACCTTGACGAACAACTTTGGTTCCGTGGCTTTCTATCTTTAGTTTTGTCATAAACCCTGGAAATAATCTTAATTGCGGTTAAAACTATACCAAGTTATTGTTAATTTGTGATACCTACTTTATTTGCGAGTACCCACCAAAATTTGTTGTATTTAATACCTATAAATAAATAAATATATTAGGTGCTGAGTACGAATTTATTTTCTTACTATAGGTACTTTCAGTTTCCGACGGTCTTGGAATTTATATACTCGTATGTTTTTCAAACGATTAGCACTAGAAATCATTAAAAAATTATGATTTTTACCGGACATTTCGTCGTACTTTCTATTCAGTTGGTCGTAGCGACCTGGTATTAGTCTCATTCGATTCAGCGTGAAAAATCCTATAAGAATTTATGAGCGTTCCGAATTTTGATTGATTATTTTGACATTGTTAGGTTAGAAATATGTCCAGAGTTCGGGATAAAATCATTTAAAAAAGTATGATTTTCAGGGAAAATCGTTTAAAAAATTCGATTTTTGGGGAAATCATAGATAAAATCGTATTCAAAATACGCATACGGGGGAAAATCGTATTCAAAGTGTGAATACAATTGTATTTGTATTCATCTTCATATTCATACCTGTATTCGCATTCATAATCATAAAATCGCAGATATGATTTGTATTCATAATCGTATTTATGAATAAGAATTCGCCCATCTCTGGGCGTGGCACATAGCTTCCTCTGTAGAGATGATTCGATGATATGTAGCTGATATCAAATTATCAATAGTACCTCGCACCACATTAATCTTCACGTCAACCTGCACGATCCCTGAAAATGTTTTCGATTTCAGATGGAAAACGTAGAAGTTATGGCTGTTATATGGATTTTACAATTGCGCATGCGCACAGGCTACTGTCAATTCAGGGACGATGGTTTTCATAGGAAACCATCTACTTTCCAACCCACAAAATTCCTGAAATTGTCATTAAATTCGGACGAAACATTTAGAAATTGTGGCTGTTAAGAGGATTTTACGTTTGTGCATGCGCGGGGTACTGTCAATTCACGGGCGATGATTTTCATAGGGGACCGTCTCCACACCAATCCGGTTAACACAAGAGGTTATCATAATGTTAGACGGGGCATTGGAAGCTTGGCTTTGTTAAAATATCCGAGAAAGTCAACTAAGTGCGTAATTTTCAACGCCGTGGTCCAGTCTCAGCTCAGGTAAAGCTTGGTGGCTTGTTGTGGATCCTCTAAATCAGTAATGTTCAATCTGAGGGCACTGGAAGTGAGTGGAATCAGGGCGGCCTCAGGGTCTGGAGAGCATAATGCTTCTTACTATTGCTTAACTGATGGAGGGGAGAAGCAAGATTGGGATCGTGATTATTGGGGAAATGTAAGTACTGACTTTCTTCAGGGCAGACCAGAACTTGAATGTCTGCCTCATTGACCACTCCTCTCAGCAAGGAGAGGATAACAGGAGTTCCATAACAGCAGTTCTAAGCCTGGTTAGAGCCGATCGCCTTGCCAAGCAGGGATCGGAGTACCAATGTTTCGGTCCTGAAACTCTACTTGGGGTTACTAAGAGCTTCATTGCACAACAGGTCCAGAAACTGGAGGTCAGGAAGAGCTGCATATTGGCGCAACACTCCAAAGCAGAGGAAAGCAAAGCAGCTGACCACTTAAAAATAGAGCAAAAGCTCTGCTGTCATAAGGGAGGAAAGACCTTCACACTGGCCACTGCCCCTTGAGACCCAACAAGATATGCAAGGCCACGACAGCTGAATTCCAGCTCTGCTGCGTAGGAGTCGAGACAGCAGAACAAATACTCTGCGAGTGCCGTGCTGTAGCATCTACCAGATTCCTGCATTTCGGTAAGAGTACTCTCGTCCAGTTGTTCCGCAGCAACGACTTGGTTGTAAGTGGAAATCATCAATAACAACTAAACCAGCAGCCAGATATTTAGGAGTCATATTAGACACCAAAATCACATTTGGTGAACATTTAAGAAGAACTGCAGATAGAGCAGCACAAAAAACTGCACCTTATGAAGAATATAAACGGCCCTAGACCTTGCAAGAGACGCCTAATGATGACAGTCGTGCAGTAAATCCTCTTGTATGGAGCGGAGTTATGGGCAGACGCATTGAATGTGGCATATCCCCGACAGAGATTAATAGCTGTGCAGCGAAGAGGAGCCCTACGAATCGCCTGTGCCTACCGAACAGTATCAGAACCTCACGAGGGTCATACCCATTCTGCTGATGAAAGGAATCTTTGAGAGGAAACAAGATATGCAAGGCCACGACAGCTGAATTCCAACTCTGCTGCGTAGGAGTCGAGACAGCAGAACAAATACTCTGCAAGTGCCCTGCTGTAGCATCTACCAGATTCCTGCATTTCGGTAAGAGTACTCTCGTCCAGTTGTTCTGCAGCAACGACTTGGTTGTAAGTGGAAATCATCAATAACAACTAAACCAGCACAATGGCAAATTGGCAAGATATATGGACGGGAGAACATAGAGGAAGTTGGACTGCACGGTTGGTGCCTAACATTCAGACGTGGATGGAAAGAAAACATGGAGAAGTGAACTTCTTCCTTACGCAGTTCTTTACGGGACATAGACTTTTTTATTCCTACCTGCACAAAATGGGAAAGGTATCTGTCCCAACATGTTTACATTGCCAGAACAAAGAAGATGATGATGTGCTCCACACCTTCTTCAAATGCACCAAATCCTGAAAGACCTGGCAGACCTGGAGATAGATCTTCAGAGTTCAACACCAGAGGCTGTTGCCAGCAGGATGCTGGAAGGTGAAAGGAGCTGGACTGCTGTGGCAGAATACACAGAGAGCATCCTGACAAGGAAGATGCTCTTAGAACGAGAAAGAAAGAGGAGGGAGCATCTGGTCCGCTCCCTCACCCAGAACTGATTAAACGCCCCAGGACTCAGCCCGAAGTAATGTGCTAAACGGTTCCGGGCTGAGCTCCAACATGGGGGGGGGGGGGGAAGGAGGTGTTTTTTTAGTGGGTTTGAATCCCACATAACCTGGAGGACGTCGACCCTTCCAGGTATCTTACGAGATCCAACTCCACCTATGGATCTTAAAGATTTTCTCACCTGCCTGCCGAAAAAAAAGTGGAAATCATCGCAAAATTTCGTGACACATCGCCACTCTCCCAAAAACGTGACTCATTATCAGTCAGGCTAAAGCATGTTCCATGCTAAAATGCGTAGTTCAGGGGAACACAATTTAGGGCCCGCCTTAAATGATCTAGAAGAACGTCAAGTACACGATCAACCGCATCGTGGTCTACCCAAGCGATAAAATTGAAGTCCAGGACAGAAATTAGGGATTTGTGACGAGCTGAATCTTGAGGAAACACAATCTTGAGCAAAACTTTATATTTCTGCCAAAATCAACACCAGCGCTTTTTTACAAACAAAACCCACAAGACATATCTCCCAGGTTAGCCAACAAGACGATTCAAGTGCCTCAAACTCTATGGATCCCCCAGTTTCCAATTGCACCAGACATAAAGCATGAGGAGAATAACGTTTTCGTTTGGTGCACCGAGACTGAGGAGCAGGACAAGTCAAATTTATTAGACATCACTAGGAATATTCCACGTCGAAAAACACTTCAACATTCCTCTAGGGTACAGACGTCCGTCTTTTATTTAATATTTCCGCGATCTCCCGGTGAAATACGACCTGTAAATGTTCCTATCTTCCTCGCCAGACCTCGACCCGTTTTTCCTTGGATACAGTGAAAACGCCTCGTAACTTATTTCTTCCTGCCCCGAACTCGAAAAGTGAACTCTTATTTTATGGTCCTTACGTGCCGGATGGCGCTTTCGGACTTCCAACAGACGTAAACGGTCTGACAGTAAAACCCCGCTCTTCGGACGCCCCTCGCACGAGTTTTCTTTCCCTCGACGTGAATTTCATAAATGAACTCGGAGTTTTCACGAATTGGCGCTCGTAAAAATCATTTTCATGGTGTCGTCGGGAAAATGTCATCTGGAACTGGAAGTTCACGTTTTATTATTTCATGTTCATGAAATAACGAAATTCATGAAAATTGTATCTTTCCAGTTGCGGTTTCTGCAAACCAGGTTGCAGTCAAGTTTTCACCATTCAGAAAACTTTCGTTGGAACAAAATACTAATTATTGTCAAATATGTGGAAATAAATAAGATAATACTATAACGGAACCAAAATGGTTGTTGGTAACTGAAATGCTCAATGTATGTTCGTTGCCGGAACATTACCTACGATAGGCGGATGGGTGCTAAAGTATCAAATCCCCAATATATCAACATTTCCAATAAAAACGCCTAACACTTCAAAACGTCCAATGCCCAACGTATCAAAACTTTTAATGAAAACGCCAAACACTTCAAAATGTCCAACGAATTAAAATGCCCAAAATCCCAAAATGTCTACGAATCAAAATGTCCAAAATCCCAAAAACGCCGAACGTGCCGAAATATCCAACAAAAACTTCTAACGCTTCAAAAGGTCCAACGAATCTAAATGTCCAAAATCCTTAAATGTTCAACGTGCCAAAATTTCCAATGCATCTGAATGTCCAACACATCAAAAATGTCCAATATAAAAACGTATAACGCTTCAGAATATCCAACGAATCAAAACATCAGCTGAATCAGAATATCTATCTATCAAAATCTCTAAACAATCAAAATGCCTAACGTATGAAAATTTCTAATAAAAACGCTTCAAAATGTCCAAAGTCCCTAAATGAACAACGTGCCAAAAGGCCAATGCATCAGGATGTCCAATGTATCAAAATATCCAAAAAATCAAAATATCCAACGAATCAAAACATCAGCTGAATCAGAACATCCATCGTACCAAAATCTCTAACCAATCAAAATGCCTAACGTATGGAAATTTCTAATAAAAACGCCTAACGCTTCAAAATGTCCAAAATCCCTAAATGTACAACCTGCCAAAAAGTCCAATGCATCAGGATGTCCAACGTATCAAAACGTCCACTGTATCAAAATGTACAATGCCCAACGTATCAAATTTTTAAAACATATTGTTTAGTAATGCATGCATTCCAGGGGACGTCCCATTGGATAAGCATTAGATAAGTTTAACCAGCTGGTAAGCGATAAAACTGTTTCACTCGATGTAATTTATTTATTATTTTAGATAAGAAATAGTGATCCCCCCCTCCCCCCTCACCATTATCCACTAAAACATTTCTAGCGACATGGGAGCCTCGAATCTGAAGAGCATTTTGAAATCCATGATCTTCGATACCCAACATGCGAATTCGAGTTCACCCCCCCCCCCCCCCCCGCCACACCAATGGTGCCAGCCCGGCACTTTCAACTAATAGTTTTAGTATGCAGTTTCGTCGAAGTTCACATCTGTATTCAAGGTGAAACAAAACCAGTTGGTAAGCGATGAAACTGTTTCAATCGATGTAATTTATTTATTACTTTAGACAAGAAATAGTGACCCCCCCCGCCACCACACCCTTATCCACCATAACATTTCTAGCGGCGTGGGAGCCTCGAATCTGAAGAGCATTTTTAAATCCTTGATCTACGATACCCAACATGCGAATTCGAGTGCACCTCCCCCCCCCCCCCTTCCACACACCAATGGTGCCAGTCTGGCACCAAAGCGGAAATACGTCTTAACATTGAAGTTTCATCTATTAGTTTTAATAGGCAGTCCGTCGAGGTTCACATCCGTATTCAAGGTGAAACACAAAAAAAAACCCACGAAATATGCGGTTTATGGTGTCCTGGCACCATGGTGGCACCACTATTAGTTCCATGGTGGCACAGAGAATAATTCATGAAAATCCAGAGGTATAATGAGAATTTTTCCTCAATTTCAAAGGTTGGGTACAATTAGTAAGCAGTAAAGGAACCGAAATATTGAAAAATCGGATATTTTGTGAATATTATCCCCCCACCCATCCCCTCCCCTTGCAAATTTTGGTACTCTGGTAAAATCATGTACTACTCGGAAGTTATTTGAGTCAAACGAAAAAAGAAACACGCAAATCGGTTGGAAATTGAGGCCAGGGCAGATTTTACAAGATTACCCCCGCAAACGGACGTTTTTTAAGCATTAACCCCCCTTTCCCCCCCTTAAAAAGCAAAATTCAAAACTCCGACGCCGTAGTGCACAACTAGATAGTTTTTCGCGTCGAAGAAGAAAAGAACCACGAAAATCGGTTGAGAACTAAGGCCTGGGCAGAGTACACAAGATTATGCCCAAAAACGCACGTTTTTCGAGCATTAACCCCCCCTTTCCTCCCCTTAAAAGGCAAAATTCGAAATTCCGGCGACGTAGTGCACAACTAGATAGTTTTCCGCGTCGAACAAAAAAAGAACCAGGAAAATCGGTTGAGAACTAAGGGCTGTGCAGACGACACAAGATTTTGTCACACACACACACACACACACACACACACATACACACACACACACACACACACACAGACATACACCTATGGTTTTTTTCGCGGATTTGGATTCAGAATGGTCTAAAACGGATTACTGTGTGGTTATTTTTTTTTTCTGTTGAGTGTTGTCCAACTTCACCCCAGATCGATCGCATAAGGACGCCCAAGTCTTACTGTGGGACGTCCTAATAAAAACGCCTAAAGCTTCAAAATACCCAACGTACCAAAATTTTCAATGCATCAGAATGTCCAACGTGCCGAAATATCCAATAAAAACGTCTAACGCTTCAAAAGGTCGCAACGAATCTAAATGTCCAAAATCCCTAAATGCACAACGTGCCAAAATGTCCAATGCATCAGGATGTCCAACGTTCAAAATATCCAACCAATCAGAATGTCCATCGTATCAAAAGTCCATTTTATTAAAATGTCCGATGCATCCCCAACGAATCAAAATTTCAAATAAAAACGCCCAACGCTTTAAACTTTCCAACGAACCAAAATGTACAAAATCCTTAAATGTCCAACATCAAAATTTCCAATATAAAAACACCTAACGCTACAAAATATCCAACCAATCAAAAGTCCACTGCGTCAAAATGTCCAGTGCCCAACGTATCAAAATGTTTATAAAAATGCCTAACACTTCAAAATGTCCATTGAATCAAAATGCCCAAAATCCCTAAATGTCCAAAATACCGAAAACGCTGAACGTGCCGAAATATCCAATAACAAGTCTAACGCTTCAAAATTTCCAAAATCCTTAAATGTACAACGTGCCAACATGTCCAACGCATCAGGATGTCCAAAAGATCAAAATTTCCAATAAAAATATCTAACGCTCCAAAATATCCAACCAATCAAAAGTCCTGCGTCAAAACGTCCCATGCCCAACGTACCAAAATTTTTATAAAAATGCCTAACACTTCAAAATGTCCAATGAATCAAAATGCCTAAAATCCCTAAATGTCCAAAATACCGAAAACGCTGAACGTGCCGAAATATCCAGTAACAAGTCTAACGCTTCAAAATTTCCAAAATCCCTAAATGTACAACGTGCCAACATGTCCAACGTATCAGGATGTCCAAAAGATCAAAATTTCCAATAAAAATATCTAACGCTTCAAAATGTCCAAATTCCCTACATGTCCAACGTATAAAAATATCCAATCAGTCAAAATGTTCGTGAAGTTTATTTAGTGTGAAGGTAGCCAATCATTTTCAACTTATGTTTATGTGTTCATGTTATTCTTCTTGAGGAAGCTGCGCCCCCTTCTTATTTGGCAGACATTTTGTGGTTTAGTGGGAAGGCCTGCACTTCTCGCTACGATCTTCCGCCATTCTTGCAAGAAGCCGAAATCCCCTCAATCCAAAAAGCCTCTGTTTACGACGCCCCAAGTATTGTCGAGTTTGTTTCCCCAGTAAGCGAAGACAATCTTACCCTCCTTTTGTGACGCTCGGAGAGTTTTCTGTTCGGAAAAGCGGGCGACCGAAAGAGAAGCGGGTTTCGTAAGAAGCAGGGGAGGTCGGTAATACGGCGAGGGCGGTAAAGAGGACAGTGGTGGAGGTGGGGGGCAGTGCTAACTCTATTATAGTAGGTATCCATTAAACTAATGGTGTTGTTCTATGTATCTCGAACTGGGGGAAGGAAAGCTCTCCTACTGGGGAAAGTAGGTTGGAGCGAAGGGAGCGCAAACCACGTTAACCCCCCTCCTGTATCACCCACTTTCCGAGAGACTTTGCGCTTGTTTTAGAAAGGTAAAAAAAACTTCACTTCGAGATTTTTCTCCAATTTTTTAAGACAAAATATGTTTCAGCATTAATGGGGATTTGAAATATCCTCTCATCACAATACAACTGCCAAGGGGAAGCACTGTGTACTTTCAGGGTAAATGAACTAATTTGCCGTACTTATGAACTTACCTAATTAGAACTTTAATTGCTCGTATTGGTTATAAATTGTTGCATGATTAGAACTAAATTTGCATCGATAATCGAGGAAAGAACAGAACCAGATGTCAGTCTGACCTCTAGTGGCGGGCGCAAGAACTTTAGCAAGCCTACTTTGAACTGACTGCCTGGGAATGGGCGGGAGGTTCAAATATCCCCCCCCCCCCACCAAAAGAACGCAGTGACGTAAACTAGTTGTCATTTTTACTTGTTGAATACAAGTCACGATATATTGGTAAATATAACGATATTGTCGATAATATTGGTTCTCTATTGCTTTTATCCGTGTGACGTCACACAGAATGGATGTATCGATTCTTCGAATAATCGAACGGTTATTCGAATCTCGCTGAAAGGCGGCCATGTTGACTCCGTTGTAAACGAAGATTGTATGGACGGTTTTTCATTATGGCAATTTATGCGGTTATTAGTTGCTCTTCTCGTCCCGGAAGCGGTATTTAATTTTTTGGTTTGCCAAAAGTGATTAGAAACAGTGTGGAAAGACAAGAGAACTTTCCTAAAAAATAAGAATATCAGCCTTTTGGCGTCGCTGATTCCCAGCGTTCTTGACAACCATGTTCGATGAACTGACTGAATTCCCATCGTTGTAAACAAAGATTTTAACACAGAATGTGTTTTTGCGATGACCTACCGAGAAAAAAATCGTCACGAAAAAGCGACAGAAAAAACCGTTACGCGCCTTTTATAATGATTTTCATGTGCAAACAAGCCATTGGTAAGGAAATAGAACTCCCGCAGTGTTCATTGCACAGAAATTGTTCACCATTCGTTGGAAAGCTCTCAATTTATATAGTATTTTTCTTGTAGTTACATATTTATTTATATAACATTTATAGGGTTTTAGACCGAATTAAATGTCTAACAATTATTTATTTTATTATTGCCAAAGACTCCACATTGACTCCATTGTTGTTTTTTATTTAACGGATGACTAGCATCGCAAAAACACATTCTGTGTTCCTATGATTTCATACAGAGTATGGAAAACGTCTGCCAAGTTGGGTGGGCAGTATAGCTTCCTCACTCATTGTAACATGGACGTATAGAATCAGTTGGCGAAAAAATTATGATTTAAAGAGTTATAGAATACCAAAATTTAGCGGTCCACCGTCTAGGACCTAACCCACACAATCCCTGAAAATTTCATCGAAATTGGTTGAATAGTTGCGGAGTTTTGGTTGTAACAATAAATTTAAAGTTCGCGCATGCGCGCGGCTATTGCTTGACCAATTTGATTGAAACTTATAGGGTGTCTCTTAGAAGTTAGTCCCTAACTAACCTCCAAATTTGAGCAAAATCGGTTCATTAGAAACCGAGGTTCCAGGAAATTCACGTTTGCGCATGCGCACTCGCTCCTATTGGTCCGAAGGTGCTGAAATTGATAGGGGACCGTCTAGGACCTAACCCGCACAATCCCTGAAAATTTCATCAAAATCGGACCACAGGTTAGTATAGTTTTGCCCGGGACAAGGATTGACCACAGACAGACCGACAGACAGACAGACACGGAACCAAAATTGTTCGGGAAGCTCTAAAACGCAAAAAGCAAGTGGAAATTTTGATTTTGGAGGACATTTTTTTTTTCACTTCTTTCACGAATACAAAGCTTCCCTACCTTCGGTAGTGAGGAAGCAAAAGAAATAAACCGGGGGGTGCAGGGGGGCGGAGCCCCCCGCCGAGGCGCAAAGCGCCGAGTTTTCATTAGGCATGCCGATTTGTGCGGTGTTTGGCTGCTCTTCCCGTCATGGGAGCAGTATTTCGTTATTTGGTTTGCCAAAAGTCATTAAAAGCCAGTGTGAGAAGACAAGAGACCTATCAGAAAAACCATTTTTACTCCTATTGAATGGAAGTGCTCTTCCAGGCGTCTCCAGCATTCGAGGAGATCTTCTTCACTCTTCAGATCACTGATCAGCTGAGTGAGCTCCGAAGCCATTTTCAATCCTATTGAACGCAGGAAGCTGAAATTTGAGAGGGGAGGTCAAGGGAGAATACAGATGGTGGTAGGTGCTATTGATGGAGAACCAGTGATCTATACAGAAGGGTGATCTATACAGAAAATAATAAACCTTTGAGCAATGATTTGCAGCGTTTTTAATCCATTTTTTACACTTTTTGGTTTATTATTTTCAATAATAAGCCTTTGGAATCGAGCAAGAAAAAAAAAATTTTAACCCCCCCCCCCCCCCCCCCCCAAAATTTGATGTTTTACGTTTCAAGGTACGTAGAATACGAAAATCGAATTAAAAAAAACACAAACGGTGGATACAGCTTTCGTACAAGTACGCAACCACGAGAGACATTTTATTTCTTTGCGCCCCCTTTCCCCTTCATATAAAACCTCGTATTGTACTTTTGTTTGTGGAAATTTGATTGTGCTCGTTGATGGTTGCGATGTAATGTACGTAAACATTCATTTAAACAATCACGCTCATACCGCAGCTTGTTGGCCACGCACAAAGGAGTGTTTTACGTAATACGATTGGACAATTTAAATGAATCGAATGTAGCTTCCTGCGTTCAACAGGAGAGAAAAAGGCTTTGGAGCTCACTCAGGTGATCAGTGCACAATCAGGCGCCTTCAGCATTCTCCATTGACCCTGCCTCTCAAATGTCAGCTTCTTACGTTCAACAGGAGAGGAAATGGCCTTGGAGCTCACTCAGCTGATCAGTGACCACTCAGGCGCCTTCAGCATTCTCCATTGACCCTGCCTCTCAAATGTCAGCTTCCTACGTTGAACAGGAGAGGAAATGGCCTTGGAGCTCACTCAGCTGATCAGTGACCACTCAGGCGCCTTCAGCATTCTCCATTGACCCTGCCTCTCAAATGTCAGCTCCCTGCGTTCAACAGGAGAGGAAATGGCCTTGGAACTCACTCAGCTGATCAGTGACCACTCAGGCGCCTTCAGCATTCTCCATTGACCCTGCCTCCGTAACGCTTTAAAGGGATCTGTTGGATGAAGATACCTATTTTCCTCTCACGATCATGTTGACATCTCATTTGTTGCTCACATCATACTCGTATGTTAGTAAACATGCGCATAATTCAGCTTTCCGTACAGGTGCATTCATATTAGGGACCGTGTACCATGATTAATAAATTGAGAGCTTTCCAATGAGTGGTGAACGATTTTTGTGGAGTGGAAAATGAGGAAGTTAGTTTTCCCTAGGAACGATTGGTTGTACGTGAAAATCATCAGAAAATTTCCGCGTGACGCTCCCCTCGTTACAATGCCCGCGTGACGATTTTTCATTTATGTGCCATAGTAAAGACATAAAATGTCAAAAAGAAGAGCAAGGTGGCTCGCTCGAATCAATCGCAATTTGAGAGGGCGACAACTAAACTCCAAACAAATACTAGTTTATTCTCGACATTTCATCACCGATAAGAATAAAAATACATCACATTTTAATGTGCTTACGTTACTTCAGTCATCAGTAGTTAGGTAGTAATAATAGAATACCTACCCTCATTGGACGAGCTTCAAGAAATGTTTTTGTTTGTGTCCAAGTGTTTTGATTTGTACGAAGTTCCCAGGAAGATAATTTCGAACCAACTTGCGTGATTGTTTTGAAGTTCAATTAGTAAATGATCGATGTAAATATGTTCTTCATCTCCTGAATTTCAAAATTCATGTGCAGGGAGAGGAAGTAGAAAAGTGAGGAAAGTGATGTATTTGGAAAGATGTGTAGTTACGTTGCCTCAACAAATTCTGTTGACTGGTTTATTCGTTTAGTTAATTACCTTCTTAAGTGGGAATTTAAGTAGGAAGTTAATACCAATTACTTGATACTAAGTAATTTCTGAATGATTCCAAAGTTAACTTTGGCGGAGGATGTTGGTGGGAGGCGCTGGGAGTTACAGCTGAACGAAGTGGTTTACCTACCTACCTACATACTGATTCCACCATTCAATAGCACTGGGCTAAAATCACGTATTATTAAGTATTTTTGAGTTAAAAGAAAGTTAATACCATCAGCATGTTCGACTATAGTGTTACTTGGGTACGAAATAATGAGTTGTTGAATTATAGGAAAACCATCATACTTATTTGACTCTGTCCCTTCATCACAGGTATGGAAATAAGGATCGCAGCAACGATCACACTCAACAACACTCTGCTCAAAGGGGTCTAAACCACCGCAGAGACGTATCTTATATTTATACCTTCTCAGGTCGTCACCTGTTAGTGAACACACATACTGAGTATGGAATTTCTTGTCAGACATCTAACCCACAAGGGAGACATATTGATAACGATTACATAATAGCTTTTAAAGAATATTATCACCATCGTTCTGTTTACATACCAAGAAACTTGGTATGTAAACAGAATAACCTTGCTGGATAGGAGCGCAAATGGCGCCCCTTCACGACCAGCTGATCGGGTCCGAGAAGGTTATGTTGAGAAGGTTATGTTTGATATCGAAAATAATCGATTATTGAGTCTCGAGGATAAAACGAATATCAACATGAATGTATCGATATATCAAACGTAATAAATCGATATATTTTATTTATGGATATGCCATCCCTAACATCATTTCGACTGTGAAACTTGTGACACCCAGACACACAACTTGGTCCAACTAGTTGTTTTTCGACCCTTTCGCGGATTGGAACTACCTATATCATACCTTTCATAACTACCAATTCATGCAGATACTCTCTACAGCCTCAAGTCTATCCTTCATTCACAAAACCTCTCGAATCTGTCAAGGACCTGAGAACCTATCTCTTCAGGTCATTAAATAACCTGTACATTACAAATCATCCTACCTAACCTATAATTCATCACGTATCATTTAAGGTGGTCTTGAATGGCAACCGCCAAAAAATTATCAAAGTAAATTGGCACTTGTACCCGTTCAAAATAAAATGAATAAATAAACATGGTAGAGGAACAACCGATGAGGGGAGATAACCTTCCTGTTTTCAAGGGATAGGAACATGAAAATAAAAATTGAGAAAAAGCCGGCAAATTGACCGTACGAAAAAAAATCACCCCTCGTCAGGATGTTGGAAATGCAAACTCCCTCCAGAACACGGTGATCCTCCAGCAAACAGCTCGTCTTTTAGCGCCTTTTTCAACAGTCTCTCTCTCATCAGGAAACGTAAATAAACGCCCTTCATTCGCGATTTACTCGGAACTGAATCCTTTTTCTCATTACCGACTCGAGTTTCTGAGTTAGATTGGGTTTCCGTGAGGGGACTTGGCTTGAATTTAAAGTCATCTTTTCATTTTAATTGAAACAGGGGGATTGAAAAGGGAAATATTATGAAGCACCAATCAAGAACAGGCAATCTCTGTTCGTGCCGGAGATCAGAAAAATTTGTTTTTTTCAAAATCAAAACATAGGTACTTACATGATAAAAGTGACGAACTTTTCTCCATCAAAAACCGCTTGGGTACCTGAAAAGAAAAAGCAACATTATCACAGTGTAACAGAGAAATTTCATTCAATTCACGCTCGTATCAGGTAGTAATGAAAATTTACAACGCCAAGTTTCGTTTCTTGCAGATGAAAAATAAAGACGCCAGAAAAGAGCCTAATTGTTCATCTTAAGAAGGACTTTGCTTGAATTTTAGAGTACATTATGCACGTGCTGATAATACGACAGAAACAACATTTTCTCGAAGTTTTAAAACTTTGATTTTTTTAATGGTCTTATGTACCGGAAGTAATAAATATTTATTATTATAAATATTTGAACGTAACCGCGAAACCTTTCAAAAAACGTCAGTTTTCCAAAGATATATTATTCTACAATTAGAAGACAATTAAGGCTACCTAAATGTCACGAGGTTTTAGTGAAATTTTGAGATAAGAGATGGCAGCACCCACGGGGCCGAATTTCGTTTACTCCTCATTTGAAAACGGAACATTTACCTGGAATATTTGGATTTCTCATCGATATTCACGTAGGTAACTGTTGAGGACAAAATTTGTCCAAATTTTGAAAAAATTGAAATTTGAAATTGAAATTTAAAAAAATTGAAATTTTGAAAAAATTGTCCATTTAATGGTTTGGAAAAGTTCAAAATTTTAAAAAATTATTCTGAGAAACAAAGTGCAATTACTCGGATTTTTACGTAAATTTTGAAAAAAAATCCGTTTGCAGCATTATTACATCTTGTTCTTGCCTCTAATGAGAAGAAAGCGACAATTTCATGATTTATTTCCATTAGATGTTGCCTCATAGCGCCGGACTTAACCCGAATTGAAGCATGGTGTCGCTAGTGTCACCGAAAACATCTTGGGAACTCCACAGCTGTCCCAAGGTGTCACCTGATTAACTACATTTACATTGCAGTTAAAAAATTAATGGACAGAGCTGAATTTTGGTTTATTATTTTCAATAATGAACCTTTGGAATCGACCAAGAAAAAAAAAATTTTAACACCCCCTCAAAATTTGATGGTTTACGTTTCAAGGTACGTAGAATCCAAAAATCGAATAAAAATTTGGCCGTCCGTCCGCCGTACGCGGCACTTTTGCCACTTAGCATTGACCGATTTTGATGAAATTTGGTATGTAGGCTCCATTTGGGGTCTAGTTGTGCCCCGAAGCTTTTGGTTGAGGTAGGTCACTTCTAAGGGTTCCAAAATCAATTTTGAAATTTTGAAAACGCCCTAACTCAAAAAATTTCGATATAAAGGTATTGTTTTTCCTTCAATTTAAGATTCTATAGAATTTTTAGAATATTTTGAGACCACGCGGAGCTCTGTAGGACAAACCGTTCGCTTCCTACGAAAATGTAAGTGTTTATTTTGAAATATATATATATATAAATCAAAACACGAGTGTGAATCGCAAAAGAGGCCTAATCTCCGTTCAAATTAGAGCTGATCGAAATGTAATCAATAGTTGGTGATTTTGATTTTTTAAAATTTTTTTTGATTTTTTTTTTTAATTTTTTTTTTCCTTCATATTGGATGGTTGGTGATTTTGTAGACGAGTGATCTATATGGAAAAATAATAAACCATTGTGTAATAATTTGCAGCGTTTTTGTAAGTTATTAAAAGTCAAAAAACTACGTTATGACAAAAATTTTGAAATTTTTAAAAATTGATTTTCTTGGAAATTTTTGTCATAACTTTATTTTGAGACTTCCAATAGCCCAACAAAAATTCGTCTGTCCATTAAATTGAAAATTGCAATTTAATTTTGGTTACTCCGGTGACACCTTGGGACAGCAGTGGAGTTACTGACATGTTTTCAGTGACACTAGTGATACCATGGTCCAATATTATTGAAATGATAAAACCTTTTGGAACTAGAATGTAACGTAAAAGTGAGGAGTCTGGAAATTCTAGTGATTAGTATATAATATATTATATTTATCACTAGAATTCCCAGACTACCATATTATGGTAGTCATGGGAAATGAATCTTACTTAATTAATCAACTAAATTCTCAACTAGAGATGATCACCACAATTAGTGTTAACAACTAACTTGTTGCATTTAGCGTAAAGTTAAAATCTCAAGTACGAGTATGTTCCGTACGACTCGACTCGACAATGTCTCAACTTACGCAGTATTTTTTGCTGAATCGAAATGAAGACACTTCCGATAAATTCTGACAGCCTCAAAGTAGATTTCTGAACAAATTGGGTAGAGAACTCTCCAGATATAATAACATCTCCGACAAACATTTAGGTACTCTAGCTATGAGAATAAAGGAGAAGAGTGGGAAATTAAAATTGAGAAATTTTGATTAACCAAAAATAGTTTCAAATGCAGTGTTTTACTGTAATCAATACTTCATCAGAAGTGTGAAAAAAGACAGGTGAAAAATCGCAGAGACTCCGGGGTAGAACGAAGGACTTGGGGGTCTCTTCGTATTTTTTTTCGCTGAACCCAAAGATCGCATTCCCAAGACTTGCCGATTGATTACAAACAAAAGAAATATGAGAAAAATGATGTAGTTGAGTAAATTTTGACGGTTTTCCATCGTCATTTTTGTGAGAAAACCCATGTTTTTTTTCAACTGCATTTAAACGCAGTTTTTTCTTTCATGTTCAATTTTAAAAATCCTTTCGAGTGGTAAATACATAGGTAGATATTTTATTTCCATACTGTTAGTACATACAGGTACATAATATAGGTCGTAGAAAGTTTTTTGGCAGCATTGACTGATTCTCAACTATCTAATACTAAGATGTAGGCAACAATCAAAAACAATTATAATTAGGCATAAAAGGAAACAATAAAAATCTCCCGAAATAGTTAGTTAGAAAGCTGACGTTCTGAGGAAGTTTTCCCTCAGCTGGAGACATATAGAAATCGGCTGTCGAGGTACCCAACGGATCAAAGAAAGTAGTGATTTCTACAAATCAGACAATTTCAATTTTCAAGATTACTTTGACCCTTGGGACTACTTTTTTTTTAATGGTTTGACATTAAGGGACAGAAAATGTAACGCTCTTTCCAACGGTGTAATAAGATTTTTATTTTCGAAAAAATTGTGGGATTAAGGCCGTTTTAGTGTCGCTAGAATCGTCGAATGAAAAAACGAGGGTTTTTATTGGAGTTAGAAAATAATATTTTCTAACTCCAATAAAAACCCTCGTTTTTTCATAACATATTATGTTAGCGGATAAAAGTTGTCGCAAATTGGATGTAGACTCGACCCCTGAAGTTGGGCGAGTCATGTCTGATAAACCCTGTACAGTTAAGGGAGTCTGATAGTCTGTTTAGTCTAGGAGACCTAGTTTTCTCAAAACACACGTTTCCTAGCATTTTCAAGCGCAAATGTCTCCGTGAAATTAATAGAATACACTGAAGGGGAGCAAATATAAAAAGAATACTTCTTTCAATCTACAATCCACTATTTTCGGGCCGCGGAGCCATTTAAAAACGCTGCAAATTATTACACAATGGTTTATTATTTTTCTATATAGATCACTCGTCTGCAAAGCCACCAACCATCCAACATGAAGAAAAACATCGATCGCATTTCGGTCAGCTAAAATTTGAACGGAGATTAGGACTCTTTTGCGATTCACACTCGTGTTTCTGATTTATCGTACGTCCAAACTTTAAATTCTCGTAGGGAGCGAACGGTTTGTCCTACAGAGCTCCGAGTTGTCTCAAAAAATTCTAAAAATTCTATAGAATCTCAAATTGAAGGAAAAACAATACCTTTATATCACAATTTTTTGAGTTAGGGCGTTTTCAAAATTTCAAAATTGATTTTGGAACCCTTAGAATTGACCTACATCAACCAAAATCTTCGGGGAACAACTAGACCCCAAATGGAGCCTACATACTAAATTTCATCAAAATCGGTCAATGCTAAGTGGCAAAAGTGCCGCGGACGGCGGACGGACGGCCAAATTTTTATTCGATTTTTGGATTCTACGTACCTTGAAACGTAAACCATCAAATTTTGAGGGGGTGTTAAAAATTTTTTTCTTGGTCGATTCCAAAGGTTCATTATTGAAAATAATAAACCAAAATTCATCTTTCGACCGTTATTTCATGAATTACGTTTTAAAAAAATTCTGGTAGAGAAAAATTGATCCCCCTTTCCAAAAGTGAACACTTTTGAATTTTACAGTGCAATACAAGGGTGTTTGGTATGTTCCAAGGTCTTCTGATGAGATCGCTGGGAAAACGTTAAAGTGAGAATATTTCTGCAAAACAAGCTATTTGTTGAATACTGTGGAGCAAGAAGCCAGTAATTTCTGATCGAAACCAAGATCAAGATAGATGAAATTGAATTCTCAAAGCACGTCCTATTTCCAACGTCTGAATGATGTTTAAAGACCACCAGAGTATATCTCAGGGAAAGAGGTTCATGAAGTTCGATCTGAGAGGTGGAGGAAGTAACGTAGCAGAGAAAAAATACCCTCACTCCCAGATATATGGCTCTTGGTTGTTTGATAAACTGCGTCAGAAAAACCCGTGAAAGGTAAGCGGGAGAGAGAGAAGGGAGAGAAAGGACACAAAATGAGTGGAAGGAGCCATTTCCGCGGTGAGGGTGGTTGAAATAGGGAAAACAGGCTGCGGCAGAGATGAAGCGGGCTTTTGGGGATGTTGAAGGATGATGCAGGAACCAACTTGATGGAGTTCTGAGCACACTTTAAACCAAGTGAACACATCAGCTGATTACAACAGTTATGAGGAAGAGGAGAGTACGGTAGTACTCGAACCCTTTGGCCCTTCGGATAGAGCTGGATTCGGGGGTTGGAAAGAGGATGTTTTTCCTTCCACTTAAAACATCGCATGAAGCTTCGCTAGACCAAAATATTGAGGATAGAGGAGGACCCTACAAAGTCAGCTTTCTGAAGAATTACTCGAAAGAATTTTTAAAATTGAACATGAATGAAAAAACATGAATTTTTCCACATAATTGACGAGAAAAATGTTCGTCAAAATTTACTTAACGTCCTTTTTTTCATATTTCCTTTGTTTTTAATCATTCGGAAAGTCTTGGGAACGCGATAACTGAATTCGGCGACGAAAATTACGTAGAGTCCTTCGTCCTATCCCGGAGTGTCTAAGAATTAGAGATAATTATTATCTCTGCGATTTTTCACGTTGAATCGAACGGCGATACTTCTGGTATTAAATGAATGGGGTTAGTTCCTCTAGTTATAAGAATACAATTATTATCTACGTGCCGTATTGGAGAATCCGTCGTAACCAGCATCAAGTGAAAGGGAGAGATAAAACTAATCCTATTAGCTAATGGGGAATTTGCCTCAATTTTAGATTCTGGAATTTCAAGTCAAATCCTATAATAGGGCCCTAGAATAACGTTTAACACTAGAAATAACCAAGGGGAAAAAATTACCGTAGGAGAAAATGCCTAAACAAGTGAAGCCTCTGTTACAAAACACCGCGAAAATCGAGGAATATTGTTGACGTCATACGAAAAATGCTGCAAATTATTACACAATGGTTTATTATTTTTTATTTTTCTATATAGATCACTCGTCTGCAAAGCCACCAACCATCCAACATAAAGAAAAACATCGATCGCATTTCGGTCAGCTTTAATTTGAACGGAGATTAGACCTCTTTTGCGATTCACACTCGTGTTTCTGATTTATCGTACGTCCAAACTTCAAATTCTCGTAGTGAGCGAACGGTTTGTCCTACAGAGCTCCGGGTGGTCTCAAAAAATTCTAAAAATTCTATAGAATCTTAGATTGAAGGAAAAACAATACCTTTATATCAAAATTTTTTGAGTTAGGGCGTTTTCAAAATTTCAAAATTGATTTTGGAACCCTTAGAAGTGACCTACATCAACCAAAATCTTCGGGGCACAACTAGACCCCAAATGGAGCCTACATACCAAATTTCATCAAAATCGGTCAATGCTAAGTGGCAAAAGTGCCGTGTACGGCGGACGGACGGCCAAATTTTTATTCGATTTTTGGATTCTACGTACCTTGAAACGTAAACCATCAAATTTTGAGGGGGTGTTAAAAAATTTTTTTTCTTGGTCGATTCCAAAGGTTCATTATTGAAAATAATAAACCAAAAAAAAACGACGCGAAAACAACTCCGACAACAGACAGAGTTCTAGCACCGCCACACAAAACGATACAGTGAAATGGCTATTCGAATAATGTGATTCAAAACTTGAAACTAAATAAGAGAAGATGAAGACTAATAATGCTTGATAAACTAGTAGGTAGAATCGTATTGTAAAAAAGTGAGTAATATTGTTTCTTTTGGTCACTTTTGTGTCTGGGTTCTTCCTGCCAGTTCGCGGCGCACTCTTGTGTTAATCCTTTGTAAGCTAAAAGTTCGTGTATGTTCCGCTTCTGTGGTAAGCGCCACAGAACCTCCTTTGAAGTCAGATTGGTAGAATATCCGTTACGTTTCAAACATGGCTGCCTCTTACACATTGCCACCACATTTAAAATTTCCATCTTCCTTAAATTCTCTAAATTTTTTGGATGCGTTTTCGAGCAGCTCACCATAGTTTTATTCCATAAAAATAAACCCTCATTCGAAAAAAAAAAAAAAATGTGAGGCAAATTCCCCATTGTACATTCACCACATGGTGACCACATGGTAACCACGTGGTGACCACGTGGTCTTCTATTCTAAATTATGAATATATTATAAACTAGCTTACATAACTAAATTATTGATAAAATTATTAACTTATTATATCTATATCTATTTCTAACTTAATTTTTTTATTTTATTTTATTTTTTTTGGTTAAATGATTATATTATGATTATAGCGATACTTCTGATTTACTCAAATTGAACTGCTGAACAGTATAACACTGCATTTGAAGGTAAAATCGATTTTTTGGTTCATCAACATTTCTCAATTGTCATTTCCTATTTATCTCCATTATTCTCATAGCTAAGTAAATGATAACTATCTGATGATTAGCTACCTAAATGATTCGCTACCTAAGTAAATGATTGCCATTTGGGATCTTGTTGTGACCCGAAGCATTTGGTTGATGTCTGTCACTTCTAAACCCTAGCTTGAAAACACCCAAGCTCAAAAAATATTGACATAAAGGTATAGTTTTTTCTTCAATTTAAAAAAGTATTGAATTTTTAGAATCGAATGAGACCACAGCCAGAGGGTTGGTCTTACGATAAATCAGAAACACGAGTGTGAATCGCAAAGGAGGCCTGATCTCCGTTCAAATTAGTTGACCGAAATGCGTTTCTTCGAGTTGTACTCAGTTTTGTAATGCAGCCATTTAAATTTTAAAACATAATATTTTAATGATAAACTTGTTTTTTTTTATTATTTTCAATAATGAACCATTGGAAAAGACCAAGAAAAAACAGTTTAATCCGCCCTTTAAGATTTGTTGGTTTACATTTAAAGGTACCTAGGTTGAATCCAAAAACGCTGCAAAATTATTTCACAAGGGTTCATTATTTTTCTGTATAGATAGATCACTCGTCTGCAAAGATTGCAGCGTTTGATGTGAAGAATGAGAACAGTTGGACATATCGATGTAGGGAAATAAGATCAGTAGGACATTATGATATAAGAAAATATGTACAATTGGACATTTTGATATAGAAAAATACGAACGATGGGACATTTTTATATAAGTTGGGTATTATGATGTAGGGAAGTCTGAACGTTTGGACATTTTGATATGGGAGAATATGATCAGTTGGACAATTTTGATGTAGGAAAATATGAACAGTAGGACATTATGACAAAAGGAAATATGTGCATTTGGACATTTTGATACAGGAAAATATGATCAGTTATGAAGGGAAATGTGTTCACATTTGACATGATGTATTAACAGTTGGACATTATGATGTAGGGAAATACGATCAGTTGGAGATTTTGATGTGGGGAAATATGAAGAATGGGACATTTTGATATAAAGAAATGTTGGACATTATGATGTAGAGAAATTTATACAGTTCAACATTTTGATATAGGAAAATATGATCAGTTGTACATTTTTTATGTGAACAGTTGGACAATATGATGTGGGGAAATACGATTAGTTGGAGGTTTTGATGTAGGGAAATATGAACAGTAGGACATTATGACATAAGAAAATGTGTATAATTGGACATTTTGATATTGGAAAATATGAACAATGGGATTTTTTTTATTCAAAGAAATGTGAACAGTTGGACATTATGATGTAGAGAAATATGATCAGTTATACATTTTGATATAGGAAAATGTGAACAGTTGGACATTTTGATGTAGGAAAATAAGATCAGTTGGAGATTTTGATGTAGGGAAACATGAACAGTAGGACACAATGATATCTGTGTTCCTTGCAGGCGAGTGATCTACGGAGAAAAATAATAAACCTTTGAGTAATAATTTACATCTTTTAATGATTGTATCAACATAGCAGTGATCCGAGTGAAATACCCAACAGATATTCATTTCATTGGCTCGTACAATCCAGCAACGTAAAAGCAGCTCTATTTGTCCAGTAAAATGACCCAGTTTATTTGTTTTACACCGCTATTGCACGAACGAGTTTATTGAAATAAACAAAAGTGGACTTTTATTTCGGAGAATAAACGGAAAATTAGTTTTCGCTCGCCGGTTGACAAACGTTTGTTTTCCACGAGTTCCGGAAAATGGTTTTTTCCCCGATGGGAAATGAATGCGTTTGGTCCACCTTCGCCATCGTTGGATTATTATCGCAGACGCGGCGGGTGGCCTGCGGCAGAGGATTGCGGATAAAGGAATCTCTGTGACGCGGGGGGGCTAGCCAGTGGCCGACTGACCAGTGGAGTCCTGGGGCCATCCCGGAGCGAACCAGACCCCAAGAAAACGCGGAAATATTTTTGTCGAGGGCTCTTTGAACAGTTCATGTGGGTGGTACCAGGGTGTCCTGTTTTCCAGGGTCAATATTTGTCTTTTTCAAGGTTATAAATGAACTGAAATATAAATAAATGTGATCATAATTTCTCAAAATTCGGATTTTCAAGGATATTTTGAAATGAAAAAGCACCTTGAAGACGTCTGGCAAGTGGGTGAGGCCCTTAACTTCCTCGTATCAATAACCCGATTGTACAGATGACGTGTAGCTAATATCAAATAATCAATAGCTAAGTACCTTGCACTACACTCATCTTCACGTCAACCCGCACGATCCCTGAAAATGTCATCGAATTCAGATGGAAAATGTAGAAGTTATGGTTGTTAAAAAATGGATTTTACAATAATTGCGCATGCGCACAGGTAAATTCAGGGACGATGATTTTCATAGGAAACCAACAACATGCGTAGATCGTGCAATACAAGTAGAGATAATTGTTCAAAACTAATGGGTAGTACGTCACTGCTATCGTATGATGGAGGATAAGAGTGTGGCAATAAGTGTGAATCACACTACAAATAATTGTTGGTATTCCAACATACCATCTGTTGACTAGATATTCATGTCCAACAACCTACTACATCATGTATGTTTTCGCTGAGATTATTTTTTCCTTTTTTTGGTGTTTACAGACATCATTTTCGAGGTCGGTCCACTTTTTGGTTAAAAAGGTTTTAATAGGGGACCGTTCATGAAAATTTCATCGAAATCGGACAATAACTTCTTACACTTTTGCCCGTTACAAGGTTTTCATGACAGACAGACAGACGCAGAACCAAAATTGTTCGGGAAGGACTGAAAGTAAAACGCGAGTAGAATTTTTGATTTTAGAGAACGTTTTTTTTTTAAACCAAGACTTAAGCTACCTTGGTAAACTCGGAAGCAAAATCTCATTACCTATGAAAATGAATGATAACCAGAATCAGACTAGTAAGTTCAGGAAAAACATCAGAACGCGGTGCGGGTTAGCATTCATTGGCTGCAAGCAGCATGCGGGTTAGCATTCATTATGAACCCTTAGAAAAAGAAGAAGAAAAAATAAATTTTAATAAATTTTATAAAGAGCGGGTTATATTGTCACTATTGACGGAACCAACATCAAAGAAACCCCCATAAAATATGGTGTAATACAAGGTGGAACTCTTGCATCAATCTTTTTCTTAATTTTCATAAACAAATTGGGCAATTTGAATCTAAGTGGAACCACATACCTATTTGCGGATGATACTGCGATTTTGTGTGAAGGCGACACATGGGATGATGTGTACAAAACAGCAAATCAAGATTTGAACATTGCACATAAATGGATGTGTAACAACTCTTTGAGTCTAAATCTAAATAAAACTAAATACTTGGTTCTCTCCAAATCACCCTCAACTCAAGACAATAACTGCAAGAGTACAATGTTAAAATTCATTCATGTAGTGACAAGCCTCTCACAAGTTGCACTATCTGCACATGCCCTCCAATAGATCGAGTAAAAAGTACAAGATACTTGGGAGTTGTGATAGACGAGGACCTTAAATGGGAAGATCAAACAATTTCGCTAGTACAAAAACTCCGTAAATACATACACCTATTTTATAAACTACGAGGATACCTAGATAGAAAGACACTCATTCATGTGTACAAAGCTCTAGTTCAAAGCGTCATGAGTTTTGGAATCATAACATGGGGTGGTGCGTTCATCTCAATTATAAAACCACTAACCATGGTCCAGAAATCAATTCTCAAAGTGATTTATAAAAAATCTCGAAGATTTCCCACGAATGAACTGTTTGACATTGTCTGCGTGTTTACTCTTCATCAACTGTACATAAAATCTTCACTTTCATTCCTCCATAAGCACCCTGAATATTTCGATAATCAGGGGAATAAGTCCTATTCCATACGCCTCACAACTCAAGCGATCATACCAGCTCCAATGACCAGACTATGGTGCACATCAAGGCATATCTATTACAGTATGCCATACCTGATACGCTCGCTACCAGAAGATATCAAGTCACCCGCCATATATTCTCGCTCATCATTTAAGAAGAAAGTTTTCACCTGGCTGATTCAACAGGGCCCAACCTCTTGTAAAAATGTATTGTCATCTGTCTACGTCAACTGATGGCACACTAGAGTCTAGTGACTAGACACTACTTACTGCAATAAAAAAATAACAGAAATCTCTGTCCACCTACTTAGTAAAAAGAAATATATTTATTCACTTTAATTTCTCCATTTACTCAAACTAAGAAATTATTTATTTTCAACTCCCCCAGCCGCACAGGACTTTGTCCTATGGTTATGGGGTACATTCCAGTAACATGTATAAGCGATTATCTTACAGATTGTGAATAGTTTGCAATTTATCTTATTTTAACATGTTGTAAATATCTTTTGAGGAATAAAAAATCTCATTCATTCATTCATTCATTCATTCATTTAACATCTTATTTTCCCTCTTGCTATCACAATGTAACACGCTTTTATTTATAAAATTGGGGCTGTGATAAAGTGTTTCTTATTAGAGGTAATTTTTTCTTTAATTGTATTTTGGGGTCTTACCTGCAGCTCGACCTACCTAGAACAACACCAATTTAATTTTAAAGCCGAAACATTGATTCCAAAAACTCTTTAACATGCATTTCGCAAGTCGGCGACACCACACGTATCCAAAAAATCTTCAAGGCGAAAAATCAAAAACACAATGGGATCACTTTAATAAATTATTAATTTCCCTCTAAATAGATGGAGAGTTTATATTGTTAGCAATAACTTCAAGTCGCCGAAGTTTTTATATTCTGTTAAATTTAATTTTCGTCATAGAACCCCCCATAACTTTTCTCTCGACAAACCTTCAAAAACTTTTCCGATACAAAAGCTTACAAACTTTAGACAAGTTAATTAAAAAAAGGGAATATAAAGTTTCTAGGGAGGAGAGAGAACCCCAAACTTTTCATAAGGATCATATCCAGTATCCACTTCGTCGTGGGGTTTTCTGCGAATAAGGTAGGAGAAACTGCGTTCGCAGGGGACACGTCACTCAACTGTACTGTACCAAGTTGAACAGTCGAAAACAACAGAAAAAAAAAGCCCGTTCATGCAGCATGAGTTAATGAGCGAATTTTCAAAGAAATCTTTAATGCTATGGTTAAGAAAATAGAAACATTAGCTATATGAGAGCTATATTCGTTGGGTACAACGAATATAGGCAGGTTGTTATTATTTATATAAATTGAAGACCACAGGGGAAGAACGCACCAAGTCGATTTTTTGCAAAAATAGGTTATGACGGTTCCTTATAGGTTTTTTCACGGCGGACTCGATGGTGACAACCAAAATGGGCAAAAACGATCCAATATAAGAGAAAAATGCGAGAAACGAAACACCGTACAGGGGAAGAACGCATCAAGCCGAGCGCAACCAGGGAAGAACGTGCCAACTTTCGGGCTCCCTCCCCCAGGTTGTATTCCCCTACCTGATGGATCTTTGTGATTCACGCATTCATGTGGTTTTTCTGGGTTTCACAGTATTATTTTCGATTGTTAGAGGCGATAAATCTTATTTTCTTCATACCAATAAGTTTATTTCAGATAGATACTAGTGTTTGTTTTCTTGAAAACGGAGAAACTGTTTTTGTTTTTGTTGGCGAAAACTGTTTTGTTTTCGTGGAAGTGAATATGGAACAGGAAAGCGAGGAAGATGGGATTAATCTTGTTACCACCAAGAAGAGAAAATCTACTGGAAGGATGCGAGATGTGGCTCAGTCCTATTTCAAGAAGTTGAAGATCAAAAAATGAAAACACGTGTCTTGAGTTTTTTGGTAATTTTTTCAGAACAAAGGGTTTTTCTTGATTTTCAAAAATACAAACATCAGTTTCCTCAAATTTTATTAAACGAACAACTTTTTCAAAATCAATGTTAATGTCCTTAATTTTTTTTTGTAATACCTACTCCTTTTTTGCAAGAACAAAAATGAATTTCCTGGATTTTATTCTATTAAAATATATTGCAAAAATATTCTGCTTCTTCGTGAGTGGACTTTTGAAAATACCAAATCATTATATATATTATTAAAATGTCACGAAACCGTTATGCCCTGATAAAGAGAGAAATCTTATGGCAGGATACTATGAATAAAACCAGCAATACACGTTCATGGTGCGTTCTTCCTCTGTACATATGGACCTTTGCAACTTTGGATAGCAATATGGAGCTTTAAAATACTTTTTGCAGTAGTTTTGATTATACCACCGCATTCTACAGTACGCTGAGATACAAATCCCATTTTTAAAAAAAATTGTATCGACCAAATTCGAACTAATATTGGGTTTTTGCCGGAAAAAATTATTTCCTGAAAAGTTTACAAAATGGGACATGGTGCGTTCTTCCCATGTAGTCTTCAATTGTTACACATAAATTTACAATCGTTTGATAATTTTTAATTTCTGAAATGATTGTACTTGTACTTATATCGGAAATATTATGCTGAAGCCGAATATACCATCAATTTATATTACTATTGGGGAAAACCACCCATTTTTTACCTCGTATAATTTCAAGATAGTTAGCAAAAGACCAAGTGATTGACCTTCCACTAGCCAGACTCCAAAGGTCAAAAAATACATTGGGGAATCCCCAACCCTTGAGAATTATTCTCAAATCTTGGGGAATGCCCAAGAACTCCTATAAGTATTCGGCTTCTCTTTGGGTCTGGTCTGTCTGTAAGGCCCTGCAGACAGTAAGGTGGAAAGTCTTGAGCGCAGTAATCTTATGAAACGAACCTCTTGCCTTCTTACTAAACACACTAAAACCTTGCCAATTTCAATCTAAATACTTTCAGGTTCAAATTGGTCAGATTTAGCGCAACCTACTACTTCCTTAACTCAATGGGCTGACTTACCTGTATTGGACAGGTACTGAGCGAAGCTTGCTAACAATGAAATCAAAACTCCCATATAAATCATATTTTGATGAGCTGTCCACGGGCAGGTAATGAGTAGAATGGGGAATTTGCCTCAATTTTAGATTCTGGAATTTCAAGTCAAATCCTATAATAGGGCCCTAGAATAACGTTTAACCCGCGAGAGGTGATCACCCTTAAACGAGGGTTGGAGGTGATACCTGAGCGCCGCGCTCAAGTCACGTTTTCTCGTACAATTTTTGCTATAACTCCGTTATTATTTGTCCTATCGACCTACGACTTCGTATGTATACTCTCAGATTGTTGAATGACAAAATATATGAGTAGGGGTATATTAAAAAATGTTTAATAAAATTTTTAAAAATTGTTTCATGTCCCAGGCCCTGTTTTTTCGTACATTTTCCATTATAACTCTGCTATTATTCGTCCTACCGACCTGAAATCCCGTGTGTTTACTCTCAGATAGTTTACTAACAAAATGTTGGTGAGGGGTATACATAAAAAAAGCAATGCGCGTATGCAGTATATACATAAATTTATCATATAGCTCAGAAAAATTAGTAGCTCTCATTACTCATATAATGACAAGATTATAATACGGTATGATGACTTAGCATTCAGGCAATAAACAAATTTCAGTTATTTTGCAGACATAAATAGCACATAGCGTTGGTGAAAAAATATTTTTTTACAGTATCAAGTGCCTATAAAATGTAGCAAAAATGCACTGGAAGACTGGAACCCTTGTAGAAAATATGTCTCGACTAGAAACGATGTAGAGTGCAAAGAAACTTGAAAAATAATGATTTGGGTTGTTACTGACTTGGTCTATTTATACGTGAGTAAATACACCCCTCGAGGTGATACCTGAGCGTCGCGCTCAGGGACCCCTCCCCAGCCGCCCCACTAAATCGGATTAAGCTGGGAGTACAGTTAGAATCATTAGGGGCACATTCTAGGAAAATACTAAAGAGGTTTTGGCAATAGGAGTCCCGTTTTCGAAAATATTTCAGAAAATGTGAATGACCTGAGCGCTGCGCTCAGGAATCACCTCTCGCGGGTTAACACTAGGAATAACCTAGGGGAAAAAATTACCGTAGGAGAAAATGCCTAAACAAGTGAAGCCTCTGTTACAAAACACCGCGAAAATAGAGGAATATTGTTGACGTCATACGAAAGAAAAAAAAAAACGACGCGAAAACAACTCCGACAACAGACAGAGTTCTAGCATCGCCACACAAAACGGTCCAGTGAAATGGCTATTCGAATAATGTGATTCAAAACTTGAAACTAAATAAGAGAAGATGAAGACTAATAATGCTTCATAAACTAGTAGGTAGAATCGTATTGTAAAAAAGTGAGTAATATTGTTTCTTTTGGTCACTTTTGTGTCTGGGTTCTTCCTGCCAGTTCGCGGCGCACTCTTGTGTTAATCTTTTGTAAGTTAAAAGTTCGTGTATGTTCCGCTTCTGTGGTAAGCGCCACAGAACCTCCTTTGAAGTCAGATTGGTAGAATATCCGTTACGTTTCAAACATGGCTGCCTCTTACACATTCCCACCACATTTAAAATTTCCATCTTCCTTAAATTCTCTAAATTTTTTGGATGCGTTTTCGAGCAGCTCACCATGGTTTTATTCCATAAAAATAAACCCTCATTCGAAAAAAAAAAAAAAAAAATGTGAGGCAAATTCCCTATTTATATAATCCTAACCTAAGATAGGAATATCCTGGTGCCACAAGCCGAACTCCTTTTTATAATATTTTTTGCTATAACTGATCAAAATTTAATAATACACCTTTCCCTATAATGTAGGGAAAGGTGTATTATTAAATTTAGATATTATCATCTCACAAGGGGAAAGTTTAATAGTAACACGAGACCCATCGGATCCCGTTCTTTAAACTATGATTTTGAAGGTAATGTTGAAGGTACACTAATAACACGTTTTTTGGATTATTTTTTTGAAATTTGGACCCCTTTAGGTTGTCCAAAATGCTTGCCTAACGAAATTCATGTCGTTTTGTTTGTTATTATGAACATTTTGGGGAAAAATTGAGAATTACTTCGTATAGATGATGGACCGATACACATTTAGACACAGTGGTTCAAAATGCGAATGGAAATCTTGATCAGCAAATATGCAGATCGACCCGACAAAGCACACTCGTCAACTGATTGGGGGTCAACAGGAAACTCCTCGACAAAGGAGGAGTTGATAATTCGAGTGGACCCCATTCCTAATCAGTTGACGTAGGGAAATTTTGATTTTGGAGCGAAATATGTGTGCCCTGATGCTCTGATAGCTACTCAATCTTTGATAGTTCACAAAGATTTTTCATTTTTCTGTATAGATCAGTCGCCTGCAAAGAACACAGTTTTGCCGTTGCCACTAACTACCAACAATATTTTACCTTCAGAATCAAGTTTAATTTGAAGAAATAAAGAATTGTGGGTGCTTTCATAAGGAATAACTGGTTGCTAAGGACGCAAAACTGTGTTCACTCGAAGAAACGTACCTACGATCGCATTTTGGTCAGCTGAAATGTGAACGGAGATTAGGCATCTTTCGCGATTCATACTCGTGTTTCTGTAACCAAGGAAAGTGCCGCGTACGGCGGACGGACGAAAAAAAATTATTCGATTTTTGGATTCTACGAACCTTGGAACGTAAACCAACAAATTTTGAGGGGGGATGAGAATTTTTTTCTCGTTTGATTCCAAGGGTTCATTATTGAAAATAATAAACCAAAATGAAAAAAAAAGATGTAGAACTAAATTTTGACGAAATTTTATCTCGTCAAAACCCGTTTTTTTTAAATTTTATTCAAACGCAGTTTTCTTCCTCATTTTCAATTATAAAAATTCTTTCGAGTAGTTCGTTATAAAGCTGACGCGTTATGAGGACTGAAAACAATAAACCAAAAGTATGAACAGATTCAACTCGTTTCCGGTTTTAATAAATTGAATAACATTGCTCACAATAAACGAAGCCGCCACGTAAGCGTCAGAGTGCAGTTTGACTCTCAAATATGCATTGAGCGCCTCTCGAAGCTCATACATAATTGGGCGAAGGCCTTAAACCTACAACGTTTCATCCACGACTTTACTCAGGAGAGTAGGTTGTTTAATCTTTGGGTTGGAAACAACATGTCAGGCTTACCTTCCCAGTGCCCACCAACTTAGCGCCAATCCCTTCGTTAATTATTACGTCGGAGGTTCGTCCGTTGCTCAGCGGGTAAAGTAAAGCAGAGTTAACTTGAATTTTTCAGAAGGAGCGGTAAAACATGTAATGCGGACTCACCTAATTTTCGGATGAGCCATAATGAACTGCGTTATGAAGTCATAATCACCGAGGGGACAATAATATCGTACCGGACTGACGTTAACAATATTCAGAAAAAATTCCGTAAAATACTTACGAGAAATATTTCCACCCCCCCCCCCCCCCCCAACTGCCAGCCTTATCATAGCTGGTCAGTTTTTCAAATTTTCCCAGAAAATTACAAATTCCAAAAGTAAAAAAAATAAATAAAAAGTTTTACTTGAATTTGAAATTTTCAATAATTTTTGAAATTCATTAGTGTATCTACATAGAATATTGAAAAACTAAAAGATTGCCGCTGGGATCATCAAAATCGACCAATAATTGCCAGAGAAGAGTTAGAAAACCTGTTTATTCACTGACTGAGACCCCCAAAATGGACCGAATTTGAGTAACGTTCTCCCCTGAGTTATGCGCACCAGACAGGGGTGGGAAGGATGGTTGATGAGTGAGGAGGGGATTTCCTAAATTCTACATCTTAACATTAAAGAATCGATAAAATAGTTACTACTGGTCCAAAAATGCGCCAAATTTGGATGTTATAATATCCTATGCGCACCAGATAAGGTGGAAGGAGGGGTTGGAGTTACACAATGGTTTATTATTTTTCTATTTAGATCACTCGACTGCAAAGAACACGGCTTTGTCATTGTTACTACAAACCAACATGAAAAAAAAACATCGATCGCATTTCGGTCAGCTAAAATTTGAACGGAGATTAGGCCTCTTTTGCGATTCACGCTTGTGTTTCTGATTTATCGTAAGACCAGCCCTTAAATTCTCGTAGAGAGCGAACCGTTTGTCCTACAGGGCTCCGCGTGGTCTCTAAAAATTCAATACCATCTTTAATTGATGGAAAATCAATACCTTTATACCTACATTTTTTTGGTTGGGGCGTTTCCAAAAATGTCAACCCTTAGAAGTGACCTAAATCAACCAAAATCTTCGGGGCACAGCTTGAGCCCGAATGGAGCCTACATACCAAATTTCATCAAAAACGGTCAATGATAACCGGGGAAAGTGCCCCGTACGGATTTTTGGATTCTACTACCTTGATTCTACAACAAATTTTGAGGGGGTTACATTTTTTTTTCTTGGTCGATTCCAAAGGTTCAATATTGAAAATAATAAACCAAAAGGGAAATTAAAATCAAATTCAGAAAGATGTATTGGTTGATGGAAAGGAATTCTCGTCTCTCTCTACAGAATAAACTGCTTATTTACAAGCAGATCCGCCCTATCTGGACCTATGGAATTCAGTTATGGGGCTGTGCCAAAAAAACAAACACTAACAAAATCCAAACTTCCCAAATAAAATACTGAGAAATAAATCCAAACCTCCCACAATAAAATACTGAGAAGTATAGTGCGTGCACCTTGGTACTTGAGGATGGAAACAGTCCACGAAATTATTGCAAGGTACTCAAGGAGGCACAAACGACGCCTCCACAATCATGAAAACCTGGAAATGCTCTACGTTTTCGACAAGGAAGATGAACTCCGGCGACTCAAGCGAAAAAACCCCTAGACTTAGTGCTGTTAAAGTGCAATGGGGTATTTCGGTGGGTCGGAAATTCAGGTTTTTGACCTCAAATTTGGATTCAGCACCCTTAAAAACCTGTATAATACAACTTTAAGCCCAATGATATATAACATGTGGTAGAAAAATTAATTAAAGAGATCACAAGTTTGAAACATATTGTTTAGTAATGCATGCATTCCAGGGGACGTCCCATTGGATAAGCATTAGATCAGTTTAACCAGTTGTCAGGTGATAAAACTGTTTCACTCGATGTAATTTATTTAATAGCGGCATGGGAGCCTCGAATCTGAAGAGCATTTTAAAATCCATGATCTACGATACCCAACATGCGAATTCGAGTTCACCCCCCCCCCCCCCCCACCACCACAGCAACGCCAAATATGGTCCTGGCACCATGGTGGCACCACTATTAGTTCCATGGTGGTACAGAGAATAATTCATGAAAATCCGGAGGTATAATGAGAATTTTTCCAATTTCAAAGCTTGGGTACAATTAGTAAGCAGTAAAGGAACCGAAATATTGAAAAATCGGATATTTTGTGAATATTATCCCCCCACTCTCCCCTCCCCTTGCGAATTTTGGTACTCTGGTAAAATCATGTACAACTCGGAAGTTATTTGAGTCAAACAAAAAAAGAAACACGCAAATCGGTTGGAAATTGAGGCCTGGGCAGAGTTTACAAGATTATGCACGCAAACGCACGTTTTTTAAGCATTAACCCTCCCTCCCCCCCTCCCCCCTTAAAAAGCAAAATTCAAAATTCCGGCGCCGTATGAAATGGTTGTTTACTTTACTTACTTTACTTTACCATCTAAACGCCTACCCGCATAATCCTTGAAAATTTCATCGAAATCGATTGAAAAATGTAGAAGTTATGGCTATGGCAAGGATTTCACGTTTGCGCATGCGCAGCGGCTACTATCAGTCTGGGGGTGATGATTTTCATAGAGGACCATCTACACGCCAATGGGGTATCTCGGTGGGTCGGAAATTCAGGTTTTTGACCTCAAATTTGGATTCAGCACCCTTGAAAACCTATATACTACAACTTTAAGCCCAATGATACTATAACATGTGGTAGAAAAATTAATTAAAGAGATCACACGTTTGAAAAAGGCGGGCCGCTATAAATGCACACACACTAGGCAAGGACTACGCCGCGGACTTCGCCGCGCGCGTGTGTGTGAGTACTATTTTGTAGTATCCAAGAGGTCTTTCAAGGGTTTCCGTGCATGGATACTTTTTTCAAAGACAGTTGGCTAGCTACGTCACGATTGGCTAGCTACATCACACCATTCAAATCTTCAACTTTCCCTAGCTTCTCTGATTTTTTAAAAACATTTTCTCGACGAACAGACCCGATTACCGTTATTCCTGAGCCTTACTCTTTTGAAAAAAAAAAAAAAAAAATTGACTGAAATACCCCATTATAGCTGTGCTGAAGATGCTGTTATGAGGAGGGGCTGGATTTTACTGTTAACGGGCTCTCAAGGAGTGTACAAATGATATGTAATATTGCTAGATGGGTGTATTTATTATTCAGTTGCAATAATAAATCACGTTAAAAAAATGCACACAGCTAACCTTAAACTCAAGCATTACAGCTGTCAGTTTCAGAGGTTTTTTCCGCCAGGAAGAGGCTGAGAAGCAAATTTCAGTACTCCAGAGTGGACAGCAGCAAAGTCAGACTCTTAGCTCACACAGCTAATCTCACAACTCAAACCTTCCAGGAGTCAATTTCAAAGGTCTACAAGAGGCTAAAAAGCAAATTTCAGTACTCCAGAGTGGACAGCAGCAAAGTCAGACTCATAGCTCACACAGCTAATCTCACAACTCAAACCTTCCAGAAGTCAATTTCAAAGGTCTACAAGAGGCTAAAAAGCAAATTTCAGCTCACCAGAGTGGACAGCAGCAAAGTCAGACTCATAGCTCACACAGCTAATCTCACAACTCAAACCTTCCAGGAGTCAATTTCAAAGGTCTACAAGAGGCTAAAAAGCAAATTTCAGTACTCCAGAGTGGACAGCAGCAAAGTCAGACTCATAGCTCACACAGCTAATCTCACAACTCAAACCTTCCAGGAGTCAATTTCAAAGGTCTACAAGAGGCTAAAAAGCAAATTTCAGTACTCCAGAGTGGACAGCAGCAAAGTCAGACTCTTAGCTCACACAGCTAATCTCACAACTCAAACCTTCCAGGAGTCAATTTCAAAGGTCTACAAGAGGCTAAAAAGCAAATTTCAGTACTCCAGAGTGGACAGCAGCAAAGTCAGACTCATAGCTCACACAGCTAATCTCACAACTCAAACCTTCCAGAAGTCAATTTCAAAGGTCTACAAGAGGCTAAAAAGCAAATTTCAGCTCACCAGAGTGGACAGCAGCAAAGTCAGACTCATAGCTCACACAGCTAATCTCACAACTCAAACCTTCCAGAAGTCAATTTCAAAGGTCTACAAGAGGCAAAAAAGCAAATTTCAGCTCACCAGAGTGGACAGTAGCAAAGTCAGGGTCACACAGCTAACCTTAAACTCAAGCTTTACAGCTGTCAGTTTCAGAGGTTTTTTCTGCCAGGAAGAGGCTGAGAAGCAAATTTCAGTACTCCAGAGTGGACAGCAACCAAGTCAGACTAATAGCTCACACAGCTAATCTCACAACTCAAACCTTCCAGAAGTCTATTTCAAAGGTCTACAAGAGGCTAAAAAGCAAATTTCAGTACTCCAGAGTGGACAGCAGCAAAGTCAGGGTCACACAGCTAACCTTAAACTCAAGCTTTACAGCTGTCAGTTTCAGAGGTTTTTTCTGCCAGGAAGAGGCTGAGAAGCAAATTTCAGTACTCCAGAGTGGACAGCAACCAAGTCAGACTAATAGCTCACACAGCTAATCTCACAACTCAAACCTTCCAGAAGTCAATTTCAAAGGTCTACAAGAGGATAAAAAGCAAATTTCAGTACTCCAGAGTGGACAGCAGCAAAGTCAGAGTCACACAGCTAACCTTAAACTCAAGCTTTACAGCTGTCAGTTTCAGAGGTTTTTTCTGTCAGGAAGAGGCTGAGAAGCAAATTTCAGTACTCCAGAGCGGACAGCAACCAAGTCTGACTCATAGCTCACACAGCTAATCTCACAACTCAAACGTTCCAGAAGTCAATTCCAAAGGTCTACAAGAGGCTAAAAAGCAAATTTCAGTACTCCAGAGTTGACAGTAGCAAAGTCAGGGTCACACAGCTAACCTTAAACTCAAGCTTTACAGCTGTCAGTTTCAGAGGTTTTTTGTGTCAGGAAGAGGCTGAGAAGCAAATTTCAGCTCACCAGAGTGGACAGCAGCAAAGTCCGACTCATAGCTCACACAGCTAATCTCACAACTCAAACCTTCCAGAAGTCTATTTCAAAGGTCTACAAGAGGCTAAAAAGCAAATTTCAGCTCACCAGAGTGGACAGTAGCAAAGTCAGGGTCACACAGCTAACCTTAAACTCAAGCTTTACAGCTGTCAGTTTCAGAGGTTTTTTCTGCCAGGAAGAGGCTGAGAAGCAAATTTCAGTACTCCAGAGTGGACAGCAACCAAGTCAGACTAATAGCTCACACAGCTAATCTCACAACTCAAACCTTCCAGAAGTCTATTTCAAAGGTCTACAAGAGGCTAAAAAGCAAATTTCAGTACTCCAGAGTGGACAGCATCAAAGTCAGGGTCACACAGCTAACCTTAAACTCAAGCTTTACAGCTGTCAGTTTCAGAGGTTTTTTCTGCCAGGAAGAGGCTGAGAAGCAAATTTCAGTACTCCAGAGTGGACAGCAACCAAGTCAGACTAATAGCTCACACAGCTAATCTCACAACTCAAACCTTCCAGAAGTCAATTTCAAAGGTCTACAAGAGGCTAAAAAGCAAATTTCAGCTCACCAGAGTGGACAGCAGCAAAGTCAGAGTCACACAGCTAACCTTAAACTCAAGCTTTACAGCTGTCAGTTTCAGAGGTTTTTTCTGTCAGGAAGAGGCTGAGAAGCAAATTTCAGTACTCCAGAGCGGACAGCAACCAAGTCTGGCTCATAGCTCACACAGCTAATCTCACAACTCAAACGTTCCAGAAGTCAATTCCAAAGGTCTACAAGAGGCTAAAAAGCAAATTTCAGTACTCCAGAGTGGACAGTAGCAAAGTCAGGGTCACACAGCTAACCTTAAACTCAAGCTTTACAGCTGTCAGTTTCAGAGGTTTTTTCCGTGTCAGGGAGAGGCTGAGAAGCAAATTTCAGCTCACCAGAGTGGACAGCAGCAAAGTCCGACTCATAGCTCACACAGCTAATCTCACAACTCAAACCTTCCAGAAGTCTATTTCAAAGGTCTACAAGAGACTAAAAAGCAAATTTCAGCTCTCCAGAGTGGACAGTAGCAAAGTCAGGGTCACACAGCTAACCTTAAACTCAAGCTTTACAGCTGTCAGTTTCAGAGGTTTTTTCTGCCAGGAAGAGGCTGAGAAGCAAATTTCAGTACTCCAGAGTGGACAGCAACCAAGTCAGACTAATAGCTCACACAGCTAATCTCACAACTCAAACGTTCCAGAAGTCAATTTCAAAGGTCTACAAGAGGCTAAAAAGCAAATTTCAGTACTCCAGAGTGGACAGTAGCAAAGTCAGGGTCACACAGCTAACCTTAAACTCAAGCTTTACAGCTGTCAGTTTCAGAGGTTTTTTGTGTCAGGAAGAGGCTGAGAAGCAAATTTCAGCTCACCAGAGTGGACAGCAGCAAAGTCCGACTCATAGCTCACACAGCTAATCTCACAACTCAAACCTTCCAGAAGTCTATTTCAAAGGTCTACAACAGGCTAAAAAGCAAATTTCAGCTCTCCAGAGTGGACAGTAGCAAAGTCAGGGTCACACAGCTAACCTTAAACTCGAGCTTTACAGCTGTCAGTTTCAGAGGTTTTTTCTGCCAGGAAGAGGCTGAGAAGCAAATTTCAGTACTCCAGAGTGGACAGCAGCAAAGTCAGACTCTTAGCTCACACAGCTAATCTCACAACTCAAACCTTCCAGAAGTCAATTTAAAAGGTCTACAAGAGGCTAAAAAGCAAATTTCAGCTCTCCAGAGTGGACAGTAGCAAAGTCAGGGTCACACAGCTAACCTTAAACTCGAGCTTTACAGCTGTCAGTTTCAGAGGTTTTTTCTGCCAGGAAGAGGCTGAGAAGCAAATTTCAGTACTCCAGAGTGGACAGCAGCAAAGTCAGACTCTTAGCTCACACAGCTAATCTCACAACTCAAACCTTCCAGAAGTCTATTTCAAAGGTCTACAACAGGCTAAAAAGCAAATTTCAGCTCTCCAGAGTGGACAGTAGCAAAGTCAGGGTCACACAGCTAACCTTAAACTCGAGCTTTACAGCTGTCAGTTTCAGAGGTTTTTTCCGCCAGGAAGAGGCTGAGAAGCAAATTTCAGTACTCCAGAGTGGACAGCAGCAAAGTCAGACTCATAGCTCACACAGCTAATCTCACAACTCAAACCTTCCAGAAGTCAATTTAAAAGGTCTACAAGAGGCTAAAAAGCAAATTTCAGCTCTCCAGAGTGGACAGTAGCAATGTCAGGGACACACAGCTAACCTTAAACTCAAGCTTTACAGCTGTCAGTTTCAGAGGTTTTTTCTATCAGGAAGAGGCTGAGAAGCAAATTTCAGTACTCCAGAGTGGACAGCAGCAAAGTCAGATTCATAGCTCACACAGCTAATCTCACAACTCAAACCTTCCAGAAGTCAATTTCAAAGGTCTACAAGAGGCTAAAAAGCAAATTTCAGCTCACCAGAGTGGAGAACAGCAAAGTCAGATTCATAGCTCACTCAGCTAATCTCACAACTCAAACCTTCCAGAAGTCAATTTCAAAGGTCTACAAGAGGCTAAAAAGCAAATTTCAGCTCACCGGAGTGGACAGTAGCAAAGTCAGGGTCACACAACTAGCCTTAAACTCAAGCTTTCTAGCTGTCAGTTTCAGAGGTTTTTCTTTGAGATAGAGGCTAAGAAGCAAATTTCAGTACTCCAGAATGAACAGCAACCAAGTCAGACTCACCACTCGCCACATCCGACTTCCCTGAATTCCTTCCAACCATTTCCAGAAGGCTTTAAGAGGCTTTGTATAAAATTTTACATCTCTAGGTTGAAAGGAAAGAAGATCAACGAACTAAGTTTGATGAAAATCGATCGAGAAGAAAAAGTAAAAGAATCTGATCAGAGAATGCTGGGTGAAGTTAGCTACTCAAAACTACACTACGAACCAAGTTTCATGTAATCTCAAAAAAGTAGTCGCTTGATTTGTACAAATGTATGCAATTTGTTATCACATTATTTCTTTACAAAATTATAATACTGCCCACCACTGTAGGAAGAAAAATAATGATTCGAGGTATGTTACATAAAAAAGGGGAAAGAAATAATTAATTGACTGAGTAGGAAGGTAACGTAAAAACCGGTTCTCTACAAGCCAACATCCGACAGGTAGAAATATCTCAACCTTCCTCTTATTACTGCCAGAGTGAAAAAGGGGGTGTTTGGCGAAGGGCTGGGAAAAGACCTCAAGAAAAATATACAGAAAGGGCTAAAAGATACATTGTTGCCGAGATACAAAGAAAATAGCTGGGTGAAGAAGAGAAAAAAAGGTTGAGTCAGGGCGAAGCGGAATGAAGGAGGGAGTGAATTAAAAACGAAAATGGCCAGAATTAATTAAAACCCGCGACGGAAGGTGGAGAGGGCACGCCAAGACAAGAAAGAAAAGATTAGTTCTTAATGATTAACACAGAGCGAGCCGAGTGCTGCAGGGAGCTCTGCTTAGTCCGTTTTTTAATTTTTCTTTGTTCCGTATTGTATTTCTATTTGCTTCTTTTATTTTTCATATTTTTACGACGTTTTACCTGGTTTGGGAGGAAAATGATAGCTTACGGAGATTCGTTCGCCAGTATTTTGGTTCCTGATCAATCCGGAGAGCATCTCGGGGCTCTATGATTTTTCACTTCTGCAGAAGGAAGCTATCTGATTGGTTCACCTTGGTCTAATTTTGGGGGTTTCCGAACAGTATTGGTAGAGTGAAGGCACCAGTTTCAGACACTGGTCCAGTAACAAACACTATCAACTTAAAATCCACATAAGAGTTCTAAACGGTTTTGAGGCATTTTTCATGAATCATTTAATGCAGGCAGATTTATCTAGTGGACTATGGCGAAACTACGAGCTCAGAAAACGTTATTGCCGGTTTGGTGACGGTTATCGTATAGGACACTTCCACATCAGTTCTTTCTGTGGCTAAAAGGTGAACAGCTTTCTCCTGGTACATTTGCCCGATTTTCCCTTCCCATTTACTTTTTTCGCCCTATTATTCATATTAGTGTATTGGTAGATTGCGAAAGTTTGTTCGGAACGACAATATTATGGCCGGATTCCGAGGGTGTCTGATGCTGGGTTCCAAAAGGGGCCTCGTTCAGAATTAGACAGGAGGTGCCTGATACTGGTCGTTTCGACCAATCGGCATTTTGTGGTTTTTTTCGTGTATTTTTAATGTTAGACTTAGACCTCACGCCTTTAACTTATATAGCTAACCAAATCACAGCACCCAGTATCAGACAGAGGTGTCAGATCTGGTTACTAATCACCAGAGACCTTCAAATGCCACATTGCCACGGCGCCACACTAAAATGCCACATTCGGCCCATTTTTCGGCAAAATGCCATATTTCGTTGATTTCTTTGGAAATGCCACATTTTGTGCCACATTTCGCCTTATTTTACTGATACTTATTTTTTACTAACGCCCGAGAACGCCGAGAAAAATATGACGAATGGATGTTTGCTAAAACCAGGTAAGATTAACTTATCATCACAGGTCAACGTGGGTCTTCGGCTGTTGTTAGAGTCTCATGTCCGTTCAAAAATAACTTTCCTGGATGCGGATTAGAAAGTCCGATGCAGGATCATAATGGGAAGTGCATGTGTACCTGAGACCCTCTTCCCGCAGCTTCTCTTTTTGGAGTCAAATTTTAAAAACATTCCAAGCATAATCGAGCAGCTACAATCTCAAAAGATTCTCCTGACGACCTCTGTGGAGAAGTTGGAGGAAATCGCCAACACCGACTACCCACAAGCCATTGGATTAAGGATTAACGCCAAGGTACAGTCCGTTCTGGACAGGAATTGCGGCTGGGAATAAATGAAAAGTATAGCCGCGAATCTCGAAGGGTAGGAATCTTCTCTCAGGGAAGAGTGGGACGCAGAAGACGTCCTTGCAATGAAGTACGCGACCGCGACTTCTGCCGATGTAGAGAGATCATTCTCTAAATTGAAATATATACTGAGCGACCGTCGTCTCAATTTATCCATGGATAACATAGCCGCACAATTAAAATTGTTTTATAATTGAATTTAACATGTTGTAAATACATGTAAATTTGTTGGAAATCGTCTAAATAGTTGGTATACATAATACAGTGGTTGATATGCTTTCAAGTTTCATGATTTAATGGTTCAAAATCCCTTTTATGGTGGGGAGGGGGTGGAAAGTTGAAAAAAATAAATACCACATCAGCTGAAATAAATGCCACATTTGGCCACAATAAGTGCCACATGGCCACATTTTATAGTGCCACATTTTATAAAAATAAGTGCCACATTTTGAAGGTCTCTGCTAATCACACATCGTTGAGTACAGGGTGTCTGATACTGGTACTCAACAATATCCAATACTCGGCTTTGGTTCAATTCAAAGATTTTTTTTTTACAAAATCGGGACTGCAGCAAGAAAATATGAATTTATGTGATGATTTTCTTCTTCTATTTTTGTACGAAAAGCGTCTGTACCTAGTCGAATAAAAATTTACTTAATACAATAGATTTTTTTGGTTGTTAGATTGTAGTGTCTCTTTCTGGACCACGAGGGCGCCTGATATTAGCGCCATTCAAATCCCAAAAATAATATTTTCTGGCTAAACCGTACAAGATTGTGAGGTTTTGATCATAAACTAACTGAATTCTAATATAATTTCGTACAGGGTGTCCCATGTTGAGAACCTTGAGGACCGAAAAACTTCGGGAATCGATTCTACAACTAATTTAAGTAAGAAAATGTCTCTTACCAATTTTATTTTAACCCCTTCTTTTCCCATTTTTTTTTAATTCTAAGATTTTTTTATGTTTTTTAACCTTACGTCACTAAAATTATCGTGACTACCTTAATTTACGGCGAAAATGTAAAAATAAGGGCACCTTTGGAAAGGGCGTCAAATTTTCCATCTTTTTAGTGCCTACAAAAAACTATTTTTAGGGTCCTAATGGGTGAAAAATCAACTCGTAAAGTAATTGATATCAAATTGACATTTTCTTTTTGTCTTTTGATTGTTGAAGTTATTACTTCCGCATGGTTTTTCACGTACCTCAACACCAAACACTACGCTAAGATCTCAGCTTTCCAACGGTGTAATCAAAAAATATTTTACAATCTAATTTAGGGGAGAAATTTGTGAATAAACGAGGAAAAACGTGACTTTGTTTAAACGAAATAAGTGCCTCTGGCGATTACGAGGTTGGATTATGGGAGGGAGGGAGGTGAGGGTGGCGTAGTAGACAGCGAGACCTCCCGAAATAAATAATCCTTCCAAATAAACTTGATTATGAAGTAGGTAGGTAATACCTAAGGTTGCAGGTGCCTCTTCGTCTAGCGGCTGGGATGTTGAGAGAGAGAGATTATACCACATGAGCGACCAGGGTAAGAAGACCGACATGGTAGCCGTCAAGCCTGACAGGTCTTGCATTATCCTGGATGTCCAAATTGTCAATGGCAGCTTGTACATGGAGCAGAAGCAGACCTGGCAGGCTAAGATAAGAAAGTATGATAGACATGATTTACGGCAAGCGGTATCAGAGCTAAAGAGTGGCTCCCAACAACATCAGGGTGATGGCTGCAACATTGTCATGGCGCGGAGAGTGGTGCTTGAAAAGTTCCAAAGAGTTGCATCTCAGTAGTTGTACTCCGTGGTGTCACCATCCGCGTACTGCTCGGTCCATATTTGAACAAGTGGTCTTTATAGAGGCACTGGGTGATTCCTGGGCGTCCTCCTCCCCATTAACATTTGATTTGTTTCTTTATTTTTGTTTATTGCCCCCTCCGTCTTTGAGGAGAGTTAGAAAAGTTAAGTAATGCATGGATTCCAGGGGACGTCCCAATGGATAAGCATTAGGTCAATTTAAACCAGTAACTGGTTTACTACAGGGGAAAAGGGAGATAACTGACTTTTTTTTCTCGAAATGAGTTAGAGACGGTACCTTATAGATTTTTTTATGGCGAACACAATGGGCACATCAAAACTGGGGAAAACCGGGTCCAAAGAGGCTAAAATCGCTGGTGAAATAAATGCATACAGGGGAAGAACGGGACTCTCCAAGCGGTTCCGGGGAAAAAGGGGGTAACACAACACCAAAAACCCAACAGCAACTCTGTGACAACGAATTTCACTTCCCAAACCGAGCCTACAAGAAATAACTTCCGATCTCCAGGGAAAAATATGATGACCTCCAGCATTTGGTGCAGTTTTGCTGTGCCAAAACAAAAGCATACTTCACGAAAATCAGGCCAGCCAGCAATAAATAGAATAATCTTTGCCCAAGAACTGTATTACCTCTGCTACAAAATTATCCGCGTAACAATATTATTGTAACCCAACACTTCTGTAAACTTTCAACTTATCTAACACAGGTACCTTTTGGAGCTGAAAATAATGTGTTATTTTTAATTCATAGACCAAGAATACCATGGAGAAAACCCGCAATGCATGGAGATACCCCCTTTTTCCCCAGTACAGTTGGACCTTTAGGCGTTAGCTGGCTTCCCTGGCCCAACAGTGACTTAATTGCCGAACTTTGGTTATGCAGTTACATTCTCTAATACTTAAGGAAAGTTGTGTTTTTATTTTAACACAGAATGTGTTTTTGCGATGACCTACCGAAAAAAAATCGTCACGAAAAAGCGACAGAAAAAACATCTGGTGATATGTTTATTGGTTGTCGTGTTAATGTCAACTCCACATTTATTATTGTTGTTTTTTATTTAACGGATGACTAGTATCGCAAAAACACATTCTGTGTTCCTATGATTTCATACAGAGTATGGAAAAAGAAATAAACCGGGGGGTGCAGAGGGGCGGAGCCCCCCGCCGAGGCGCAAAGCGCCGAGTTTTATTTTTTGCTTTCATACATGAACAGTAATGGCGTTTTCCACACAAAAAATGTTCTGCTGAAAAATTTCGAAAATGGCAGTTATGCCCCTTTTCCCCTGTGGTTTTCAGTTGGTAAGAGAGAAAACTGTTTCTTTTTTTTAATTTAGTATTTTAGGCAAGAAACAGTAAAATCAGTTGGAAATTGAGACCTGGGCATAGTACACAAGATTATGCCCGAAAAAGCACGTTTCTTGAGCAGTAACCCCCCCTTTACCCCCTTGAAAGGCAAAATTCGAAATACCGGCGACGTAGTGCACAACTAGACAGTTTTCCACGTCGAATAAAAGAAGAACCACGAAAATTATTCGAGAACTAAGGCCTGGGCAGACAAGATTTTATCACACAGACATACACCTATGGTTTTTTTCGCGGATTTGGATTCAGAAAGGTCTAAAACGGATTACTGTGTGATTTTTTTTCCCCTTCTATTGAGTGTAGTTCAACTTTACCCCAGATCACTCGCATAAGGACGCCCAAGTCATACTGCGGGACGTCCTAAAAAGTGACAATGGCAAAGGCAAAGCTGTGTTCTTCGCAGGCGAGTGATCTATACAGGAAAATTAAAAACCTTTGAGTAATAATTAGCTGCGTTTTTTATAACAATGCCTGTTCTAATAGTCACGTTAACTTTACTTGGATGGACATTAGACGCGGCAGTCGATTGTAGAACCTGCTGAAAAGGTATACCTAACCCTCAACACAGCTAGGTACTGCGGGTCTACGAACGTTCCCAGGGCCACCGACAGGTAGAGCTGTAGTCCCCGTCACCATAATATTATTTACCCCTGATATATCTCACTCGTCGTAGACTAAAGTAACATCAGCATTTTTGGTAATTTTGAGTTTGTTATTCATTTCAAGCTCTCAGGGGAATTTGGCTCTCCAATGGGATGAAATAAACATCCAAAAAAACAATGTAGCAGGTAACAGAAAATGGTAAACACTGACTGGAAAAGCCTTATAACTCGTAGGAATTTCGCATTTTAATATCGCAGGCCCGCAAGAAATGTGTCATTCTTCCTGTCGTGACTAAACTGATCGTATTTGTGAAATAAAACGAAGATTGTAATTCTTTGAGTTGTGTCACTTTTCTTGCTTCCCGCAAGAAAAGATCCCTTATATTTCTTCTTCTGACAAGAAAAGAGAAAGGAAGAAATGGATCAAGAATGACAAATTGAATTGAGGTTGACGGCAATTCAAAAAGGCCAAAACTTCAAACGCGATTTCTCTCAACTTAGGGACTGTAGAGGGGATGTAGGTACCTCCTCAAACCACATATTCAACAATGATGATCAATTAATTAACCCTTAAGTTCACATTATTAGGAGAGTGAAACGTCTGCCAGGTAGGGTGGGGAGTAAAGTAACAAGCTGACGATCGAGTCTTGAAAATCAGTGAAATTCTAATTATGTGTTCTTAGTCATTCAGGTCATACCACTCACTTTCTGATTGTGTTCACAATTTAGAATTTGAATAAATTCTAAAAATATTTTCTTAACCTACTCAGATGACAATAATGAAAGGAGTAACTAAGAAAGGATTTTGTAGGGTAAGGGTTGATCTAAGCTTAAAATTCCCTACAAGAATCTTTTTACCTTCAACTAATCTAGACAATAGAAACACATTTTTGAGAACTTTTTCTCAAGCTTGAATAGTGTAAACTAAGTCTCCGCTACCTTAATAGACCCGGAAGCAAAATGATCAAATGGGGTGTGCGCATGGGTCGGAAAAACTGTTTATTGTTATTTTTAATCTAAACTAGACCTCATTCTGCGAAATTTGACACCAACCGCGACCTTCTGTCGTGAGAAGACCTTTTTCTATGATTTTTCAAAGTGTCGAATGTTTATGACGTCACAGTGGGCGAGTGACGTCAAAACATTCGAAACTTTGAAAAATCATAGAAAAAGATCTACTCATCCAAAAAGAGGTCGGCTGGTGTCAAAATTCTCAGGATGAGGTCTACTTTCGATTGAAAAAATCAGGCGGATCCCCCATTGGAATTAAGGATTATGATAAATACCATACACATTTCAAAAATCCCAATTTAAATTTCGGTGCTGAAAAAATTACAATGTATTCGGAAGGAAATGTAGGAAACATAATATGTGAGATATTATCTCTACCCAACTACCTAAGGTGTGGTGTAAACCGCAATCATGGGATTCTTCCCCACACGTACATTCAAATATCTGCTTTTAGACGGCTATAAAGGCGTATTTCATCGGAAAGGACTGCGTGTACAGAAAGTACACCTCAAAATCCTACAGGTAGCGTTGCAAACTCATCTTCAGAATGGTGATGATTGGGTTTTTCCCCTGCAGGTGCCCTACAATGAGGAATTTCACCATGTCAGAATTTCCTATTTTTGATCCCAAAATCGGATTCAGCACCTCGAAAAACCTCCTAAGGCAAACTTTCAGCCCGAACTTCCTAATTTACGAATAAACAAAACAGTGTAGAAAATACGAATGTTTGAAAAAACCGGGAAAATGACGTCATCCTGGAATAGTTCATTTATGGCCGCTTGAAGCGCTGAGATCGAGAAATCTATAGTCCCCAGATGCAAAATTTCATGAAACAATAAAGTTCGAAATCGAAAAACTGAAGAAAAAAGAGTTGTGGGTGCATTCATTAGGAAATGTGATTACTGGTTGGTAAGGACGCAAAACAAACTCGAAGAAACGAACGATCGCATTTTGGTCAGCAAATTTGAACGTAGATCAGGCCTTTTTTGCGATTCACACTCGAGTTTCTGAGTTATCATAAGTCCGATACAACTTCTCCAATAGGAGGGTTGGTCCGGGTGGTCTCATTCGATTCTAAAAATTCAATACTATTCTAAATTCATCAAAAAACTTCGTACAGTTGTGGCCGTTACAACGATTTCATAACAGACAGACAGACACGAAACCAAAATTTTTCAGGATGGCCTAAAACGAATAAACGCTTGCATACAAGTCTGCAACGCATTAGGACATTTCATGTCTTTCGTTGGTTTTACAATTTGAAGGTTGTTTTGCGCTTGGAATCGGAGAAGGATTTGCAGCTTTACGAGCACGATATTCGCGTTGCCGTTCGGCGGTTGATTTCACTGTTGAACCCCGCTTTAACCGTTTTTCGTTGCTTTCTTCGTCGTCAAAACGCGATTTACGTTCAGTTGAATTCATAATGTATGACTACAAATTATAACTGCAACTCTTAGTTATAAACCTAACTTTTTACTTCGATTGAATATAGTATCAATACAACTACTAGGTATCCATGTAAGGTTGACATGGATTTGTTTACAAACCTAAATGGAAAAGTTTAGGAGCTATAATCATATAAGTACCTAACTACCTCACTTCCAAGAATCATAAATGCTTGCATACGAGTCTGCAACACATTGGGACATTTTCTTCTGTGTATTCGAGCCAGACTACATCACCTACTCCAGTAGCGTTGTTGTTCATGTCCTAACGAGACAAATTTCAGCTTCCTACGGTTGATAGGAAAGAAGTTAGCTTCAGTAGCCACTCAGCTGATCAAGACCCTGTACAACTTATTGTTCACGTCCTAAGGAGGCTACCAGCCAAATTTCAGCTTCCTACGGTTGATAGGGAAGAAGTTAGCTTCAGGAGCCACTCTGCTGATCAAGACCCTGTACACCTTATTGTTCATGTCCTAAGGAGGCTACCAGCCAAATTTCAGCTTTCCACAGTTGATAGGAAAGAAGTTAGCTTCAGGAGCCACTCAGTTGATCAAAACCCTCTGCACCTTATTGTTCACGTCCTAAGGAGGCTACCAGCCAAATTTCAGTTTCCTACGGTTGATAGGAAAGAAGTTAGCTTCAAGAGCCACTCAGCTGATCAAAACCCTGTGCACCATATTGTTCATGTCCTAAGGAGGCTACCAGCCAAATTTCAGTTTCCTACGGTTGATAGGAAAGAAGTTAGCTTCAAGAGCCACTCAGCTGATCAAAACCCTGTGCACCATATTGTTCACGGTTTTTAGCACCAATTGGAGGCTACCAGCCAAATTTCAGCTTCCTAGGGTTGATAGGAAAGAAGTTAGCTTCAGGAGCCACTCAGCTGATCAAAACCCTGTGCACCTTATTGTTCACGTCCTAAGGAGTCTACCAGCCAAATCATAATAATCATCTAGCCAAATTTCAGCTATAATCATATAGGTACCTACCTACCTCACTTCTACGAATCATAATAATCATTGAGCATATTTCGTAACATAACGTGACATAACGAAAATTTGGTTGTGTGCCATAGCAAAGACATGAAATGTCAAAAAGTAGAAAAAGCAAGATGGGGAAAATTAGGTTTCCCCTGTTTTTGTTTGATAACTTTTCTCTTAGAAAACACGATTTCGTCGTCCCAATGGGCAACACTGGGAGGAGACGGCGATCCGAACAGCCCAATCAGCGAGCGTTCCCGCTCCACGTCCGTTTTCCCGGTTAGTTTTGAAATCAAAAATTTTGATTGTCTCCCAAAAATAACAGGAGACTTATTTTCCGAAATCAGCCCGATTTTCATCAATCCCGCACCATTAATTATTCAGGAAAAATTCAAACAGAATTCGGTGAAATTCCTCATTCTGTCTGGCAACGATCGACCTTCAGTCAAAAGGACAAAACTGCAACACGTGAGCTTCATACAACAATCAACATCGTATTCCTCCCTTTCGAGTAATCTCTCTACTTACCAAATTTGAGCAAAACATATTCATCACTCTGAGAAATCGGTTCTTCAAGACCTCCTAATAATAGGTAGAGAGCCCTAACATTTCAAAACGACTTTTCACGTCCCCAAACCAGCTCATACTTGCATGTGAAAACAGTTAATAAATTAAGGGTATAACTCAACAAAAACACGAATACCACAATCAACTATCACAGATTCATTAAAATAAACTTCACTTACTATCCTCCCCAATAAATTTATTACATAAAAAAAAGTAATTACATAAAAAGAGGTCATATACGAGAAACAGTATTTTTAGCTCTTGATCTTAATTCGAAGAGTTTTCCTTCAGTAGTGAAGGAACTGAATCCAACAATATTCCGACCACATATTAATTATCGAGCTCTTAATATGGTTTCATTTAATTTCTCAAAACCCTTCCTCATTGGTGAAATGTGGGAAGAGATCCAGTATTAACTCCAACAGTCCAATATTACTTCTAAGGCCGTGAGGGAAGGAGGAAAAAATCCGCAGAAACTACTTTTCTTTTGGTTCTCGGGGGAAGTTCTAAATCCTTAAGAAAAACTCTAGGAACCTCACCTGAGGAAAAACCAATTACGCCCGGTAAAAATAGGAGAAAAAAAAATATATGAAAGAGAGCTTCTCCTTCAGAGTTATTGGAGGATCTCATAGCTATTGGAGGCATTTCATATACCGTATAGTCCGTAAAGCTCTTAGAGAATCCTGTGGCCTTCTTTCGCGGCACGGCATGAAAGAATGGCCGGGATGGATTATTATCTAGGGAAGGAACGAGGAGGAACCGAAGAGAAGTCAGTGCACTCGAACAAGGCTTACGGAAGAAGGCCAGAGATAAGACCGCCAAATTACCATGAAACTGCACAGTGGACAAAATCGTCAAAAAACAAGTCAAAAAACACTGCACATTATTACACAAAGGTTTATTATTTTCCTGTACAGATCACTCGCCTTTTGACAGAGCAACAGTTACTCCGACATCTGATTCATGATTCGATGGCTCTATCGAATCACAATCCAGGGATGGCTCGACAGTTTCATTGCAGACAACGATCTTGTTAGTACTTACTTTCACAAGATCATTTTCCTTACCCTCGTGGTTCAAATCCGAAGATCTAATAGGTGAACTCTACTGATACTACCCCCCCCCCCACCATATATATATAGCATTTCCGAATTGAGTTAAACTTTTTCCATTTAGGTTTAGTCCTTGTTCATTTTGGTTTAAACCTTTTCCATTTAGGTTTAAACCTTTTCCATTTAGATTTAAACCTTTTCCATTTGGATTTAGACCTTTTCCACTTATTTCCGAATTGAGTTAAACTTTTCCCATTTAGGTTTAGTCCTTTTTCATTTTGGTTTAAACCTTTTCCATTTAGATTTAAACCTTTTCCATTTGGATTTAGACCTTTTCCACTTAGATTTAAACCTTTTCCATTTAGATTTAAACCTTTTCCATTTGGATTTAAACCTTTTCCATTTGGATTTAAACTCAGGAAAGTATCGTGGAGTTAGAGGTAAAAGTACCCAAGTCACAAATTCAACACGTGGGAAAATCAAATGCAGAATATTATGATTATTTAACTGTTGTTATTATTAGTGATCAATATCATCAAACTATGTATCCAAGAAATGTATCTTAAAAAATAATTTATCATCATATTTACCAAACTAACTTTTGAAATTTTAATTTGATTTTCGCACAATATGAATCTTTTCGGTACTTTTACCTCAAACCCGACGTAATTATGCCACAACTTGAAAATTAAATCATGCAAGTGTTTTTTTATGCACAGAAATGTAATATATATAATGAACACATGTTTTTTGAACACAAGAATTTCTCATGAACGGAAGTTATAAATTAAGTACAGTATTTTTCTTCCATCACATCTGAAGTGGAACAGAATGTTTATGGCGCTATGCAAATGAGAATAATATTACTTACTTACTATGATGGGGCTAACGCTATGATGGGGCTAAAAACTGACGTTTTGATGGAGTTTAAATCTAAATGGAAAAGGTTTAAATCTAAATGGAAAAGGTTTAAATCCAAATGGAAAAGGTTTAAATCTAAATGGAAAAGGTTTAAATCCAAATGGAAAAGGTTTAAATCTAAATTGAAAAGGTCTAAATCCAAATGGAAAAGGTTTAAATCTAAATGGAAAAGGTCTAAACCTAAATGGAAAAGGACTAAATCTAAATGGAAAAAGTTTAACTCAATTCGGAAATGCTATATACAAGCCTCATTGATTATAGGATAATATATCTATTTATATTTCCTAATTCAATGTGTATCTATTAATCATCATTCCTAGTCCTAGATTGATCTCCACCAAGGAATATTTAGAATACATCGCCGATTTAATTATTCGCATTAATTATTCCAATTGTCCAGATCCCCCTAGAAGAATACTGTTCCAGCCTGCAAAGAACACAGCTTTGCCATTGCCACCCCCTACCAACTATATTTTTGCGTCACAATCAAAATTTGATTCGAAGAAATATTCGAATAAATTTCGAATCATAAATAATTCGAATAAATTCGAATTATTCGAATAAATTCGAATCATATTCATATTTAATATGATTCGAAGAATTAAAGAATTTTGGGAGCCTTCATTAGGAAATTTCAATAAGCGAGTCTCACTCAGTGAATAAACGGGTTTTGCCACTTTTCTATGGCAATTATTGGTCAATTTTGATGATTCCAGCGGCTTTTCAGGTTTTCCCACTTTTCTATGGCAATTATTGGTCAATTTTGATGATTCCAGCGGCAATCTTTTAGTTTTTAAAATACTTACCCTAGGTAAAAAATTGCAAAAACCCATGAAAATTTCAAATTTAGGTAGAAATTTTGGAATTGAACAGTGCATTAGTGTGAAGATTATAAAAATAAGAAGAATGCCACGAGATACGTGGAAATTGGATGATTATTTCCTGAGAAAAATTGGAAAAACTGTTGATGAACGAGCTGAGAAGGGTCGGGGATGGGGGAGGCACTGGGGGTGGAGATATTGCTCCTTCAGACCGGGGGGGGGGGGGGTGGCTACCGAGCTCCGGTTCGTATGATATTGGACTAACCCGGAACGAAGAAGAAACGGCGACCGAAAGAAACCCCCTCAAGTTCTCATAGGAAGAGAACGGTAATTTCTACAGAGCTCTGGATGGTCTCATTCGACTCTAAAAATTCAATACTACTCTAAATTGATGAAAACACTTTACATCAAAAGTTTTTGAGCAAGGGCGTTTTGAAATTCAGCCCTTAGAAGTGACTGACATCAACCAAAAGCTTCGGGGCACAACTAGACCCCGAATGGAGCCCATATGCCAAAATTCATCAAAATCGGTCAATGGTAGCACGATTTTTGGATTCTACGTACCTTGAAACGTCAACCAACAAATTTTGAGCCGTAAAAAAAATTCTTGGTTGATTCCAAAGGTTCATTATTGAAAGTAATAAACCAAAAGTGCCACGTTAGATGGGCAGCACTAATGAAGAATAATGTGGACCTAAAAACTCAGTAGGTGAAGTGAGAATATGATTGAATTGGGTCAGATCATCAATAATTTTCCCTAAAAGTACGCCAAGTTGGGTTGGCAGTGCAGCGTTGGAATAACATTAGGAACTCCTTCACACGTTGACAGTTTTTTACATTTTGCTGATGTCTCTATTTTTATTGGAATGCCTCGATAACCTCAAATATACCAAATACGGAGTGTCATTTCTTCCTCACAGTTACTTTTCACAAATAAAGTGACGAAAGAAGGTAGCTCAAGTTTACTAGATGTCGTCATTCGTTCCTCGTTCCGGGTTAGTATAATCTCTCAAGAACCGGCGCTCAAAGTTTTAAAATTGTACCTAAATTTGAAATTTCCAAGGATATTCATCAATCATCAAAATTGAACAATAATTGTCGGCAAAAAGTGGAAAAAACAATTTATTCACTAATTTAATAAATTGAGATAAATTTTTCAAAAACTTACATTTTTTTCGAAAATTAGGTTTTTCATAATTTATAGTTTAAAATTTAAATGGGGTTCGGATCTTGATTGTATTGAGGATGAACTCTGTGAGGCCTCATAGTGACTTGCCTTGTACGTCAGACGCGGCCGAGCGAGCCGAGGATAATAAGCAAAAGCCAGTATGAATCACCGCCCATTGAAAAAGGCCGAACGCTCAAGAATGCGAAAGTTCGCCTCTGCTCCGTCTCCTAGGTGTGGAGCTCCGCTCACGTTGCCCGAACGTGGACCTCATCCGAGATGATTTCTCCATATAAGACCGACATTTTTATAATGAATGAGCTTGATTTTATTCATATGACGTAGAAGGAAATGCGATCGGATCCGAAAATCGATCGATAAGACTGCATTTGAATAGGAATGTTTCTAGAATTCGAATAGTTTCCATTCAGCTCACTTAGCGACACAGCCATCCAAGAAAACATGGAAGCCCACACTTCACGCTGACCAGCTCATGAGTGTTCATCTGAATGAGACATTTCCGTGCCTTTTCTTCTACATCACCAAATCATAGTTCAAACGGAGTGCTCCCCAAAGAGGAGGAATATGATAGTCATATTCAATTCATGCTGGCGAATTTACCAGTGGTACTGCTCAATAATGATAAAATGAAGCGTTTTTAAACTATCTATATCTGAAGGTCGACGTAAAGACACGAGAATTTCTTTTGTCATTACGTCCATGTTATTCTTTGTGAGAATGCTATACTCACCCAACTTCGCAGATATTTTTTGACGCAGAAAAATCAAAAATGGTAAAATATGGTAGGATTCAGCATTTTTTCGTTCTCACTCCTTAACGATGTTTGATGAAATTCGCATAGTAACTTGGAAGGAGGATACATGAAGATATAGGGCTATATCTATAATAACTAGATATATATAAATATAATATGTAATATAATGATACATAATACATGAAGATGAGGGCTCCATTCAGGTGAACATTATACCAGAAGGATACTCTTGGGACTGGATGATAAACAATAGTAATGGTTTGACACTAACTTATCTTATGATGTCACTGACGAGGAGTCATACAATGCACACGGACATGTACAATAATATCACGACTAACCAACATCTGTGCTGGAGAGATGACTATTGAAGGATCGGGATCGTGGACCCAGAGACTTGTACAAGACCCTATAGTCTGGGCAACGAAGACTAAAAAAGAGCCTGAGGTAGAAAAAAATAGAACCCAAACCAAAATTGGCACAGATGTAGGGGTGGGTATCCTTATTAACATACTAAAAGTCCTGGAGGGTGGGGCACGAGCTCGAGGGGAGGGGGGTCACTAAAGGTCCCATTTTGGGGTTTTTCGTAAATATCGGTGCATTTCTCGATAAAACATTCTCTATAGTAAATGTAAGCTGATAAAATTCTCTACAACTTTGATTCTATACGTTTTATCGAAATTCCGAACCGTTACCGAGTTTTATGCATCCAAAAATGGAGAAATTTTGAAAATTCGGTTTTTAGCTCAATACTTAGTTAATAAAAAAACTTTTTCGTTTTTTTCTATATAATCTTTTCATATCAACCCCCCCCCCCCCCCACTGATCTGTTGATATGTAATTCTGGGTTGTTAATTCGTGGAGACGTATACATAGCATTAAATGACGACAGATGACAAAAAGAAGGACGATTGAAGTTCGAGGGCACATAAAAGGGGGAATGGCAACATTTGAGTAAAAATGACACAAATTGGCAAAATTTAGAAATTGGCGTAATTTTTGATTGGTAAATGATAAATTGGCAATCAACCACATTTTCTTCAAGGAAATTTAATGCTCTACAACTTTTTCTAAGAGACATTTTTTCTCAGATCAACCGTTTGGACGAAATTCAACAAAGTTATCCAGAAAACGTGAGCTAAAAACCGAATTTTCAAAATTTCTCCATTTTTGGATGCATAAAACTCGGTAACGGTTCGGAATTTCGATAAAACGTATAGAATCAAAGTTGTAGAGAATTTTATCAGCTTACATTTACTATGAGGAATGTTTTATCGAGAAATGCACCGTTTTCGAGATATTTACGAAAAACCTCAAAATGGGACCTTTAGTGACCCCCCTCCCCTCGAGCTCGTACCCCACCCTCCAGGACTTTTAGTATGTTAATAAGGATACCCATCTCTACATCTGTGCCAATTTTGGTTTGGGTTCTATTTTTTTCTACCTCAAACCCTTCGTTGCCCGGACTACTAATGCTCCACCTTGATTCAGTAAAGAGCTAGACATGAGCATCTCTGCTGTTGCATTCATAAACAGACTTCTGATGGGTCGTGGTTTTGAAAACCTGTTCAAGTTCAGAATGAGAAAGAGGGAGGACCCTTACTGTGAGGATTGTGGAGCCTGCATCTTGTAAAGCACTGCACCAAAACTGCAGGAGTCGCTGAGGACGTGATTGAGAGAAGTAAAGGAACTGACGGTGCAGTTTTTGCAGAGAAGACTCCGAGAACATAAACTTTTGGTGAGTATTCAGGAAAACACGACGGACGCACAGGTGAAGACATGAACAAAAATGAAACTGGTAAGAGAGGTGAAAAACAAAAGCAACATTGGACACACAACTCCAAGGTTAGATCCAAGAAGAAGAAGAACTTCTCTTACGAGCTTCTCTTTAATTGTAGGTACCTACCGTGGAGATGGTTCCCCATTCACTTCATGAGCTTTGCCCGTGTTCCTGAAACCTTCTAGGAGCGGATCTGTTGCCGATTTTCTGTCCCGAGTTGAAGCAATATGCACCAAGCCTTTAGATTATTCTAAACTTGCTAGTGCACAGCGATCTGAAGACCTTCCAACATCCTCATCACTTGTGTGGAAACAAATCCATTTTTCTAAGGCTAGCTCTCCGGTATACTGTGATGTTTCCACCGGTTTCATTCGACCCTATGTACCTCCAGAATTCCGACGTCAAGCCTTTCAAACAGTTCATGACTTATCTCATCCAAGCAATCGTTCAACGTACAAGGCACTCAGCCAGCGATTTATTTGGCCCTCAATGGCCAAAGATTGTAAGAGCTGGGTTCAGGAGTGCACTTCTTGCCAACGGAATAAGGTTCATAAGCACACTCATAGTCCTCTAGGTGCATTTCAACCTCCAGATGACCGTTTCTCTCACGTCCACATTGACCTGGTTGGGCCGTTGATCCCATCCCAGGGATGTACATACGTTCTGACTTGAGTTGATCGATTCACAAGATGGCCTACTACTATTTACAGTTAAAGTACAGCATTCGCTTTTATTTTCGGAAACTTCAATAATTTTGTCAGCTAGTGGTACTAAAGCACTTAAATTCTGATCTGAGCTTACTGACAGAATAGCTCTGGTATTCGCTGGCAGCTGTTGGAGCCAAAGAGACTTGAGAACTGTTTCGCTCAGGCGATTTTTTGCAAGTTCCTTCATTTCACGTATGAGCTGACTTGGGCGTCGATCTCCAAGAGTTGAACCTTTCAATAGTCGTTGCAGCTGTTTGTCCTCTGAGTCGGAAAAGGTATCAGATACCTTATAGATTCTCTAAGTCTTGCTTTCAAGGTACCGTACTTGTTAGATGCCGGAGGTGCCGTTATAAGAAACGCTGACTTGTGCGAGTACAGTTGAGTCAATCGCAATTACGATGCAGTCGTACTGATCTTGATCTGCCGTAATGTGTTTCATTCGGAATTGGGTTTCACATTGGCCATACCAAATCGATACATTGGCTTTCCAGAATGGTGGAGCGACAAAATGTATCCTTCGAAAATCTACTTCCCTGGCACCACTGGCACCCTCCATTGTTCAAACATGGTCACCAGTTTTTAGACGAGTGTGAGTACGTACCTATTTTATATTTATGGAATAAAGTTGACTCGGTGGGAATGTTAACTCGGAACTAACTTTTTATTGACAACATAACTTTCCAGGTAAACAATCAACATATGTCATAAGATTTTAACGTGTTCAATTAAATCAACAAATAAACTGAAGAAACCGCTACAAACCTACAAAATTTGGTGAGTGAATAAAACAAATCAAAAAATTTTCTGACAGTTGAGGCTTGGACCATGGTATCACTACTGACACCAAATTTCGACGATTTTTCATGGAATCTGAGTACAAGTAAGAATTCTTATTTTCTTGTGACCAAGAAATATTTCTCATCTAGTGACTTGCTCTAGAAAGCAACTGATTCACTAAACGCACCAGTCGCTAACTTAACCACCGAGTTGCTAACTGAAGCGACACGGATATTATAAACTCAATTGTGTTTCCGATTCATTTTCCAAGAGATTAGTACCGTTAAAATTTACCAATTAAGGTGAATGAACACTTTTTGGAAACGGGAGAGGGAGGGGAATAGATGTATAAATGAATAGATTAGGTTTATTTGTTACCCCCTCCATAAACAACGATAAATCGAACTTATAACGTAACAAGTTGGAATTGAAAAAAATTAGAAAATCAAAATGTATCAAATATATTCATGTGAGTACTCTTTTTTCATGAGATTCAAGGCGATGTGAGGGCTCATAATGTGGAAGTATTAAATTTTTTACCCCCACCACAAATGTAAATATAGAAGGTATGTTAGGTATGCTAGTATCAAATCCTCCACATAAAAAATCGTGTAGGTACTTTTTGGAAACAGGGTGATCAGGAGATTCACATTTTGGTAGAGTTACATTTTTTTACCCCCACCCTAACATACAGTATGTTAGGTATGCTAGTACCAAATCCTCCACATAAATAATTGTGTAGGTACTTTTTGGAAACAGGGTGATCCGGAGATTCTCATTTTGGTAGAATTACATTTTTTACCCCCACCCTAACATACAGTATGTTAGGTATGCTAGTACCAAATCCTCCACATAAATATTCGTGTAGGTACTTTTTGGAAACAGGGTGTTCCGGAGATTCACATTATGGTAGAATTACATTTTTACCCCCACCCTAACATTCAGTATGTTAGGTATGCTAGCTCCAAATCCTCCACATAAATATTCGTGTAGGTACTTTTTGGAAACAGGGTGTTCCGGAGATTCACATTATGGTAGAATTAAATTTTTACCCCCACCCTAACATACAGTATGTTAGGTATGCTAGCTCCAAATCCTCCACATAAATATTCGTGTAGGTACTTTTTGGAAACAGGGTGTTCCGGAGATTCACATTATGGTAGAATTACATTTTTACCCCCACCCTAACATTCAGTATGTTAGGTATGCTAGCTCCAAATCCTCCACATAAATATTCGTGTAGGTACTTTTTGGAAACAGGGTGTTCCGGAGATTCACATTATGGTAGAATTACATTTTTACCCCCACCCTAACATACAGTATGTTAGGTATGCTAGCTCCAAATCCTCCACATAAATAATCGTGTAGGTACTTTTTGGAAACAGGGTGATTAGGAGATTCACATTTTGGCAGAATTACATTTTTAACCCCACCCTATTTCCGAAAAGTACCCCCTCAATTTTTTATGTGGAGGATTTGGATCTAACATACCCAACATACTGTATGTTAGGTTAGGGGTAAAAAGTATAATTCTACCAAAATTTGAATCTCCTGATCACCCTGTTTCCAAAAAGTACCTACACGATTATTTATGTGGAGGATTTGGTACTAGCATACCTAACATACTGTATGTTAGGGTAGGGGTAAACAATATAATTCTACCAAAATGTGAATCTCCGGAACAACGTGTTTTCAAAAAGTACCTACACAATTTTTTATGTGGACGATTTGGAACTGGCATACCTAACATACTGTATGTTAGGGTGGGGGTAAAAAATGTAATTCTACCAAAATGTGAATCTCCGGAACACCCTGTTTCCAGAAAGTACCTACAAAATTTTTTATGTGGACGATTTGGATCTAGCATACCTAACATACTGTATGTTAGGGTGGGGGTAAAAAATGTAATTCTACCATAATGTGAATCTCCTGATCACCCTGTTTCCAAAAAGTACCTACGCGATTATTTATGTGGAGGATCTGGTACTAGCATACCTAACATACTGTATGTTAGGGTGGGGGTAAAAATGTAATTCTACCATAATGTGAATCTCCGGAACACCCTGTTTCCAAAAAGTACCTACACAATTTTTTATATAGGACGATTTGGATCTAGCATACCTAACATACTGTATGTTAGGGTGGGGGTAAAAAATGTAATTCTACCATAATGTGAATCTCCTGATCACCCTGTTTCCAAAAAGTACCTACGCGATTATTTATGTGGAGGATCTGGTACTAGCATACCTAACATACTGTATGTTAGGGTGGGGGTAAAAAATGTAATTCTACCAAAATGAGAATCTCCGGATCACCCTGTTTCCAAAAAGTACCTACACCATTATTTATGTGGAGGATTTTTTACTAGCATACCTAACATACTGTATGTTTGAGGTGGGGGTAAAAGATATAGTACCCCTAAATGCAGAAAAATGGTCCCCTATATAATACGTAAATGTTAACGTGGAAAAAAACACGAGAAATTCTCGAAAACCGAAAGATTTTGAGTAACAACTCGGTTGATAACTGAAACCACTTGGTTGATAAATGAAGCGACTGCTCCGGACCAGTCGCTAAGAAAAGAGCCTTCGAAACCACTGAGTTGCTTCAGTTAACCACTGAAACGAGAAAAAGGTGCGTTTAGTGAATTAGAATAGGTCGCTATTATAATATCCATATCGCTAACTCCGAAAATTAGCCACCCAGTGGTTTCGGGAAACCACTCAGTTGCTTCGCGAAGCCACTGCGGGCGCGTTTAGTGAATCAGAATAGGGCCCCAGGAATGCACAAGTTTGTATTAATTTTTCCAACATCAACACCTAATATTGTACTGGAACTGTTGTTTATTGCTTCCGAGTCTACCAAGGTAGCGGAAGCTTTGTTTTCACTTTTCAAGGACGAAAAAAAAGTTCTCCAAAATCAAAATTTTCACTCGCGTTTTGCGTTTTAGAACTTTCTGAACAATTTTGGTTCCGTGTCTGTCTGTCTGTGTGTCTGTCATGAATTCCTTGTAACGCGCATAACTATACGAAGTTATTTTCCGATTTCGATGAAATTTTCAGGGATTGTGCGGGTTGGTGTGTAGACGGTCCCCTATGAAAATCATCATCCTCGGACTTATAGAAGCGACTGCGCATGCGCAAACGTGAATTCCTTGTAACGGCCATAACTTCTACATTTTCCATCCGATTTCAATGAAATTTTCAGGGATGTTACAGATTAGTATCTAGATGGTCCCCTATGAAAATCACCCCCTTCGGATTGATAGTAGCTACTGCGCATGCGCAAACGTTAATTTCCTTCTAACGGCCATAACCTCCACATTTTCCACTCGATTTCGTTGAAATTTTCAGGGATTATGTGGATCAGGTTGTAGACGGTCCCCTATGAAAATCATCATCCCCAGACTGATTAGTGCCGCTGCGCATGCGCAAACGTGAATTCCTTGTAACGACCATAACTTCTACATTTTCAATCCGATTTCAATGAAATTTTCAGGGATGTTACAGATTAGTATTTAGATGGTCCCCTATGAAAATCACCACCTTCGGACTGATAGTAGCCACTGCGCATGCGCAAACGTGAATTTCCTTCTAACGTCCATAACTTCTACATTTTCCATCCGATTTCAATGAAATTTTCAGGGATGTTACAGAGTAGTGTTTAGATGGTCCCCTATGAAAATCATAGAGAATTGTTTTTCATAGAGGGATTCTTTCATAGAGGGATGGTCTCCTGTGAGAATATCAAATCTTATACATGACAAGGCTTCAATAGCTCAGAGGACAGAGTCTTGATTTGTGCTCCAGGGATCGCGGGTTCGAATCCCAGCCGAGGCTAAGAATTTTTTTGATCCAATCACATACATCTACTCACTTAATTTTTCATCCGAATTTGATGAAATTTTCTAGGATTGTCCAGATTAGCGTGTAGATGGTCCCCTATGAGGGTAGTGAAAGGTACTTGGAGATTGGTGTTTTGAGATTAACTACTATGCATCGGATCATCTATACGATCGGGTTATGGATACGAGGAAGCTATGTGCCACACCCACTTGGCAGACGTTTTCAATTTTTTACTAACTCAGACTATCTTTTATTGAGCTTATTTGGTTGGAAAGTGTCTGTCCTCCTTAACCTAAAACACATGTACCAAGTACCTATCTATGTACCTCATACAAATATCTTAATTACTGAATATAATTAATTTACAAAAACATTGGTAATACTGATTTTTTGGTTTATTATTTTCAATAATGAACCTTTGGAATCGACCAAGAAAAATTTTTTTTTAACACCCCCTCAAAATTTGATGGTTTACGTTTCAAGGTACGTAGAATCCAAAAATCGAATAAATATTTGGCCGTCCGTCCGCCGTACGCAGCACTTTCCCCAGTTAGCATTGACCGTTTTTGATGAAATTTGGTATGTAGGCTCCATTTGGGGTCTAGTTGTGCCCCGAAGATTTTGGTTAATGTAGGTCACTTCTAAGGGTTCAAAAATTAATTTTGAAATTTTGAAAACGCCGCAACTCAAAAAAATTTTGATATAAAGGTATTGTTTTGCCTTCAATTTAACATTCTATTGAATGTTTATAATTTTTTGAGACCACGCGGAGCTCTGTAGGACAAACCGTTCGCTCCCTACGAGAATTTAAGGGTTTTACGTACGATAAATCAGAAACACGAGTGTGAATCGCAAAAGAGGCCTAATCTCCGTTCAAATTATAGCTGACCGAAATGCGATCGATGTTTTTCTTCAAGTTGGGTGGTTGGTGGCTTTGTAGACGAGTGATCTATATAGAAAAATAAAAAACCATTGTGTAATAATTCGCAGCGTTTTGTACACCACTTTACCCACGGTATCATTGGTGACACCAAACCAATACGGCAAATGGCGCGCCAGTTCTACAGTTTTAGTGTCATTGGTGCAACTAAAAAATCCTAGGAATTCCACGGGTGTCACAGGAGTAACTCAATTTAAATTTAACGAAAAAAGCTGAAGTTTTTGAAACATTATTGTGAGCTATTAGAAGTTTAAAAATGATGTTATGACCAAAATTTCCCAAGAAATCGATAACAATTGTAATGGACCAATTAGGGTTATCGATTTCCGATCTGACATTCAACTTGACAGCTCCTGGGTTCCGCGCTTCTAACGGGGTTATAGTATAAATGTCAGATCTGTTTGTTCGATACATCCCGAGCTAACATCAACTAGGAAAATAGCATAGTTAGTACGGCCGGATCGAGGTCGCCAGTCGTAACGCCCCATTACGAAGGGAAACGCGACGCCCAGCGTGCCAGATAAGGCAACTTTAAATGAACTATAATTCACTTTTATCGACCCCAAAAGTACGACTCGATAGGGGTCGGGATTTTGATTGTTTTGGCCGTCAAACTCTCAACTGTCATGACTAGGAATGAGCGCTATAAAGGGGAGAGAGGCGAGGAATCGTAATTTCGTTTCCTATCGGCGTGTCAAATTTTAAAAACTTCCGGCTCACCGTTGCACAAACAAGATTGGTGGTTGCAAAACTAAGGCGGTTTTGAGGTTTTACCCATTCCTAATGTAAATGTTGGTAAGGCCGCTTTTGGCCTTGAGGCAACACTGAATTTGTTATTGCGAAAATGGTAACACCGGCTATCAGAAACCTGTCACTAACATCGGCTGTTTGCAATGGCGTCAGGTGAGAATATTCTTCTGGCAAACAGCTTGACCAATCTTGGATGAATAAACAATAATGGAAAACGCAGCACAATGGTTTATTATTTTTCTGTATAGATCAAGCGCCAGTAAAGAACACAGCTTTGCCATCACAGCAAAGAACATCAAGCTACCTAGGAACTACGATTTCGCTTCATTATCGAGTTTATTTAGAAGAAATAAATGCTTAACACTCCATTCGAAGTAGTAAAGAATTCCTTCATTAGGAAATTTGATTAGTGGTTGCTAAAGAAGCGTAACCCATGGCTTAGTATCCATGGCTCATCTTCCAATTTTCTTTGCTTTCAAGGTCACGAAACAGCTTTTCGACTGTTTGCCTTTGCTTATGCTGTTGTAGTGGGGGTCTGGCAATATTAGACCCCGCACTGACCCCCCGCCTACCCGTCAATCGTCTTTCCTCATCCAAAACAGTCCCGCAAAATTAATTTTTTTGAACTGTTTGCCTTGCATCGCCAGGCCCCGCGCTAGTTGCGTATCGTAGTTTGTACATTCTCTACAACTCTCTGGTGTGTTGCGGGCTAGTATCCTAGGAAAATACGTATTCTTATTTCACTCTCCTATTTCATCTAACTTCCTTGGTTATCATGAAATATCATGAAACCTACTTGGTTAGTGACTAAATTTTATAAACAATTTTCCAAAATCGGCTAAATATTACTTGCAAAAAATGGAAATAAATGAGAATCTCAACTAAAATTAATTTATTCATTTTGCATCTTTTTAGCAAGGCAAACAGTGTTTGCTATGTTTGCCTGGAGAAGGCGCCACTGGCTGTTTGCAGTTATTCCTATTGGTATCTGAAGGTACAACCTCCTGCTCTTCGCTCTGATAGTATTTAATCCTCTCTCTCAAATTAAATACTCTCAGATAATTCTAAGTAAAGAAATTCTAATGTAATTCTATTGTTTTTTATTCATCATCAGATCAAACTAGTGAATATTCACCCTCGATTTCCTACTGGGTTTTGAAGAGAAACGACTTTCCCATGAAGTTGAAAATCGGCGAGTAGTTACTGTAGTCACAGTTGAGAGGTTTCAGGGCTTAGAAAACTCCTCTTTTTCTGAATATTTAAGCTTGGATAAGGCTATTTTGAACGTTAAACAATCAAATTTATTCTCTGAAACGTGATCTCAAACTTATTCACCTTTCAAGATTGAAAGAAAAAAGTTCTCCAAAATTAAAAAGTCCACTCGCGTTTTACGTTTTAGGCCTTCCTGAACACTTTTGGTTCCGTGTCTGTCAGTCTGTCTTGAAATCCTTGTAACGGGCAAAACTATTCGAAGTTACTGTCCGATTTGAATGAAATTTTCAGGGATTGAGTGCGTTGGAGTGTGGATGGTCCCCTATAAAAATCATCGCTCCTGGATTGATAGTAGCCACTACTATACTATGGACATACGTCATAACCTTATAACAGCCATAATTTCTACATTTTCTACCCGATTTTGATGAAATTTTCAGGGATTGTGTGGGTAATTGTGTAGACAGTCCCCCTATGGAAGGTACCTACATTAATGTTTTGGGATCAACTACAATACATCCAATCATCCATACAAACAGGTTTTAGATCCAAACCCAATTGGCAGACGTTTTCTCATTTCATCATTTTCACCGGCTATCTACGTGAAAGTTTGAAACAACAGGCGAGTTTTACTGTTACAGCCACTTTTTGGTTGTTCATTACTCTGTAAGCGATCTGATAATACATTTGAATCAGGTTACCACTTAATATGGCCGTATAATGAGTTGGAGTGAAGAATGAATTATTGAAAATCAGTTTTTTGCCTCTCCTGAAAAGTAGGAACCGACGATATCCTCTTCACACTGCTAATTGTTGAACTGCGACGTAACTTGAAGGGTTGGTAATTGATGAACAGATTATCCCATAAGAATTTATTGTACATCAACAGCTACTGTTTATTCGCCTACGTAAAATTCATGCCTCAGCACTTCATAGTTTGCCTTTGAATCCAAAGTTTGCTCCGACATTTGAGGTTTAGTATCGGCTAGACACTTTCAATGAATTCCTCCGGAATAATATAGATCAGAGAAGGGCGAATTCTTATTCATAGATACGATTATGAATACAAATCATATCTGCGACTTTATGATTATGAATACGAATACAGGTATGAATATGAATACGATTTTATGATTTTTTTTATAATTTCACTAAAAATCGATTTTTTTAAACGATTTTTCCTGAAAATCATACTTTGCTTATGATTTTCTCCCGAACTCTCGACATATTTATGACCTAACATTGTCAAAATGATCAATCAAAATTCGAAATGCTCACAAATTCGTTAAGGATTTTTCGCGCAGAATCGAATGAGACCAACACCAGGTCGCTACAACCAACCGTATTGAAACTACGACGAAATGTCTGCTAAAAATCGTGTTTTTTGCACTGAAAATCATCAAAAAAATTACGATTTTTAGCGTAAATTTCGTCGTAGTTTCAATACGCTTGGTCGTAGCGACCTGGTGTTGGTCTCATTCGATTCTGCGTGAAAAATCCTATAAAAATTGATGAGCGTTTCGAAATTTGATTAATTATTTTGACAATTTTAGGGAATAAATACGACCAAAATTCCGGTAAAAATCATAATTTTTTTATGATTTTCAGTGCAGTGTGAATAAAAATTACGATTTTCAGCGGAAATTTCGACGTAGTTTCAATACGGTGGTCGTGGTGAGCGTTTCGAAATTTGATTAATTATTTTGACAATTTTAGGGAATAAATACGACCAAAATTCCGGTAAAAATCATAATTTTTTATGATTTTCAGTGCAAATTGTGAATAAAAATTACGATTTTCAGCGGACATTTTTCGTTGTAGTTTCAATACGGTTGGTCGTGGTGATGATTACTTTTATGATTTTCATACGATTGTATTCGTATTCATATTCATACCTGTATTCGTATTCATAATCATAAAGTCGCAGATATGATTTGTATTCATAATCGTATTTATGAATAAGAATTCGCCCATCTCTGATATAGATGTACAAAGAGATAGGATTGTGCATTGACATCAGATCATCTATGCTGTTTCATGTTATGAGTTTTTTTTCGGCAGGCAGGTGAGAAAATCTTTAAAATCCATAAGTGGAGTTGGATCTCGTAAGATACCTTGAAGAGTTTGTACCTTCAAGGTTATGTGGGATTCAAACCCGCTAAAAAAAACCACCTCCTTTTCTCCCACGCTGGAAGCTCAGCCTGGAACCGTTAAACACATTACTTGAGGCTGAGTCCTGTGGGGGCTTCATCAGTTCTGGATGGCGGGTCGGACCAGGTGCTCCCTTCTCTCTCACTCTCCCGTTTCAACAAATGTCTTCCTTGTCAGGATACTCTCTGTGTAGGATACTCTCTGCCACAGGACTCCTTTCACCTTCCTGCATCTTGCTGGCAACAGCTTCTGGTGTTGAACTTTGGGGAGCTAACCACAGCTCTGCTAGCTTCTTGTCCATCCATTTCTGAATCTTTGGCACCAGCCGTGAAGCCCATCGTCCTCTATATATTATTATCCCATCAATATCTCTAGCCAGCTTGCCATTGTGTGCTCTCCTTCTTTCTTGACTAGGCAAGACCTGTCTCCTTCATCCCTTCTATCGAATATTATTTTTCTCTCTGAAACCATCAGCTGAATGGGTATGACACTGGTGAGGCATCTTTCATGTTCTGAATACGAGGATGCTATGTGCTACAACTTCTCGATACAACTTCTCTTGACACATCCTCTAAAATTATGAATCATTGACCTAAATATGCTGATACACTACCTCCTACGACCTAGTTGCAACTTCTATTAACACAACTTCCATTCAACCTTCTCAGTTATTTACATCTACCAACTCAACTTGGAGCGCTCCTACACGAGAGCATAAATACTCCATTGTCTACCTCAGTCACCTCCTCTAATTCGGGGGTCCACAACCAACTCATTAAAAGATTCTTCGACCCAAACTATTTTTCAGCTGCCCACGTAAGACCCGAACATAGCAAGTTTCTATTATGGTCTTTTAAATAATTGAATTTGTCAACGAGGCTCTTGAAAGTTTAATGACAAATCAGCCGCTTTGTAACGAAGGGAATGCAAGAGAATTTTACCCAAGGAAAAATCAGTAAGGTAGACCACTAGAAAGTTGATTCCAACTTCTTGATAGTTTTGGTTACCAACGCTTACTTTCATACCTTCAATTTCAAGAGAAATAAAGTTTGGGATCTGGGGAAGTCGAGGATTTAGGAAGTTCTGGATGGTCTACCACAACTTACCTCAACATTCGTCAATTGCTTCCGAGTCTACCAAATTAGCGAAAGCTTTGTTTTCACTTTTCAAGGTTGAAAAAAAAAGTCCTCCAAAATCAGTATTTCCACTCACTTTTTACGTTTCAGACCTTCCTGAACAATTTTGGTTCCGTGTCAGTCAGTCTGTCATGAAATCCTTGCAACAGCCATAACTTCTACAATCTCATCCGATTTCGATGAAATTTCCAGGGATTCCCTGTGCGTATTGACCTGTAGAAGGTCCGCTATGAAAACCATCACCCCAGGAAGTTATGCGCAGTGGCTACTATCAGTCCGGGGGCGATGATTTTCATAGGGGACCGTGTACACGCCAACCCGGACAATCCCTGAAAATTTCAACGAAATTGGATGAGAATTGTAGAAGTTGTGGCTGTGGCAAGGATTCCATTACAGACACGGAACAAAATTTGTTCAGGAAGGTCTAAAACGTAAAGAGAGCGGAAATTTTGATTTTGGAGAACTTTTTTTCAACCTTGATAAATGATAACGAAGTTTCCGCTACCTTGGTAGACTCGGAAGCAAAATGTGGCAGTCCGTCAGCCGTACGCGG